>JAWZYV010012686.1:600000-1035883 GCA_038373885.1 Cheiracanthium punctorium | reverse complement strand
AAACCCCCCCCCCAATTCTACACAATTTCACACAGTCCAGCCGAGAGAGGTTGTCAACCTCTCAAGCCGCTGCTACTTCACATTCCGTTTTCTTATGGGAAAGGACTTTAGAAACTAGGCCGCATTTTGTCGGGGAGGACAAAAGCAGTTCTGCCAGTTTTTTTTTTTTTTTTTTTTTTTTTTTTTTCGGAGATCAAAATTTTCACGACGAATTTATATCCCCACTACGAAATGTATATTTCCCAATAATTTTGTTTCAGATCGTTTTTATCACTTCTTTCCCCCGCCCCGGGACTGCTTTGTATTTTTACATTTTGACCCACCCTGGAAATTTTTCTGGCGACGCCCATGGTTGTAAGCAATTTAAAATAGGATGAAGGCACAACCAAGTGTTCTCACCACTTTTTCTCTATTCTCACTTTGTTGTTTATTGTGTGAATTTCCTAGAAAAAGTAGACTATTAGTAGACAAAATAGACTAAAAGTAGACATTTTTGAGATCAGATTTGAGGTAAACAATGTACCAAAAACAAGTATGGTGCGAGAATTTCTCAAGCGGGAGCTCACTCGTCTGAAATATTCCAGGGGGAGTTACAGCTCTCCCAACTCCTACGCCCCTGGAATTCAGTTTGAAGGGGAGGGGGGGGGTGTATCAAGATAGCTCCATAAAAAATTATGAAAAAGGCTATTTTCATTATTTGTTTTGTCCACCTTCACACTAATAGAAATGCAACTTCTATTTCAAAAAATCAATACTGATTTTTTCAAGTCAATACTGATAAAATTTCATTTTTTAATAAATTTTTAATTTGATGTTCCCAATTGGGAACAAGGGCCTGATAAAGGTTCAATGTGATCAAGTATTTTGTGAGTTTCTTTGCAGAGCAAGAGTATAAAAACCCTCTTTGTTTTCAGTTTGCCAGGGGTTATGGCTTCCCGGATACCCCCACCGTTTTGTCTTTGTGCAAATATTCTCCACGGTCTAATTATTTTATCCGAACGAACTTACTGATATTCGTGACCTTGACCTGTGATTTCTACTGGCCAAAAGTAATTCCTTTATATTTGACGCGGTTAATTTCCGTGATTAAGATGATAATTTATCAGAATTGTAGATTCTCAAAATATAAAAAAGGGCTTACATTCTATACATTATTTTTTAAATAATAATTTGCCTGTGTTCAAACATGCTAAAATGTGTAAAAAAAACCAAGAAATAAAAAGAAAGCAAGCCAAATACCAAAAGCTTTCTAAAGATGGCTTACCCCCTACTCCATACACGTTCAAATTTCGCTAAAGTCACCGCCCACTTTTGCTCTAAAAAGCAAAAGAACTTCGGGACGGCCCTACATCCTGTTACATACCATCCTCATATCATCGCCACTTTTTATGTACAAATTTTTGTTCAGGAAAAATGTAATTTGCAGAAGGAATCCAAATATTTCGTAATGCTTGTAATCTCTCAGAGTCAGTCATGGATTTCGTTGTGGGAGTAGCAAAGAGTAAAATATCATTGGAAAACGTCTCCGAAATGTTGGGTATCGGGCACTCCGAATGTCGCTGTTTCAACATGAGACTTCCCTTCACTTTCAATGTCGGCGGCACACATTGACACAGGCGGCGTCACAAGCACACACTGATGACTTTCTAATCGGGCAAACTAATTCTTCAGATGTAGACGCAGTGTTCTCAGTATTCGCGCTATTTTCATTTTGTTCTATTTTAGATGAACTTACAACAAAAAAGCTTTACAGAGTTTTTTCATTTTTCAAATAATTACGAAAGGATTACAACTATTACTGCTATATATTTAGCCAAAAGTTGACAATACAAAGTAAACTTCACATAGCTTTAACACATGGGCGTAACTTGGGCTTCGAAACTGGGGGGGCAAATGTTATTCTAAATGAAAGTCCATATATGCGTGCCTGTACACACACACATATATATATAATGTTTATATATATATATATATATATACAGTGGCGGCTCGTCATTAAGGGCCAGAGGGGCCTGGCCCCACCGACTAACCACCGTCTAAACCAAAGTATCTTCCTATTATGTCAGACAGTTCTTTCAATAATTTACCTTCATTAAAAAAAATGCACGCATTTTACTCTATTTTAATACTATCCACTAAAAAAAGCATTTAAAAATCCGATAGTTATACGATTTTCCCCCTATGTAAGCCATGCATGAGCTGGCTTGCCCTGAATTTGGCATCTTTTCTCCGTTCACCGGGTTGACATATTTGGCATTGACCACAAAAGCCATATTGACGCGGAATTAGCTTGGCTTCCAAGCGGTTTATTTGGCGCTGTCTTCTGGCCCCAGATCTTCGGGCCCTCGCATGGTTATCTGCACGACTGTACGGGGAAATTTCGGCAATCGGTAGCTATTGGCGAAATTTTCCGCTTAGGAGGAAATCATTTTTTATGTGCGTGATCTATTTTTGCAGTGCAGTCCCTAATATTTAGAATTTAATAGCATCAACGCGGACAGATTACGCCATTGCATTGCAATCATGGCACGTTTATGTTGGGTTGTTGCCACAAAAAGGATCAGAAAAAGGTTTTTCAACCTATCCATAGAAATTTTTAATAGGGCGCCGTCCGTATTTTTAATTCGCAAGTGAGGATCGATGACGTCAGTTGCTTTAAGATACGTAAAAATTACGCCACAATTTTCTCATTTATTCCAGCTCTTTTTCAACACAGGGAGACGATATTTTGATTAAAATTTACGGTAGAAATAAACTAAGAAATTCACGATTATTATTATTAGAAGTGGTATTTTAATCCGGTGCTTATTTAAAAATTGAAATGTCTTAACACAGCTGAAAATGTTCATTTTAAAAATTACAAAGTTCGTTTTAAAGCGCGATATATTAAAATTTTCTATTTACTTTTTTTTATTTTTGGCATTTAATTATGGGGCGGGCGTTGCCTAACATATCATGCATGCTGCGAGTATAGCTTTATTTTAACGTTGAATTACGTTCCTCCATAGTGGTCCTACATAAAGCAAAAATTTAATGATACCGTTTGAAAACTACTATGCAAAATATCGAAATTAACTCCCTCGGCCAACCGGGGTATCCTTTACGGCAGTTAAACAGTGACATCATAAATTTAAAAAAAAATGCTTAAGCTCTGCAATTCTAACGCCCTGTCACAATTAAAGCGGGAATAAATAGTTCCTCGAGATTACACAGTTTGATGTTTTTCAGGAGACAGGACGATGGAGGATATATAAGATATCGCTATATTGGATACATGGATATTTAAAATGGCACCCCTTGGATAGTTTCTCCCCACGGTGAGATGAAATTTTTTTGGGTGCTAAATACGCCAATCTTATAAAACTCTGCATAAATTAAATATATATGGAGAGTTTCCTTAATGGCAACGATTATGTGAAATGATTATTATTTATGTTAATGCGTAAATTGCAAAGAATCGCCATAGAATCAAAAGATCCCATCGGTGCCAAATAATCTAAGCTGCTTCTTTTAAGCGAGTTTTGAAGAGGGAGAAGCAAAGATAGATAGTATCATGTACGTAATAGGTAGTATTATTAGATTTGTAAGGATAATATGAATAAATCACAATATACCACGTTAATAAATATTTCATGAAATTAAAAGTGTTTAACCTTTTTCAACGGTTGTCTTACAACCAACTAAACGAAAAGTAATTCTAACTTACGTTAATATATCCCGCCGTAATTTCAACAGAGGCGATTTCTTGAACTTTTTTAAAAATAAAATTCTGTTTCGTCACATGCAGATATGATTATAGTAAAATATTCGCTTCTTCCCGTATGAAGAGCGGGTACACAGCTATTTTAAAAACATCTCTTGAAAATACCATAAATGAATTCAGAAGACCTCAAAACGTGTAAATACGCCAAAATCTCGAAGTCGAATTTTTTCATGATTACAATATTTCCTTACATAGTACATGTTCGGAAACAAATAAACGGTTGTCCATTTTATGTAGTGTCTTAGGTATTTAATGCTACAGCTTGAACCTAAAAAACAGTATGATGTAGAAATAAGACATTTTGAAAGCCAGGAGTTCTCTGCAAACCATTAAGCTTTTCACTTTTTTGATAGTGAATGACACTGACGTAGTTTTTGAGTCATTATACTGCCAATGATGCCAGGTTAGTACTCATGACGCAAACTTTACGTCAAGAGTCAAATAATTTTGCTTAACAAAGTTCATTGGAACGATTGGAAATTGCAATATGTGTTCACTATAAAAAAAAAAAAAAAAAAAAAAAAAACTCCACAGCCATTGGACATGAGCAGGGCTTGACTGTCAAGAAACATTTGACGGTCAAAAACTGAAGGGGCCGACTTTGATTTTCAAACGCTCTTTCCAATAAGTAAGGAGAGGCATCATTTTTAATTTAAACAAAACTACATCTTCCCCCTCAAAGCGCAACTATAATGGACGTCTTCTATTTACGGAATTCCTGAGAAACAAACCCAGTTGATGTTCATCAGTACATTGGAGTCTTTTCTCCAGACTAATAGTTTATCTTTCTTTAAAATTTACCGATTTGACAAGAAAATTACGAAAACTACTTACCTGTACTCATGCACAAAGCAAGCTAATATTTCACTGCAGGATACAGATATTCGGCTGGTAAAATTCATTTAACTTAACCAAATTTGACACACAGGCATCATTTATTTAGATTAGCTCTTTGTAATCCATTCTTTGCAGCTCATTCAACCCTCTTGTACATCTCCTGTGTCCTAACATCGAGTCAATATGTTTGCGGGAAAAACTGGTCCTATTCTATTTAAGTGAACACAGATGTGACTGATTTTTGCGTTAACGGGAGATAAAAGGGCCGCGTTCGACATTTAAATCACTCCAATTTTTCACAGAATCTTAATGGTCATTTAGTGATGACATGTTCTTATGTTTTGTTTGTAGGTCCAGAAAAACGATCATTTTATGCCTTGTTAAAAAGCCGCTTTTCTTGCGGGGTTTGAAATACATTACAATGAAACTCATTGCACTGCACATTTTCTATTTTCTGTAACCTCTGTTCCCGCGGTACTTTCTTTAATGTTAGCGACCTGCTAAATTTACAGCATTCTAAGCTCAATGTTCATGTTTTTCCTTGACTTGGACAGAAAATTTTAAATTTTTAAGAGAGTCCAGTACGTTATTTTTATTTATTTATATTTTATTTTTTATTTATTTATTTTTGGGAGGGGGGGGGAGGTTGATATTGTAAATATTTTTAGAAAAATAATGTGGAAAAAGATATTTAATAATTTGAAGAGGTGGAACGACTTTTAGCGTGACTTCATTAATCAAAAGTTTGGCATAAGCGGGGAACAGGCGTCGATACAAACAAACATTGGGTTCGTTTTGTGGCCCTATAACAAAATTACAATCGATTTTAACGGAACTCCTTCACAAAAATACAGTCGATTAAAACTGCCCTTCATTGGCATTTTACCCTACATTTTAATGCGTTTCATCAATTAACAAAAAAGTGACTTTTATTAAAATTTGGTTTGAAAATTAACAAAAAGTTCTGAAATTCACAAAATTAAGCATTAAAATTCACAAAAATAGGCAGTTTCTACAAAAATGGGCCCTGGAAAATATTCCTGGATTGACCCCTGATAAATTATGTATGTTACTGAGTTGAAGACGTATTCACGAAAAAAAAGGGGTGAGGTATATAAATTAGATGAATGTATATAAATTACGTGAATGTACATATACTCTAAAGAAAACTAATATTCTGAGATATTATCTTAGCTAGACTTATAAACGATTTTTTTGAAATGCTAGAAAATAGAATTAAATGCACACATGGGCGCCCATAAGGGGGGGCAAGGTATGGAACTTGCCCCCCGCCCTAAAGTTTTAGGTTTATGTCTCATGATGTTAGCAATGGCAAAAACAGAACTAAATTTGTTAAAAGTTTGAAATTTGCCCCCCTCTAGAAAATTTTTTTGAAATTTGCCCCCCCCCCTTGGAAAATTACTATGGGCGCCCATGTATGCACATCAGCAGATCGTTATAAACAATAGCAGTGAAGGTTCCCCTTCTGTGTCGAACGTTGCTTCTCCCTATTGCTGGGAGCAACGCTGTTAGTAGGAAGTAATGAGGTGATTTGTTGCTATATTTTTCTAATGCATGAAATTCTAAAAGGGTTAAAGGTATCGAAATACTGACTTAGATAGTACTGCAACTAGAGTTTATCTCTCACGACGAACCAACTAGAACGGCCCCCTCCCATGGAACCATAACTTATTTTGGAGCCCCCTACCAAGTCTGGGGCACGTGTCCCTAGGTGGCCCTGGCAGCAGATATAAATCATAAAATCGAAGACCGTTTCTTATTCTCTTAAACTGCGTCGCATTTGAATTCGCAATTAGTCGTCTGTCAAGTCAAGTAAGTTGTGCCCGATCATAAAAGTGTGTTGTCTCTCTGCTACTGACCTTCAAACACCAAAATTAGGTTCATTAAAATATAAATGAGAAACTGGCCCCAACCTGTGACAGGGCGGCAAATAAAGGGGGACAAGCACCGGGAGACATTCTAAATGGAACGCCAAAATCAGTTATAGCTTCTTGGGATGGGGCGCGGCTCCATGCGAGGGGGCACACGACCATGGACACCCATAAGGATAGGGGCAAGGTAGGGAACTTGCCACCCCCTAAAGTTTTAAGTTAATGTCTCATTATGTTAACAAATGGCAAAAACAGAACTAAATTTGTTAAAAGTTTGAAATTTGCCCCCCTCTAGAAACTTTTTTTTAAGTTTGCCCCCCCCTATGAAAATTACTATGGGCGCCTATGCACACGACACTAATTATGGTTTGCCCCGGATGACATAAACTCTAATTGCGGCATTGCCTGTGAAAATGACCTCTTTTTGCTCACTATTTACAGCAACAGGTCTTTTTTTCTAACGCTGAACAATTGATTTCAGACAAGTTTAAAATCGCTGCCCCTAATTTTTGCTTTCCTGAGAAATTATCTAGCTTGGCCATTTGGTAGAATCTGGCATCGTTCCTGTTGGGTTGAAAAGCTTCTGTGATTCTATTCTTTTGTTGATTTTTGCAGAGGAATTTTTTTTTTAATCTGATAGTATATTTGGGTTATAAATGCATGATTTGGGTTGAAAATCATAACTTTGCCCCCTGACTTTTTAGACTAGGGGGGCAATTTTTACAACTGCAGGGGCAATTGCCCCCCCTCGCCCCCCCAGATTACGCCTATGCTTTAACAGATCCAGCAATGCAACTGTTCAGCCAGCAATTCTTATCGCTACTGATCTTACCCAACGTCGGCTACACTGAAAAAATAACAACGTAGAATCCCACGTCTTTCTCAAAGAATCCAACTAGAATGAGGGATCCAGATATTTCAACTAGCCGAAAGGGAGACATGTGTTTGAATGCATAGAGTAGTCCAGAAATTTCAAGAAAGCATCTTTTCCGACATGGAATGACCTTTCCTTTTTCCGATGCTACTTGCTTCGGGAAAACGGGTTTAAAACATCTGGAACTAATTCGCACCTCAAGCAAAAGAAGCTAATCAAGATACTTTGGACCGTCCAGAGAAATTTGAGACTATCCGATTGTTCGAAAGAAAGGGGAAGCCTGAAGACAAGACCGTCCATGTGGATTTTCAACGAAGGGAGATGGAAAAAAACTTGTTTCTGCTGTGATCTTTGCCCGACTAAATTTTCAATCCCAGCGGGCCCAGATGAAAAAGTTAAACTGAAGGAATGTGTCCTCGTTCAAAAACTGGCCTAAAAAAACTAGATATGAGCCATTCGTTCAACAAATATGAAATTAACTTGAACACCTTTTAAAATGAAATATTTGATGATCAAACAAAAAGCACACTTCTTTTTTTAAAAATATCATCTTCAGGCAGAAAATTTCGGAGGGGGGGGGGGGAGGGCTCGTGCCCCCTGGGCCCACCCCTTGCGTACGCCACTGCCTATACGACCTCAGCTCTCGGCGAAATGCAGAAGTTCAACTCGCTTTCCAGAGAATATCCTCAGAAATAGCCACAAATATTTCCTGTATATTAGAATCATTTTTAAAAGTTTGATTACAACTTCATTAAAAAATTCGTTCGATTTTTTATTGCAAAGCCCCTGCTACCGATTATTCCAGGCCTACTCTGCCTGGAATAATCCGACCCACTGACGAATTAATGCAATTTTGTGAGTGAAGGCGGTTAGTTGGAAGATTCACACACACATCCATTAGGGATGGACGCGAGACTGAAAATTGGCGTCTCACAAAACAGCCTAAAAGCTTTGTCTTGTCTCGCAAAATCCCTATATCGTAATGTTAAAACTGTCAGTCTCGTCTCGCGTCCATTTCTTATCCATTTTATGAAAGTGAAGTAGGACTGTTGACATTAATTTCTTTTTTTCTCGTTAGAGGCAATCATCCACTCCGACCCCCACCCTTTAATGCGTCCTTGATCCAGCCCTGTGTTCTTTCATTTTGGCACTTTGTTTTCTTTCTATATTTTGCTTATTTCTGGATTCATTTTTCCAATTAAGACAAACTTGTAACATTATTGGTAAGGACTGCACTTTTAATTGGCCATATACTTTAGCGGGTGGTCCAAATCTCTGGATATCCCCTCCTCCGAATTGCGATTTTTGTCCATAAAAAGATAATTACGAAGACTTCTTTTTTTTTTTTTTTTTTTTTAATTCTGCCTTTCCCACCGTTTGGACCTTCTGAATTTTTTTCCCGGAAAACTGCATTTTTTGTTCTACAGTGTGTTAGATTACTCTTGTGTATGTTTCTTATTGCTGTTTATAGAATACTCATTCAGATTCGCCTAGGTAATCAGCTGGCTAAATAATGCAGGCATGCAATAGCCACATTAAGTTTAAATTTATTCCCTCAACGAGTTATCTACAATTGATTTACAGTTCCATAATAGAGCTTCAAAAATTGTCTTATAAAACAAAGGAGAGAAAAAGAAAGAATTACGATATTTATCTTTTTCTAAAAAAAAAAAAGATTGATCTTGGGAGGGGAGAGGAAACGAGAGAGAAAACTTTCAAACTAAAGGCGCTGGGCCCGTAGCATTTGCTACTTCTGCTATATGGCTGGCTAATCCAGCACTGATACAACATATTTCTGTAATACCAGCTGAAGTAACCGACGCTGACGAGTAAGCTGGTAATGCAAATTTCCAAAAAGCCTGAATTTTCGCTAGCATTGTAGGAGTGCAAAGAATGGAATTAGAATAGAAAGCAAAGTTATCACTTCTGTGTACTGCTAAAAGATTACCGTTTAAAGGGAATAAAGTGCTGGGTGAAGCTGACAATACAAATAGAGAAAATTTTTCATTTTCAGTATTAGTGTTAGTCTGTTGAATGAGCTTTTCAAGTCAAGAGATCATTCCTAACCTGTAACTAAATTTTGATTGATTCACTGAAGATATTTTAACATTATACTTCCAGAAAAAATTGCAGAATTTTCACAAAAGTCTTTCACGTGATGCGCGGACGAACACACACACACACACACACAAAAAAAAAAAAAAGAGCATCACGACAGATTGACAGACAGACAAACTTTTTTTTTTTTAATTTATTACCGGGTGCTCGAAACAGATTGAGATCGCAAAAAATCAGAATTTCAAGTAATGTACAGACAAAAGTTTGATATTATTTATATACAGGGTGTTTTGAAACACATGGGCAAAAATTTAAGGTAGAGGAAACCAAGACGGTTTAGAATCATATAGGTGTGAGGTCGGAGACGTTGTTTTCATTTACCTGTTAATAATCAGGGTGTAAAAAATCATAACTTTTTTTATTTAAATCAGATTTTTAAAAATAAAGTCTAATTCTTAAAAAAATAATTAGATAAGATAGTTTAAATAAGTTTAACTACTTTATATAAAGAGTGCAGACAACTGGTAAGTATCTAGTTGTTGATAGTATAAATCTGTTAACTATACAGATATGTTATTCACACACAATTAATAATAATTGTATTATGCACAGCCTCTTTCAGTTTGTCGGCTTCAGAAATTCAAAAATGTATGGTATCAAGGGCCAATCAAATAGTAAGTCATTTTAAGTAATATACTATTAAAAAAATAATATATTAAAGACTAATTGTAACTACACAATTCCACGTATGTGAAAATATGATGGCACACATAGGAAAGGCAACTGGGTGATTACACAGTATTGTGAGTGCTTATGTCATCTCCACAACAATTCGGTTGAGCATAACTAAACAAAAAATTTCGAGGTTTGTTAGTTAACTAATATATAGTTGAACTCGGCAATAACGTTATTGAAGGGAACCAGATTATTTAAGTCAGTGTTTCCTAGCTTTTACACATACAGACGTACGAAAACAGAACAATGTTTCGCGGACCTGGGAGGAAACATTGGCGTTAGCAGAATTTTTTCTGGGGGGGGGGGATTGCTGCTTTCAACAAATGGTTACCATGTTGGAAAGAACAAAAAGCAGGGGAAAAACGATTTACAAAAATCCAGGGGAGCTTGCCCTAGGCTGCTGACGCCCAGGGCTAGAAAATATTTAATTATTTTAAATTACAATGTATATTTAATATGTTCTCTTCTGATGTATCCAAGCTATCGATGGAGTAATTAGGTATATATTTAGGGAAAGTTTTTGCGAAATTTAAATAACTCTAGAAGTGAAATTTTAAAATTTGCCTCGGACGGCAACAAAATTCCGTGCACCAGCGTCGGTTTGCAGACTAAGTTAGGAAACAATGATTATCAAATAACCGAGTGATATGATAAGACAGCTTACGTTCTATGAGTGAGTGTGTAAGTGTTGATGACGTTTTCACTATTCTTTGACGTTGATGAGGAGTTTTCATTGTACCCAGTTCAAATGTATTTGTATTAGAGGGATTTCTATTAACTTTAAATTATGATCAAGACTATCTAAAGCATAACATATCTGATGCTTAAATTTTACGTACATGGCTTTCATTCTTTCAAAATAAATAAATTAATTAATTGAATAAAAAAAAATTAAAAGCAGAAAATATTTTAATGAGACATTCAGAAAAATCGAAAGGTTCCTGAACTCTAAATCGCTAAATACCTGAAGCTTGGTGATGTTCTTAAAACGTTGCTGCGAATTTTAAGGGGGAAACTGGTCTTCTAAGTATTTTATCTATTCTAAAATTGATGTTCTACGCGTTAAATAAAAGCTTCCATTTTGTTGCATGTGGATCAGTTCGCTAATTAGAGAGTTACGAATCTTAAGGGTCTGATTGGATAATGTTAGGGTTTGACAACTTCTCGTCAAGCATAGAAAATAAATGAAAAAAACTTGCTGAAAATCACATAAAGCAATAAAAAATTGAATTTGAATTTTAAAAAATCGTTTTGAAGTGATTTCATGAGCTGTTCTAGTGAATTTCTCAATTTAAATTAGAAGACCACCTGCCTCAGCGCTAAAAAGCAACAAATAGATATATATATACATTCGTCGATGTATGAAGAGACGTACACAGATAGTTACATTTTGTCTGATTTATATAGAAAATTGACAGTTAATCCTTTTTTTTTTTTTTTCTCCCTACACGAAGGAAGGAAAAAACGGATTATTATTTTTTGTGCTCGAAAGAAGGCTTCGAACAGCTTAATTTTTAATTATCAATAAAAAATAAAATGTTTAATAACAACACAACTTTTTCATTAAATAATAAAACAGAGCTTAGGCTCAGTTCGAAATGAATAAACAATGTAGCCGTTAACACAGATGCAATAATTCGCAAAGCAAGCTTTCCCTCTTTAAAAAAGGACCTACATACGTGAATTTTTCTTCCTAAGTGAACTATCATCAGGTATCATCGGACAACTATTTTTCATTGGGAGAAGTACGGTGATTCTTCCTGGCGACTGGCAAAACATAACTACCCTTGCAAATTAAAGGTTTCTGCGCTTCCACGGTGAGAACCTAGAGTGCAATATCGTGCAAAAAGTGTATACTAAAATAATGAATTATAGTCCACGTTTTTCTTGTATAAAAATTAAATCAGGCTGCTATGAAACGATAAAATTCATTACTTTTATTGTATCCTAATTTTATGTTTTAAAAATAGCATAAACATTTAAAATATCGCAACAAGAATTATACGGTACAACAAGAGTATCTATCCGTGCTAACGCTCATTCGCTTATAGCATGGATTTCATCACTTGAGACGTCTAGAACATGAATTAAAATTTATTCCCACGTTTTTAGGTTTAATGCATATTTAAATGAAAATTCCTTTCCTAATTACTGTAACTTTTTTTTTTAGTAAGTTCCTTGTAAAACACCTGATATCGAGCCGTTTTCACCGTGTTATTTCGTGTAAAAAGAGAATACTATATATGCTGCTTGAATCCCAATAATATCTACGCCCATGAAACGCTTTAATACAATCCTGAAATAAATCTGCCCGCTCTATTAACGAACTCGTTCAAGGTTCTAGCCATCGAGAGGGGGGGAAAAAAGTGAAAGGAGTAGAGTTCTTTAACACGGTCAAAGACCTTCGAGATTCCTCTTCCCAGAGATCTTGGAGTAACGGGCTCATTCCTATCTACGAATTCCTTCCAAAATCGCGATACTGGTTAGTTCAGTGGGATAACAGATAGTGCCTCCGCAATTTTGTCTATACATAACTTTCATCAACCAGTAACATGTCTTGTCTCACATTGGCCAAAAAAGTGACAAAACATGGCAAGGGCTTCTGAGCCCTACTGGAGTCTTAAAAAAATTTGTCTCTGGGAAAAAATTCGCTGAATTAATAAAATATGTAGTTACCGAAAAGTAATGTCTTTTTTTACATTAAATTCCAATAAACAAAATTTTAACTTTTTTTTTTAAAATTACCGTATTTACCCGCGTATACATCGATCCCGCGTATAAGTCGACCCACCACTTTCCCGATCAAGAAACTTTAATTTTTTAAAAATACTTTTATTCAAAATCATCGGAAAAAAAGAAAGTACTAAATATATAATAATAAAGATAATAATATACAAAAGTAGTATACAAAATTAAACTGATAATAATGAATAATAATAATATGACACTACTGATAGTATGATATGGTAAAATACTAATATACAAAGTTAAACTGATTCAAGATCAGTGGCGGCTCGTGGGGTACAGCAAGTACAGCCGGGCTGCACTTGAAATTATCAGCACATACTTCTTGACTTATAAATAATTTATTCTACTAATTTTCCTAAATTCAGATTAGAATTGTGGAATTCCTACGGTAAATTAAAAAAATCTCAAAAAAAAAAAAAAAAAAAAAAAAACCGTATTGTGGCCGGATCGCTTATTCAGAAAAAAGGCACTTTAATCTTCCCGCAATTCAATTGGGAAAATCTTTGGTTCAGCCAAGAGCGCCGAAAAGAAAATTGGCAGCACCGTTGCCATGACAACGACTACGTAAGCAGCCTCTCCGGCATAGGGAATATGCAGCTGATACAGCCGATGAAAGATTTTTTAACGGCGGCTGAACTTGAGAACTCGACTAACTCATTTTCTCCGACGAGAAGTGAGGGAGGGGGTAAGGAGAATATATGTTTGGAAAACTCTCGACTTTATATTGCTGAATTTATCAAGAAGGTAAGCCTGAATAGACGCTTATGAATGGACAATTCCCCATCAAAGCAGTATTGTTTTTAAGTAAGCAAGAACTGGCATTTAGAGGACATGGCGAGCGAGAAAATTCTTTAAACATGGGAAATTTTAAAGAGCTTTTAAAATTATGGATATCTGAATTAAAATAACGCCTTTTTATGAGAGCATCACTGACCGATTCGCAAGTTTAAAAGAAAGGAGGATTGATTTGACTTATAAAAAAAATAAGTAAGTTTTCTTTTTTTTTTCTTTTCTTCTCAAGTTATCGTTACAAAAGAAAATTCTAAGGAAACTTCGAATAAGACACGGATTAATGCAATTTTGAGGATAAGAGCGGCTGGTTGAAATTTATGTCCATTTTATGGAAGTAAAATAGGATCTCTTACATTTTTTATGTAATTTCTTTTTTTTTTTTCCCTCGGTGAGGGCTTAATCTTCCAGCTTTCGAATTCAGTAACAAAGATTTTCCAATCCTGTCCGGAGGAAAGGGGGGGGGGGCTCATATGCTTCCGACTGCACTAACAGTTTTGACCACGGGCCGCCACTGGATCCGATTCAGCATTGGACACATCAAATAGTTCACAAAATTCCTTCGTCGTCATCGGCTCATCATGATACACGTATTGGGTTAGGATCCCTTAGAAAGACCTCCACGGGGGCACCTTACCCTTCGGCCTAGAGCCCATATATAGCTAATGGGTCGTAATCCCACAAGAACGACAACATGATACACGTTTTCAATCTTTGTATCGCTACAATCTTCCTGGTAAGGAAATCAACCTTAAACGACGTCATTGTGTTATGGAATGCGGGAACAGAACAATTGCCTTTTTAAAGGGCATTTTTTACTTCTGATTTAAAAAAGAAAAAAAAAAATTAAGGACCCTCGCATAAGTCGACCCCCCCCCCCCCCCCCACACACACACACACACACACACTTTGAAGTCTTTTATTTGTCCAAAATTTCTCGACTTATACGCGAGTAAATACAGTACTACAAACAAGTTTTGCTCAAACAAGGGATTCGCATTTGTTACATTCCAAAGTAAGAATTTCATTGATAACTCCGCCTCCCCCTCCCCCAATAAAGATATGTGAAAAGAGGTGAGGGTAGCCATGGGCGCCGGCAGCATAGGGCAAGGAGGGCAATGGCCCCCTTGGATTTTTGTATGCAGTGTTTTCCCTTGCTTTTTTGCTCTTTCCAACATGGTAACCATACTTTGAAGTAGTGTTTGCCCCCCCCCCCCTGGGAAATATTCTGCCGGCGCCCATAAGGGTAGCCATCTGCCCTCCTTGGAAAGGCGAATTTCAAAATGTCCTAAAACAGATTTTTAGGTACCTGTGCGTTACATTTTATAGCAAAAACATTAATCTCTCTCTCCCTTTCTTTTTCCCTCTCTCATTAAGATAAGTATGTAAGAAGAACGCCTCCCCTCTTCCCCTGAGGAGTTACAAATTTTGACCAGGGGCGTAGCCGGTAAGGGGGGGGGGTATCGGGATATATCAACCCCCGAAACTTTTGGATTAGTGATGAAATTCCGTCTATTTATACACATATAAGTTCATATCCCCCCCCCCAAATTTTCCTGGCTACGCGCCTGATTTTGACAAATCCTCTCTTATCGAGCACCTGTTACAAACCTCACATACATGCCAAATTTCGTATTATTATCTTCAGTAGTTAAGATAAGTGAAATATTACTTCGTCGTAATTAAAATCTCCTGTCATCACCAATTTCATTTCTCCCCACTTTTTCCTATAATGCTGTTTAACGTTTACTACAGTCAGCATCAGTATTTTTTTATATCTTTATAAAAGCTGGTTATAGAATATCGTAGCAGAATGAAGTACTACTGGTTATATCAGTAATAATTTATTCTGTTACGATATTATATTACGAGCAAAAATTAACAAAAAACACTCAAAAGAACTGGTGTTAAAAAGATGAAATAATTAAAACTTTGATATGTGTTATTTTAAAAATTTTTAATTATTTTATTCTATTACGAGGTTTCAATGCAAACATCATATTGCATTTAAATCACTATCAAAGATGTCGGGAAAATAATGATCTAGCTTGTTAATATTGAATATCTGTCTGAAATTTTTCATCTCAGTTCTCATGTAATTACATACATTATTATCAATTTTTACTTTCCGAACATGTACCATGTAAGGAAAGTATTGTAATCATGAAAAAATTCGAATTCGAGATTTTGGTGTATTGACACGTTTTGGGGTCTTCTGAATTCATTTATGCTATTTTTACGAGATGTGTGTATGTATGTGTGTGTGTGTGTGTGTGTGTGTGTGTGTGTGTGTGTGTGTGTGTGTGTGTGTGTGTGTGTGTGTGTGTGTTTGTGTGTATGTGAGTGAACACGATAGCTCCTGAACGGGGCATGCGATTGAGCTCAAATTGGGTATATATGTTATAAACCACCGTCGCAAGACCGGTATTGATTTTGGTGTGTATAGGACTTAAAATTTTTTCTACAGGGCTACGACAAAGATTTCTTTTACATTATGGCCTATGGGGAGAAATTCTTGAAAGTGCGTTAGCGTTTAAACGGTACATTCCATTGAGCTTAAATTTGGTATATATATTTGAATTATTCATCGATTAAAATTTATTTAAATGCTTGGTCATGATCTTAATCGTAAGTGTTCGGAAAGTCGAGTGGAGTCACTCCAGATTTTTACATATAAAAAGTCCAACATAAAATAAGATTGTAATTTACTGGTAAGTCCATTGTCAAGTATGTTAATACTGCTTTTATGTTAATTATCCGTTATTATGATTACAATAAAATCAAAATGATGCACACCATTTTATTTTTAAGATTAATAAAGCTATGTTTGCTTGTATTGCAAAAATTAACTTCATACTTTCTAAAAGACTAATGGTATATATATAAATAATATATATGTTACAGTGAAAACCCGAAATCAGTCAAAACCCGAATTAACTAGGGAAAACGCGTTCTAACTGAGTGCGTTAGGGAAAACCCGAATTAACTAGGCAAAACGCGTTCTGACTGACAGCACTAGGCAAAACCCGAATTAACTAGGGAAAACGCGATTTATTCGAGTAGCGGTAGCACGTTTTCGAGAGGCCCCTACTGCGGAGGCACATTTTCCAGGTGGCCCCCCTACAGCGATGGCCAGACCCACTGATTTTTTTCGGGTCTCGCAAAGGGCCAGCGTTAGCATATTTTCTAGGGGCCCCCTACAGCGATGGCCGGACCCACTGATATTTTTTGGGTCTCGCAAAGGGCCAGCTTTAGCATATTTTCGAGGGGGCCCCCTAAAGCGATGGCCGGACCCATCGATGTTTTTTTGGGTCTCGCAAGGGGCCAGCGTTCGCATATTTTCGAGAGGGCCCCCTGAAGTGATGGCAGGACCCACTGACGTTTTTTTGGGTTCGCAGAGGGCCAGCGTTAACATATTTTCGAGGAGGGCCCCGTAGAGCGGTGGCCGGACACAGTAATGCTTTTTTGGTCTCGCAAAGGACCAGCGTTAGTATATTTTCCAGGGGGGGCCCTACAACGGTGCCGGACCCAGTGATGTTTTTTTGGGTCTCGCAGGGGCCAGCGTAAGCATATTTTCGAGGGGCCCCCTTGACATGATCGCCGGACACACTGATACTTTTTGGGTCTCGCAGAGGGCCAGCGTTAGCATATTTTCGAGGGGGCCCCCTAAAGCGATGGCCGGACGCATTGACGTTTCTTTGGGTCTCGCAGGGGGCCAGAGTTAGCATATTTTCCAGGGGGCCCCTACAGTGGTGGCCGGACCCACTAATGTTTTTTTGGGTCTCGCAAAGGGCCAGCGTTACCATATTTTCGAGGGGGCCCCCTGAAGTGATGGCCGGACCCACTGATGTTTTTTTGGGTCTCGCAGAGTGCCAGTGTTAGCATATTTTCGAGGGGGGGCCCCTAGAGCAGTGGCCGGACACAGTAATGTTTTTTGGGTGTCGCAAATGGCTAGCAATAGCATAGTTTCGAAGGGGGAGCAAAATCCAATTTTTAGTGGATAAGGCATTAACATTCCTGAATTCACATGGGAAAACATAGGGTCCGGCCAGCACCGTTTGGGCCCCCCCCTCGAAAATATGCTAACGCTGGCTCTTTTCGAGACCCGGAAAAAATCAGTGGGTCTAGCCATCACTTTAGGGGGCCCCCTGGAAAATATGCCTCCGCTGTAGGAGCCCCTCGAAAACGTGCTACCACTACTCGAATAAAACGGGTTTTCCCTAGTTAATTCGGGTTTTGCCTAGCGCTGTCAGTCAGAACGCGTTTTGCCTAGTTAATTCGGGTTTTCCCTAACGCACTCAGTTAGAACGCGTTTTCCCTAGTTAATTCGGGTTTTGACTGATTTCGGGTTTTAACTGTAGCATATACATATATGTGTGTGTGTGCACATCCTAACTAATATTATAAATGCGAAAGTGAGTTTGTTTGTTTGTTTGTTTATGACGCTATCACGCCTAAACCGCTGAATCGATTAGGATGCATTTTGGTTTAGATATAGATGGGACCATGGAGATGGTTATAGGCTACTTAGAATTTTAGATTTTTAATTACTTTTTTAATTATTAATTAAAAACCGTTTTTACGTTGCCATGGTTGGCGAGTTTCGCCCGTATCATATGATCCATGTTTTGAGCTAACAAGAATGCTATTACTTCAATAAAGAAGCACGCGCATCTGAAAAACATTAAATAATACGGAAATTATGCCAGTTTTATGCCAAATATATCTATCTCTAATAATAAAAATGAATGTCCTCCAGACAAATCTACAGAAAGCAGATCTTTGAAAATTTGAGCATGCCTGGACGCATGACTTCGGTAAAGTGTACCTGAGGCTCGGAAATTTTAATTACTTTTCTAACTATTAATTAAAAACCGTTTTATCACCCGCACAAAATGATTTATGCTTTTGAAATAAAGCAGAAATTCTATTTGCAAAATCACATGCATTTGGAAAACATAAATAAGTATGGAAATTATGTTGATTTTACGCCAAATCAAAAAGCATAAATAAAGAAAACTGTACTTACGTATTATCCCGGCGATCCGCCAAGACGAGCGATTTTTTGCCGAGATAAATGCCGGGCACATGAAATTATTAATGGTTTTGAATACGTTTGGCAACTCATTTGACGAAAAAACAGTTTGGCGGGAATGACCGCCCGGATAATAGGTAAGTACCAAGAAAAGTCCAGATGTGTTTCTTAAAGTTCGTAAATTTCCAAATCCTACAAATAATATAAATGTGTACGTTTATGTGTTTCGATGTTTTTGACTGAATCACACAAAAATGGTTGGAAAAATTTGTAATGAAGATAGTTTATGCCCTGGATTAACATACAGGCAACCTTTCAAGCATATAGCATAAATAATTCTTTTACAAAGACACTCAAAATAATGCTAATGCATTGCGCTCTATGGAAATTTTGTAGCTACTAAACCGATTTTAAAACTTTCTTCACTGATTGAAATTCCTAGGCCTATATAGTCCTAGGCCTATATGGTCCTAGGCCTATAGGGTCCTAGGCGTATATGGAGAATAACTGTGTGTGGAATTTTCTAAGGTATCCTAGCCCGTATTTTCGCGAGGTTTTTGAAAAAAACACGGAAAACTGCGAGCGGCTAGGTCGACAGGCGCGACCGGGGTTTGAACCTGGCACCTCCCACCTTCAAGTTTTGAGAGCAGAACCTCTTAGACACTGGGGGGACCCTGAGTGTTATAGGCTACCTTTTATGCATATATCACAAATAGTTCTTTTACAGGGATACTCATAAGGATTACATTACGCTCTATGTGTATCTCTGTAAGTACTGAACCGATTCCAAAACTTTTTTCACTGATAGTAAGCTGCACTATTCTTGAGTATTATAGGCTAAAATTCATGCATGTAGCGCAAATAGTTCCTTTACAGGAACACTCAAAATAATTCTAATACATTACGCTCTATGGGTATCTCTGTAACTATAGAACCGATTCTAAAACTTTTTCGCTAATAGAAAGCTGCACTATTCCTGATTAACATAGGCTAAAATTCATGCATATAGCATAAATATTTCTTTTACAAGAACACTCAAAACA
The DNA here is from genome assembly GCA_038373885.1 of Cheiracanthium punctorium. Classification (NCBI taxonomy): domain Eukaryota; kingdom Metazoa; phylum Arthropoda; class Arachnida; order Araneae; family Cheiracanthiidae; genus Cheiracanthium; species Cheiracanthium punctorium. Next base: position 1,016,109 of record JAWZYV010012686.1, on the reverse strand, counting down.
GTTCGCAAATACTGTCGTAACTGTCTCTATTCGCCAAATGCCTGAAAAAAATCTAAATTTAGTATACTCTCTTATTTTAACTGAAGTATACTACCATGCATTATACTTCATTTAAAATAAGTAAAAAGCAAATAATATTTAAATGCAGTTTCTTTAGTCGCAAAAATATTTGTTATTCACACATACTTCGTTTCTCTCGGGACCTAATTCTAAAGCCGACGCGGGCGAAGTCGCGGGTAGCCGCTAGTATTTAATAATCAGAAGATATTATGTGTACTAGCGTTCGAATTTGCGGCAACCACGGGAAATGCCGTCAGATAGCCCAAATAGCCTCGACTATCAACAGTTCTCACAGCAAGTTTAGCTGCGAGTAGTCAAAACTTAATTACAAGTGTTTCTTTGTATTTCAGCTGCATTCTAAGGTTACGTATGAAATTGTAGAATGCTTACAAGAAAAGATAAGTTTATTATTATTGTTGTTGTTCTCACTGCATTATTATTATTATTAAAGTTATGCGAAAAAACTGCAACTGCAGTTTACTGTTATTATAAGAATTTAAGGTTTTATCGTGAACTGAATAGTTTTTGATGCCAGCTTATAAAAGCTCGCAACATTGCTGCATTGGCGTAAACTGGCTTGTAACATTCAGGGGGAGACCAAATGTTTCTTATAGTAGAAAGTATAGTTTTCGAATAGGTGATAACTGAATTTTCCTGAATTTAAGGGGAGGAAGCAATTGTTCCTCTTGCCCTTTGTAAGTTAGGCTTGTGCTTTGCTGCCAGCTTCAAAATCTTATTTCGAGTCCTGATGTGGTATGACTTAAAAAAAAAAAAAAAGTATGGGTATCAATATTACAAAATTCCTCATTGTAGCATTCAATCATGGATAACACATATATGCCATACGTTTCCAAAAATATATGTTTCAGAGCTCTATATTTGTGCAACAATAAAGACGATAAAACGGAAGTACGAAAGAACAATTTCATGAAACACAGGAAAAAAAAAACTAAATTAAATGTATGAAATACCCATAAGATTTACGTTAGTTAGTTTTCATACAGTAAAAAGTACAATCCGAGCGGGAATTTATGCATGCTGAAGGGTGCAGGTTATGCAAACAGGTCTAACTCTTAAAACTCTAAAGAAAAAAAAGAAAAAAAGAGTACCCAGTAGTTATCGTCTTTTCTTTCTTGTAAGCAAATGAGCAAAGTATGTCTCAGTAAAACTTTTAAAATGAATTAAAATTGAATTAAAGTTCTACAAATATTCATAAAAGCTTTTGCTTAGAAATTAGTTTTCAACTAAGAGTAAAAAAGTATGCTGTTGACTAATAAGAAAATAAAATTTATAGCTTGTCCACATAGGCAACATATTTAACAACTTGCTGGAAGGAGAAAAGGAGAAAATGGATTATGTTGCAAACTTTTGGGCAGTTAACTTTTTGTGACAAGTTTCGTAAGAACCATATATACGGTTGAACTCCCCACCCCAACTAAAGAAAAGCATCTTACTTAAAATATTTTGAAATTTCCTTTGCCTCCATAAACACACACACGCACAAAATTAACAACAGCTTTGTGAAATTTACTGTAGAAACATGGGGCCCGTTTACATGTGCAAAAAATGCGGAGTAAATCCCGGGACTTACACTGCTTTCTACCCCGCTTCCCCTACTTAGGGAAAAAAATGCGGGGAAGAAAGATTCCTGGTCGAAAGGAGGGTTAATGCAGAGTCAACCCCGCTTTCTCATGATGCATTGCGAGTTTTTCCCTCTACTTCGCTTTAACCCGGGATTTTCCATTTTCACATGTAAACGGGCCTATGGAGGAGCATTGGGAAGGACAAAAGTGCGTTTCTGGTAGGATAAGCGGGCGGATCATCATTCGATTTACTGAGGGCAGGTATGATTAATTTCTCTTAGGCCAAGTTAGTCGAAGCGGAAAAGCACAATGATTCCCTCATACCTAAGCTTCATCTGTTTTTAGGGACATTTACAAATGTCAAACTGCATATGATTCAACATCGGGATGTTCACACAATGAGCACAAAAATATGAAGGTAGCATGCAAACAAGCAGCTGAAGTAAATAATGTTCTACAGCAGTAGAGATGTATCGAGTACTGGGGAATTACTCGGTTGGCCGAGTACTTGGTATTCGGCCAAAATTTGACCGGGTAATACCGAGTAGTTATAGAGTAGGACTAATGCCGAGTAGTACTCGACTAATACCGAGTAGTTGTAAAAATTGTAGTATTTTTAAACATTATTTAAATAATTTTGCCAAACATTAGAACTGATTTGTAAAAAAAAAAAAAATATGCAAATGTAAATAATACATATAATAATTCAAATAATCTTAATATATAATAATACATTCTAGAATAAAAATGAAAAAATCAAAGTTAATCACTTTAAAGCAGTAGGAAAAGACTGACAAAGAAATAATTGGTAAAAAAAAGTACACTGAAGTGCATTGAAAAAAGATTTTAGTAATTAATTTTATAAATTGTAAATTATAATGTAAAAACACCAATTATTCTATACTTTGAGGTGAAATTTTTTCAAAATCCTGTTTATTCAAAATCCTGTATCCTGTTCCAGAGGAAGCCTGCTTGCTGTAAGCAGAGTTACACAGTGCACACAAGAATTTCTTCGCAACTTTGGACAAAATTGGAAAGTTTTTATTACATTTCCACCAGACAAATGGACTGGCAGTTTTTTTAATCTTTTTTTTTTTTTTTTTTTTTTTTTCCCTGCACAGAAAGACTTTTACTTTTATCATTTAAACAAGTAGTGCTTTGTTGATGAATCTGAAAATGTAACAATCAGTGTGTACTCCATGAAAACATTTGCAAACTCTAGAATTTTTTTCTGGTGTCTCTGGGTTTGGATAATCAATGTTAAATTGATTACACTTTTTCAATTTTTAGTTGAGTTATGGAAGACATCCATCTCGTGTCAGCTACATTGAATAGTTGTACAGCTTTGCTTTTTGATAATCGTATAATATATCTGAAATAAATATCTAAATAATTCGTTAAAAGCGAAACTGCATTATGACTGAATTTGAACTACATTATTTTTTTTAATAGAAATATATTTTATTTATTAATCTAAAATCTTTGTAAAATTGAAACTTGTCATAACAAAGTTTTATAACATATTCTAAAAATTAGTAGGTGGTTACGTTTAAAGTAATTTGCTAAGCTTGATCAAGTGAAGCATTGAATTATCTGAATTTCACTAGTTATCTGAAACTAACTCTCAATTAATTATTGACAGTCTACACACATGTTATTGCAAAAATTTCGGCTCACTTCACATGAAAGAATATAGTTATATGCAGTTTTTCATCTTACCACTTTTTAAAATAAGAAGCTTTAATGATCAAGTTTATAAATAATGTATCAATCTAAAAACATTTTTTAGACAAATTAAATAATAAAATTTAAAATAATACAATTATATCCTATGTATGCACAAATTTAATATAACTTTTTAAAAGGTTAAGTTTTATTGAATTTTTGTTAATTTAAAAGGCAATTATACATGGTTTCATTTCAAAAGGAGAAAAATTCTTCATTGCCTAGTCATTGATCCTTTTTATACTACTACTCGGTATTCGGTACTCGGCCAAAATGCTACTCGATACCTTACTATACAGCAGTATGTTTCCCAAGCTTTTACATCTGCGGATAAGTGCGTTATGCCATAGAGGCCCTTCCTTTTCTGTTGGCAAGACTGAAAATATTTAATATTTCATATTAGACTATAGTATATTTAATATGTGCTCTTTGACGTATATACGTTGTCTATGGAGTTAAGTTTATATCTGTGGAAAACAGTTAAGAAATTTAAATAGCCTTAGAAAAAACATTTTTAATTTGTTCAGGGAGCGGCAGCGAAGTTCCGCGGTCCGAAGACCGGAGACTGGAAACATTGTTCTATTAGTTACGGACTTCGGACTGGCATGTACCAGTTATTCTAGGCAGTGGTGGCTTGTGACCTGTTTCAGTGGTGGGGCCCGAAAAAAATATAGTGCCAATTAAAATCGCGAAAATATATATACATATAGAACAACCTATCCCTACGTGCACAGCGTAAGTATTTAAAATTTCTAAAATGACAAATAATTGTCAAAATTACTATAAAACTTTTGCTATTTTTTACCTAATTATGTTAAATTGAAAAGTTTATTACTAAGCAAAAAGCCACATTTAATTTTTAATATTTATGTTCTTTATAGCTGCCTGTTCATAATTTTTAGGGGATTTATTTATTTTAAAATCAGTATCAACATATATAAATCTGAGAGAAAGACATTAATACAACGCTTTTCGTAAATCAAGAAAACAAAACAGAAAAATATCTGACTGCACTGCAAAAATACGATAACGCAAATAAAAAATGATTTCCTCCTAAGCGGAAAATTTCGCCAATAGCTATCGATTGTCGAAATTTCCCCGTACAGTCGCGTAGATCACCATGCGAGGGCCCGAAGATCTGGGCCCGAAAGATAGCGCCAAATAAGCCGTTTGGAAGGCAAGTTAATTCCGCGTCAATATGGCTTTTGTGCTCAATGACAAATATGTCAACCCGGTGAACAGGTAAAAAACGCCAAATTCAGGGCAAGCCAGCCCATGGCCCATGCATGGTTTAGATAGGGGGAAAATCGTATAACTATCGCTTTTTTAAGTGCTTTTTTTAATGGATAGTATTGAAAGAGTAAAATGCGTGCATTTTTTCAATGAAGGTAAATTATTGAAAGACCTGTCTTACATAATAGGAAGAAACTTTGATTTAGACGGTGGTTAGTAGGTGGGGCCAGGCCCCTCTGTCCCTTCATGACGAGCCGCCACTGATTCTAGGTGTCATTTTTTTAAATATTTCATATAATTTCAACTTTATTCATCATCCATTTTGTAGCAGTTGTAAGATTCAATAAAACATTTTTTGGTTGTACGGATGTGACACTAAAAGTATGTTTCCCAAGCTGTTATTCTAGGTGTCATTTAAAAAAATATTTCATATTAATATATTTCATATAATTTCAACTTTATTCATTTTGTAGCAGTTGTAAGATTCAATAAAACATTTTTCGGTTGTACGGATGTGACACCAAAAGTATGTTTCCCAAGCTTTTACATCTGTGCAGATAGGTGCGTAAACATAAGCAGTTGTAAGATTCAATAAAACATTTTTTGGTTGTACGGTTGTGACACCCCCCCCCCCCCCCGGAGAGATTCGAGATAGACAGACTTGACTGTACTTTTGATAGTTTCAAAAATTTATACCACACAATACTACGATACAAAATACTTTTTTAAAAATTTCGATTAATAACATTCTGTTGCCCTCTCTCTATCTGGTTGGCCATCTTTTAAGCAAATCATCAGTTGGTTCAACTTCTTTCCAACATGCCAACTAGGGATGTAACGAATATTCGGCTGTTTTGCCGAATATTGAACAGATATTCGGCCGAAGAGTTGTGGCCAAATATTGCTACATATTCAGCTGAATAATTTCAGAGCAAAGAGAAAAGTTTTTAATATGTATTTTTAAATGCATTTATAAATAATATTACTTAGTTATACATTCATATGTTAATTTCACATTATAAAATATCCTGAGTCATTGAATTTTAAGCTGAATGAAACATGATCTAATGCAGGGTTTCCTAACCGGTGGGTGGGGCGCGCCTCCCTTGGGGTGCACAGATGGGTTGCAGGGGGGGGGGGAGTGAGAAGACAGCCAAAGAGCAAATGGTAACGCATGCTCAAAATATCATCTTACGTATTTTTATTTGGACTCCATAACATATCTATTTTCGATTAAAAGTTTATTCAAACTTGACTGGTAACGTTATTTTGTTGAAAAGGCGACTCAATGCTCATTGTTGAAGAATAAAAACTGTATGTTTGATGAGGAATGTGGGAAGGGGGGGGGGTAATACCAAGTTATTCTTTGTGGGGGGGGGGCGATGTTAAAAGGTTGGGAACCGCTGATCTAATATATTTAATAATATTACAGAAATGCAGACCTTTTCTATTTCGTGACACTACTTGACTTGGTTTTTTTACCTTCTTTATGGGTTGGGGGATAGGAGGAATCTTTTCAAATCCTCAATTACAAACATAATTTTGAAAAGTTGCTAAATATGTTTGCCCAGAGGCTGTTAAACCCAAAGCATGATATGATTATGTATAGTAACCAGATTAATCACATTTACCATAGCATATTTGTTAAATTATGAATATCTCAAAATATAATTATGCTGCTATTAGTGTTTAACTTTGTAAAAGATATTTTTTCATGACTAAGATTTTTTAGTTTTACAGATAATATACTGTTGTGTGTTTTTAAGTACCTACAAATAATATAAAATGAATTTTAATTAGTCTTTATTTAAGATTTAACTACACATGTAAAAAGCGACATTTATTTACAGTTAAAATAAATTTCAAAAAATTTAATATTCGGACTAAATTATGTGCCGAATATTCGGTATTCAGCCAAATCACTATTCGTTACATCTCTAATGCCAACACTGACAGATTTGCGACAGCAAAATGAGCGTCTGACTGTGGTTATTCACGTACAGAGTGCACAATACTCCATGAACTGTTAACCAAAATGTTCCAGACACACACACACAAAAACCAGAAATCAGCATGTATGTGCAATGAAGGAAGCCAAAAAATTTGTTTCTGAATAAATAAACAAAGAAATGTAGAAGAGGGAAGATGACAAAAGAAAAACTGCCTACGTATTTGACATTATTCCAAGGTGGAAAGCAGAGAAAAATAATCAGTTAAAAGAGGCGCCTCTAGTAAAAGTAAAGCAGTACTTGTCTCAGAATGGCATTAATTCAAAATTTCACTAGAACTCTCTACGCCATACAGTAATAATAATAATAATAATAATAATAATAAGTCTAGTTAAAATAGCGGAATATTAACTAATTAAAGAAACATGTATAATGCAATGCTGAATTAAAGGCTAAGAGCCATTCATTTAAATAGTCTTATAATCAACAGATAAATTCGAAAAATTTTAGTTCTCAGGTGGAAAATCAAGATCAAAAGGTTAATTTGTAAGGCACAACGATGGACAATCTACAACTCCTGAACAGTATACAAATGCTACATAATACAAATGGTACTTGTGTACTTTGAACCAGGGATTCTTATTAAGTCCCAGGAATCCCTATTTGTTCCCTCTCTCTAGAACTTCTTTTCTTTTCGGATCCGATCCCATTAATTTTTGGCTCAATAATCTCATTGACAATACGTTTTAATAACTATTTTAAAAATGCATTGCTTTTTTTAAATACACGGTCTTACGCACTTATAACGCTGTACGTTTTTATTGTAATTTTGAATAAAAAATATATAATGAAAAAAATAGGGTTGAAAGAATTTTGGAAACAACAAATCATAATACGTTTTAATGATGAGAACTAAAATTGATCAGTTTGAAATTTTGTACAGATATGCAGACACACACAGAAAAAAAAATTGGGCCAAATAGTGGCCAAAATAGATCTTATTATAATGTTTTCTGTACATAATTTTTACTTAAAGAGCAGACGTTTTCTTGAAACCAGAACCAAACCATAATTTCGGTCATGTTAGAATATAGTATTCTGAGTCTGCTTCTACGTTAAGTTTATTCCTTTATTTTGATTTCATATTATATAAATAACACACATACATTCAATGTACACACATGCATTCAATAAAATGTATGCGTGTACGTATATATGTTCAATGTTTCCTCCTAAACGACCAAATTGATCGGTTTGAAATTTTGTACAGATATGCAGGCAAACACAGAAAAAAAATAGAAATGAATGTCATGTGTCAGTAGAAAAAAAAAAAATACACATTCGCTTGCCCATTTGGAATGCAATGTACTGTACATGAAAAGTTCACTTCGCAGATACCTAATATCAATTCTACCATTTATTTAATAAGTAGAAGGCACGGTAAACGTTAAATAAAACATACTTTAGCTGCTTCCACGAATAAAAATTCCAATAATTTACAATAATTAGGACATAAATATACAAATAGTATAACTGAATTCTGTTTCATCAAACAAAAACAATATTCTACACAACACTGACATATTATTTATTTAAGTTCGGAACACTTAGAAAGTCACCCTAGAAGCGATCCTTAGTCGGCTTTACCCAGCCTATCATCGGTGCCTCGGATAGTCATCGTCTCACCATTATTGATCCTCCATAATTTTTCGTATGTTCATCGTTTCCCGATGATCGGATCTTGGTGTTTGCTGATGGGAAAGCTGACAAACCGTCCATGTCGGCACTTTCTCCCAAATTCCAGACTGATTTCTGATCTTCATTCCCTCAAAATTGTGCGAAGACTGCTGACTGGCTAAGCCAAGCCATTAGGCGGAAAGAAGTGACCCGACACACAAAGTCATTAAAGTCAAGATTACTGAATTTTTTACAAATTTAACACTGATTATAAGTATAATATTTTAAAAAACTAACAGTAATCATAATCCATATCAATTTTAATGATCAATTAAAAGTAGACATGCACTCGTCTGATGTCTGTTAGTGACTGTATCCAAAAATTCAGTTTCCATTAACACTGAATAGAAATAGACTTTGAAGATTCCTTTACAAGTAATTGCATATATTCTTTAAACCTGATCCTCCCCTCCCCCAAATTTCCCAATCACGCTACGCTTATGATATAAAAATAAATACATGCATGTATGAAAAAATAAATCAAAATTTTAAAAGAAATAAACAAGCTAATAACCGATGCTACTGTTTTCCCAAATTTTCATCGATCACACGGCTTCAATAAAACAAACTTCGCAGGTTCCACATCTTAATCGCCTGATCTCCACGCCAAATCCCTTCGTGCCGATGATCCATTACCACTGTTGCCAAGCAGATGTGCGGGAGCAAGAGCAGAGTTAGGTCCTCCCCACCCTCGATGCGATTGCGATGAAGAACCTTGCATGGTTTCCGCTGCGAGTCTTCTCAAATTGATGATCAGTATTTCAGGAACCAATGACCGTCTAGGGTACTAGAGTCGTTCTTTATTTTCAAAAAAGGTATAACGTCTCGATTACACATCTGTATTTCTATAAAGCCATCTCTCTTGCCCTAACTACACACTAGTAACTTTGGTAACTAATATGACTGCTCTCTCGCAACCGAGTACGTCTCGAATATGGAGGAAGTTCCAGGGGGGAGGGGGGGGGAGCAATTTTCAATACATCATGTTGAGCCAAAGACAAATTCGCTGTAAAAACTATTTTGGTGACAGTCTCTGTGTCCTAATCAATTACTTCTGTGAGGTCAGAAGCATAAAGGTTTACTGTTTCTGGACTCTGTGATCTTTTAGCGTGCAAATGGAGTGTACATACCTAACAAAGAAAGCAATAGACATCCTAATCTCTCTAATATTTTATCAACATGAATGAATATATACGTAACTACATGCCTATGATCCAAAAAAGTTATACTTGTACCTAGTACCATTAAGAATATCCGACTATGCCAATGACCTGCAAGCGTGGGTTATCAGTAGTTTAGATGTAAATGAGGCCAAACTTACCCACAAACGTTTCACCCTTAGGTATTGCAGAAAAGGATCACTGACTTCAATAAATAAGAAAAATGAATGATCATTCACTAAATCACTCAATTTTTGGTTATTTTCTTGCAAGGCAAAGAATGTTTGAAACTGGTTAGATCTGCATTTTTAGTTTAACTCTTTGGTCTTCCAAGATGAACTTAGAAACTGCTTTTAATCTCAACCAGACGAAGCTGGAATCGAAAGCGCGATGATACGATCTAGGGCAAAAACAGTAAGAAAAAAAGAGATGGAATTCTAAGAAAATTCATCTTTCTCGCCCAGTAAAAAGAAACGAAACATAGTTTCTGTATCGGATGCATACAACTTATGCAACTGTTATTATCAAAGTGTCATCTCGACAGCATTCATCAAAAACATAATCACGTAATAGAAGAAATCGACAAAACAATCTACAGGTGATGATGTAACCTAAATAATAGCACACGGCTTCTTTTTGGTTTTGGAAGGTCGTATGAATGAAGAAGGAAAACTGCTTGGTTTTATTTAAGTTTATTTCGTTAATTTAAGTTCCATTCTGAATATGCTTGTGAGTGAGTAGCTTATTTAAGGTAATTGTTTGTTTGCATTTTAATATGAAAAATTAAAGAATTTTAAGAGGGTTTTCTTAAAACTCAATTTGTCCTTAAGGAGTTCGATCAGATTTAATGAAATACATAAATCGGTTTTACTGAATAAACAGATGAGATACATAATATCTCGAAGTTTACGGTGGTTCATCAGCATAGCCACGATAAATATTTTTAGCAACTCTATAAAAAGACACTATCAAACTATCGCGGAACATAATTTTTCAGTGCACTTGTTATCCCGACACTGGTTTTCACGTAGTCCCGAACGCGGCAATATGTCCTGATTTTGTGTAATGACTTTAGTGTAAATGACCCTGGATTTTATGTCTCTGAATAATTTTTAACTCTGAATATTACCAGACGGTTTAAGAAAATTGCCTATTTTGCATAAACCATCTTAAAAGCACGGCGATTTTGTAATAAGACATCTATCTCATTGCTAAGCTTTTAGCAAAAGTGTTCAAAATAATTTTCATAAATTCTTGCCTCAAAATACTTTTCGTTATACAACCATCAAGTGAAATCGGACTAACTGGTCAAGAAATGACGTCATCCGAATAAAGACGAATTATCTTTACAGCAGTATGTGGCCAAATCAAAAGGTTCAAGGAACTCCAATAAGAAACTCCTTTTAAGAAAATATGCGGCAAAGCAATGGCAATAAATTACATTCAGATTTATCTTTACATACCTCAAAACAATGATATTAGTGAAATATCCAATTAGTGTGATACACGTTTGCAGGGAATGTTTGAATAGAGGCGTAATTTGCATAGACAAATCAAAAATAATCAAACGGTTTCTGTTAGGCAAATCTAGGATTTGCCAAAGTGAATATCTGAGTGAATTTCTATGAAGCGTTTGATTTCAGAGTGTAAGGACTCAAATTGGTTAGCTATATGGCTTCAAAGTATCGTTTAGAAGAATCTGTAAAGTGGCGAATCATCGGCTGTTGAGAAAAAAAGCAGCCAATCACGGAAGCAGCCAGATGTGTAAATACTTCAAGACAGACAGTATCTACATCAGGCATGGGCAATCTTTGGAAAGTTGTGGGCCAAGTGCTAGCGAAGTCGCGGGCCCTGTAAACGGAACTTATATGGGATTTTGAATGGGTTTCATGGGTTTTCCATGGGAATTTGAAATATTAAGGATCAGATGAAAAGCCGTGGATGGCTCCATCTGGGCCGAATGTTGCCCGTATATGCTCTACGTTATGAAAACAATTTCAAAATGATGGAACTGTTCTAAGAAGGCCTGGACATCAGAGCCTGATTACTGAACAGGCCCATAAGTTCCGGGCCTATAGTAATAAAAGTCTAGGGGCTTCAAAACTACAATATTTGTTATTTATACTTGTGGAATGGGATAGGAATAGGCGGAAGGGGACCTCAAAATGATAGCGGGTCTATAGTATCAGAAAGCGTTAATCAGGCCCTGCTGGACATAGTCGTAAACGAATGACTACTGCTTTTGAAGGTCGACATATGACAACTGCCTGTCATAACAGGGAGTGAGTCTACTGCTCGCCAGTTAAGATCAGAGTTTGCAGCCACCACTGGAACTATTTTATCACGGTAAACGGCGTACAGAAGGTTTCATGGAAAAGGCCTTTATACCAGGAATCCAAGGATACGAGTTCCACTGCCTTCCAAAAAAAAAAAAAAAAAAAAAAAAAGAGGGGGGGGGGTATCGCTTAATCGGCGCAAAGGACATCAGAACTGAAGTTGACACCAATGGTCACATGTTCTCTTTACTGGTGGGTCGAAGTTAAGTTTAGCACGTGATTCTGGACGTGTTTACATCTCGAGGGTCAGAAATACGAAATTATTCCTCGAATATTATGGAATGTGACCATTCGATAGTAGAGTTTTGACGGTATGAGGAGGAATAATGAGATCGATGGACGTACGCCCCCCTACAGGTTTTCAAGAGCAGATATGTGAACAGCCAGAGATATCGGAATCAGATCTTAGAGCCTTATTAAAGATTTTTAAGGGGGTGCACATTGATTTGATAGATGATAATGTTCGACTTTACCCGATAGTGAACTTAAGCAATTGCACGTAGACATCCTCTTTCTAGAGATGCAAATGCTCTGAAGACGCCATTGCTGAAAGAGTGGAGCTTAATTCCCCACATTGTGGTTAACAACGTTATTGAAAACACGTGTTGTAATATGTGATATGTGCTAGGGGCGATTTAATTCTATAATAAAAAAAAATTTCTAGGTTACTTTTTTTTTTTAAAGCTCCCTTTGTTGCCATCCCTTTGCTCCATTACCATTTGTATTGTTTCATGCTACAATTTTATACTATATATATTATATCCATATCACCCCCCCCTCCCCTTCTATTTATTTGTCTTAATGTTATGTGTTATTCCATAAAAATTCAGAAAATTATATTTCGCAACTTCTGCAAAATCCGCGAATTTATGTTTGTAAAAGTAATTTTGGACATGAATGTAAGTTGGACATATTTTGAAAATAATGAATTTTTTTGCGCCTTTATGCTTTAGGAATTTAAGTTTTTTAATAAAATATTTTTTATTTTATTCCTTTTTAGCCAAAATGAAAATCGCTTCTTATTATTGCGAAATAGTATATTTTCTGATACCATACTACATTTTAAGGTGATAAACATTGTTTTTTTAGCAAAGTGTACCAAACTGACATACTGTTAAAAAAATTTCATACAGATATGTAAAAAGTTAATTAGTTCTTAAAAACAAATTTATGAATCAAATTAATTCTTTTAATTTTATATATAAACTATACTGTGTGTATATATTATAATGGGCAAACATTTTCATTTCTATCTTTATTTTTAAATCAAATACATGATGTTAAATCTTTTGCAAAAACTGCCTCTTTTTACTCGTTGAGATGTTCCATGTATCCTTAAGCGAATAATCATCATAAAAGAATATAAGAAAAACCGCTTTGCTTTAAAAATGGGAAGTCTGCCTGCAAGCTTGAAAGCATTGGAAAATCTTTTTCACCTGAACTGTTGAAAACTAGTATTTTAAAATCTCTGGACATAAGAATTTATGTAAACCAAAAAGTAGGCTTTGTAGCCAACAGTTTAATGGCACATACTGAAATACGAAGCGCAAACTGGACTGAATTGATTTATATGTCGCCGAATGTTACTTGCTGCAATTTTGCAAAAATTAGACCAAAATATCGTTTAAAAGCACAAGTGTTATAAAATTCAAATTTTTTAAAATTTATTTTAAAAATACTACTTTTATAAACAGCCATATGGTTTTCTGCAACTCCAGCTATCACGACACTTCGCAGAAAGCAATTTTTCGTAGTTCCGAAAATGTTGGGACTGTGAATGTTTCGTATAGGTATGAACTTGAGCATCATCAAAAATAAATAAATTAACTAAAAACGGTGCAGTTTTTAGTGACTGTACTGTATAAGAATAATTTAATTGTGTTTAACTGAAAGGAAATAACGTTTTTTTAAAGATATAAACATAAAAAAGAAAAACTGAGATGCACAATCAAAAATCGTTTGGAAAAAAATGGCAACATAACTATGGCGACACTTCTGCCCACGCTCAACTATTTATTTATTTAATTATTTCTTCCGAGTAATGAAAGAGATAACATGTATTAATATAAAGCATATTTCAACGCACCGTGGAGAAAGGTCATACTCAATCTCAACCTTGGAATGAAGGTCACTACGAGTACAAAGACCATTATTGAGGAACTTTAATTCGTTTGGCCATTAGTTGCACGGTCTATCGTAACATAGGGAACTGGCCTATTATTATGCTCCATGCAGGCGCCAGTTGCGTATATGAAATGAAACTTTAAACGTCTCGCGTTGAGAGAATATTTTTCCCTTCTAGTCCTTCTAGCATATATAATTATGGGCAGTAAAGCAGAGAAGTATTAGAAAAGTTAAAGCCCCCCCCCCCTTTACCAGCCTATCTAATAGGGAGAGCCTGTAAATTTTAAGATAAAAAAAAAACTTTTATCTGACGAAAATCATATTACAAAATCTTTTCAACGAATAAAAGATTTAACACTAAAATGCTTTTAAAGCTAGTTAAAAAAAAAGAAAAAAAAAGCTCTTCTCAAGTAGAAGGGATGCTGTTAAACCCTAGACCCCCTTTTAAATTCTATTTCTTTTTGACAACATGTTTCGCCGCTCTATCGGACAATAAGTTATTTGCAGGCACTTAAAATTTAAAGAATTGAAAATAATAATACCATTCGATGGTTATTTATCGGAATCAGGGTGTCGTTTCTATATTTACATTATTAAAATTTAACACTGTTGGAATTAAATGTTTTAGGCTTTTATTTAAATTTTAAATTGTTAAATAAACAACTGCTTAACAGCCCCTTCAAAGAAGGCATTTAAGTTTTGGCAAATTTTCTATATATGTTTCACAAATAAATGGCTGTTCTCTAAAAAAGTAAGTCTTTCAATAGGAAATGCGATTTAAAAATTTCACAACATCCTCACAAAACTCTGACACTGTCCCAACAAAATTCTGACTTTCCTGCTACCTTCATGCTATTCGCTAAATACAGATAGAAATTAATTTCATTTTGAATAATACAGCAAAGAAATTAAAAACATCCGCTATTTGCAACCTTCTAAATCAGAATTTAGACAGTGCATAGATGATGGTGAGATAGTAGTAGATAGAGTAGTAGTTACAGAACATCTTCCTTACCTTGGGTTCCAAAAGCTTGGACCACTGTGGAGTGATAAAATACAAGATTCCATCTAAGGCTCCATCCAAAGTAGCTCCCCTGATGAGTAAGATTGTGAGAATGACGTAAGGAAAAAGAGCTGTCACATAAATGATCTGCAAGACAATACAACGATGTGAACTTCCATGGAAATAATATTTGAATTTGAAATGTCAAGAATGGTAAACCGTGCCAAACAAATCAGTCATAAAATACTTTCCAACACAACTGTCAAGTTTCTTTTCTTCCTCTCACACATTAATTTAAAGCTAACAATTAAAGTAAATAGAAGCATTTCTTTCAGATAACAACATAGCGATATCTAAAAGAATTGTTTTCAGCGCTTCTGTAAAATAATAACAAAAACTATTTGCACCATTTTCCAAGAGGAACATGCTGCCATGAATTTCAGAAGCATTCTCAAAATTTCATAACAATACATATATTACCTAACAAACCCCTATGCACTAGTCCATTAAATTATATAAGAAACAAAATTATAGCTGCTATAAAGTAGTGTGGCAGAAAAATAAAGAGATACTTATGTTGGAAATTTTTCATAATCTGTATTTCTGTCTTTCAGAAAAAAATTACAGATTTAAGTAACCTTTTTTTATACACAAAAAACGAACTAAACAGAATATAGTGGTTTTAGATAGTAGTTGGTTAACTAATCAACGGAAGGAATTGCATCACGTCGTAATAGCAGTTCTTTTACATAAGTTAAACAACACACTACTTATAAAATCAACACGCAGATTTTTTTATTATTATTTGGACGTATTTATTTTATATTGCGTCTTTAATTTAACGCTCCTTAGAGGCGGAATACAAAAGTTTAAAGTCCTTCATCCCACGAATAAATAGGTCGCACGTTTATTGAGCAACCTAACACATAGTAATAAACAAGAAAATTCTAGTCGCCGGCAATGAGTTTCGTGATGTTGATTTTGTAAACTACTCTTTCCTACATGATAAGAAAACAAATAAAGAGACAATTACTTTCAGAAGATAAAATATTAATTACATTTTTCGTTTTATAGAAACTAAAAATAAATCTATAAAGGAAAAAGACTGGGAAAAAATACCACTAAATACCCAACCAACAAATAAAAATATTACTCGAATTTGAGATTAAAATAAATTCGTTACGCTTAAACTAAGTTATTGTAAAAAAAAAAATATTATTATAATGTCAAATAATAAAACGTATGTCAAAAAATAATTCGTCATATCCCATAGTAAATATGATCATCACAAACACAACTAGCCTTCTAACTATAGGTATTTTGTGGCTGATATGAATTATTCTTGATGTTCGTGATTAAATGATTTACGCCTCTTCTACAGAAGGTTAGATAGTTTGCTATTATTCCTCTTTAAGCTTAAACAATGTAGTGGTGAGAAGCGCATTTTTAAGTTTAGTGGTAATGTTTTGATTTTCTTTATGGTGATTTCAATAATTCTCAAATATATAATTGGGAGTAAAATATAATTCCTTGAATTTCTTCTTAGTTGTGGCTTTTGCGGGAGCGGTGAGGAATAAATTATTCGTAAATAAAAAAACAGGAAATATTTATATGCTGCGGAACTAAATTTTTCTTACTGAATTTCCCGCTTTCGATTTCCTTCTTTGTATACTCATAATTTCAACACCATGTATATGGATAATATCAAGTAGAATTTCTATGTGAGGCTTAGTAATAAATACTTTTGAATGGTCAATATTATTTTTAAAATACAAAAATTCCAGAGAGCAAGCAATATTTTTGATTTTCTTTTATTCATGACTTTGCGCTTACCTATTGTATTATTATATTATTATAAGGACCATGGGGCATATACACCCCATAACTTTAAAAATCATGTAATAAACTATCGAGAACGAATAATTTATAAATTATATCTTTTCCATGTTATTGCGACATCAGAATCTTAATCGTGTCAACAACAAATAAATAAATAAATAAATAAATAAAATAAAAATTATTTCTTAAAAATCTATCGTATTATTTTAATATATGTATAAAAACTTTCCATGTTTTACCGAAAAGCTTATGGTTCTTGAATTGTTAAAGCAGTGTGTGGTGAACCATATCTTGCATTAATTTTACTATCTTTAAGGTGAGTTATTGTAAGAAGTTTTTAAGTCGAAGGAAAATTTTACAAATAATTCCGTTGTAACTAAAATAAATTTTGTCTAAGAAGTTTTCAAGCAATGAAAAATAAAATCACCTACCTTTCCACTTTGATGCAAACCCCTCCATATAATGAAATATGTGAAAATCCACGCAAATACCAGATACCCTGCCAATTCCCACTGTAATGAACCAATATTTTCAATTCCATCAGTTATTCCAAGCACACGGCGTCTACAGAAAGAGACAGCGTAGGACATTTTATTACTTATATAAATATATCAATCGTAGAATTAACACACTATATAATAAACCGAGCTTTGTGAAATTAAAAACTCTATTAATGTATGTTTGATAATATAATTTCAATGTCATATTTTACGGTAGAGTTAATTAAAAAAAGTTAAGCCCTATCTGCATAAAACGATGCCTTTCATCTTAGGTTTATCAATTAGAATTGGGGAGTCGTTTGAATTCTTTTTACCCGTACAATACCAATGTCGTAGCATAGCAATTCCTAGAGATGTCGCCAGCATGGCGACAATTGTCACCAAATCGGAATCAATCGTCACCAAAATCGTAAACACACTTTTGTAGCCTGAAACTATGGAGCTAAGAAGAGCTCTTTCCATCTTCTTTATACGCAATTCGTTAGTTAGGTATTTCGTCCATTGTTTTCGATCAGGAATCTTGCAATGAACAGTCAAATTATTATATTTTTTTTTTTAAGTTTACACCCATGCTCGGTTTGCACAAAAATTTGACGACTAAGGCAACTTTTTTAACAATTCCATGTATTCATTTAATTTTATCCAAAAATAATCAAAAATTCAGTAGGACAATAAGCTTTAAGTCTTTAGAGCATAGTGGTATGAAAAACATACCTTATATTAAAGCTCTTTCTATGTCATTATATGCTAGTGTAATTTGACAACCAATTGTTATTTAGCACTCTTTATCACTCTATTTGTAATTACTAAAAAAAATATTGTTCTCATTTTCAGTGGCATTCTTTGCATGGTAAATATAAATGATTTTGTATTTGCGAATAGAACAATGCTTTGTGCCTCAAATAGTTAAAAAGTCTCACAAGAAACTGAATGTGCCAGTCTACTGACATCGAAGAAATTAAATTTTTAGTTGCTCTGTATCGATTACAGCTTTTATAGATTCTTTCTTTCTTATTTTAAAAAGTAGGTTTTTAACAAGGAAAATAAATGTTTTTCCACATGTTTTATTAAGTTCTACGAAATATTGCAAAAGACACGAACGACGATTGCAGAAGTAAACCACAAATACACGAAATGAAAAAAACAACTTTTAGGAAATTAACTTAATCGCAAAACATACGTACACATCAAAAAAGGAAAAATAACTTACTCCCAAAACTCTACAACCGAGGAAGTATCCTTGTTTAGTCCTGCGGTTGCATTAGCAGTGAAGTTTAAAACTTCAGTTAAATTCAGCGGAGTACGGCTCAGTTTCACACCTTGACAGGAAGCCGTGTTCCAGTAACTGTCGCAAACTTGCCACGGCAGAAGTGAAGTGAAAGATGAAACGAAATAGAAACATATCCAAGAAACGATAACGATAAAGTAGATGTTGTACAGAGCTACAATTGTCATTGAAGCGTACCCAATGCCTACGAAAGAAAGTTTTGTTACTTCTAAGGCATTTCCCTTTTTAGAATGGTAAAATTAGCCTTTTTAAGAGAGGAAAATCAGAATGAGAGGTTTTTTTCCCATTAATTTGTTCGCAGACGACTTTAAGAAACGGGATTCAACTAGCATGAGTTAGACTCCTTCTGTCAGTTGACAAAGCAAGACAGCAAATTGAAATACAATATTTTATATAACTCCACATTTGAATATAAATCGGCGAACAGAATTTTAAAGATAAAATTTTGATACACTTGTATATGCTCATACAATTTTCTAAGCAATACTCTGCCAATAGAAAACACGAAATTATTTATCTGATACCTATTGAAACTCTGCTTAGTAATTATCACATTTATGATAAATTTTAGGCTGCTAAAAATAGCTGAGTAAGAGGGGGAAAAGGATTTTCCTCTCGTTAAAAGACTAACATTAAAACTTCTATATAATGCATGTATTGTAATTCTACAGACATTAAAATACGGTTTGCAAGTTTTAAAAAGTCACACAGTCTCTAAAACGAAAAAAGTTGATTGGAACTCCGTAGGAGTGAAATCGCAGCCAAGCATCCAACCTCTAGAGAAGTTATTATCTTCAAGAATATGAAAAGTTACTTTTTTTTAAACCAATTTGTTTTGAGAAAAATTAATATTCACTTTATCAAGGTTTAAAATATAAAAAAATGTATGTATATATATTGGGGGCACATAACATGATAAGAATATCGAAGTTTCTTCAGGTGCTGAAACAAAAGCTTTAAATATGGATAGTTTTCTAAACAGTGTTGGAGACACGTGGCCCGCCTCACTCATAACCCCCCTCTCCCTTCCCTTACTCCGACAATAACCTATGGGAATATTCCCAATGTCTTCCCTATAGAAGACTAAGTACTGAATTATCTGAGGTTGAATGGCTTTGGATGCTATTTCATTCTGAAGGAGTGCCAACTCACTAGTTTTGCTTTAAAGTGATGTTACATAACATTATGTTACCCCGTACATTCAAAACTTGCAGTTTATGATATTGGTTTAAGTAATCTGAAATTTAGAATGTAAATGTAGTCTGAAATAGTTAACTTCTTAAAAAATCAAACATTAATATTAAATTTTGGATACTTTATTTTGGCAACTCTTTTATGTTTCTTAGTGTAAAACACATACACATCACACAATTTCAAGGTTAACTCACGATAAGCCAAATATATTAAACCGAACAACTTTGCTCGTACTTTGCATTGACCTTCGAAATTTCAATCCATGGTTTTGCAATCTTTTGTTGGGATCGGGTCAGATATACTCAATGGAAAAAAAACCACAGTTTTTTTCAACATAGATAGATAACAGTTGTTTTTATAAAAGGAAAGATTTTGATAAAATTAAGCAATACACTGTAAAGAAAAGTTTCAAATTCAAATTAAAAAAAAAAGCCAGATCTTAAAAAAAAAACAAAAAACAATTAATGTATTGACTGGATTTTTATTTTAAAAAATTAAAACGAATAAAGCTACTTTGCTATAATAAAATCAAACGTTCTCCACTAATTAAAGCAAGAATATGTTCAAACTCTTATATTTTCTCATTCGAGATTCATTGCAATATCTTAACAATAATAGGTATGTACTACAACGCATTTAAAGTGCTCCTTTTTCCTTCTTTTCAGTTGTTAAAAATATGTTTAGGTAAACCTTTAGTTTAAATCAAACTAAGTTCAATGACGCAGCAGGCCTTAGAAAGGCCAAAGCCTGCGATGCAGCCATATACCTTCTCAAGTATGGGCCCGGGAGCAAAAGCGAATGCGCCGGCTATAAGATCAGCCTAATGCGGGGCCCCCTTAGTTAAAGTGCATAGTTCCCCAAACTAGCTTGGTTCTTAT
The DNA here is from genome assembly GCA_038373885.1 of Cheiracanthium punctorium. Classification (NCBI taxonomy): domain Eukaryota; kingdom Metazoa; phylum Arthropoda; class Arachnida; order Araneae; family Cheiracanthiidae; genus Cheiracanthium; species Cheiracanthium punctorium. Next base: position 995,500 of record JAWZYV010012686.1, on the reverse strand, counting down.
TTTATCGATCCACTCGAGGGACGAAAGGCTGAATAAAATTAGTTCAGCAAGAGGTTTAAATCTGGACCTGTGGCATGGCAAAGGAATGCACTAACCTGCGTATTATATATAATGTGCAGAAGCTCAGGCTGGGCAGGGCAAGCTCTATTTATCTAATTAGAGAGCGAGCGAATTCCTGGTATTACACATGTCTTGAATTTATTTTGGAAATTTATACATTTACATTCATTTCCTTGTCTGCAACAACACGACTTCATTAATAACATTACTTACTAAGAAATAGTTTTATACCTACATTTAGAATAATGTCGTCCATTTTACTCCGTTTACACTTAAATACAGCTTCGAACCGTAAGTCTTTAAAATGTAGTAGCAAATCGCAAATCTCTAAAGTCTTATGAACTGTAGGATGAAACAAGAATCTAAATTATTTCAGGGATACATTAAAATAAGTCGTGTAAAATTTCTGTTGCACATGAATTTCAAAGGATTAATAGTTAATTTCTGAGCTTCCTGCCTTCTACTTTATAGGAACTTCGTTTAAAAAATCACATCAATACTATAGCACAAATCGTCTACAAAATATTTTTACAGGACCGATAAAAATATATGGGATTAAAGATAAACAGGAAGAGAAAAGAAAAAAAAAAACAGAAAAATTTAGTTGTATAATATATGTAATATAGAACTTTACTGGGATCAAGCTTTTGTCTACGTTGTAACATAACGTGGCACGCCAAAGCGTGGAGGCATAACGTACGCTTAATATTAAAGTCGGAAATTTACTATGACATCTGCAAGCACTAGGAAATGGGATGAATATTCAAGTACTTCAAAGTGCTAAACGTTATTTTAAGACTGTTTGATCTTGAAATACACTAAAACACTTTCACTTTCAAAAATTTAGAATTGCAGTACTATTCCAAGGTAAAAAAAAATGAACTGCCGTTCTTTTCTTTCCTACTTAACCATTGAGGAAAATGAAATTACATGATATGCAATTTAAATGCTTTACACGCTCATTATTTTCATTTAAAATAAGAGAGAAAGAAACACTTTGTTAAGAACTCAAAATGTAAAAGTCTTATTTAAAGTGATTTAAAGAGGAATCTTTAAATCACTGTTCTACAGATGTTCACTATCGCTTATACATTTAAGCAGTTACTATGAAAAGTCTAAACATTGAATTAAAAGTGCTGTTGTTAGAGATACTCTTCTGGAGATATTTATAGATGAAACGTTTCCAAGGGAACATTACTAATCCTTTTCGAAACGTCACTGGTTCATCTTTGGATAAAAATGCGGGTTTCAGTGAATATCTGCTTCGTATTGTATTGTTTTCCTACCCTTTCTTCTCATTACTGTTCTATAGAAGTTTAAATATTATTTAAAAGTTTTATATTTGGTTAATATTGAGCAAAGTTATTCAGCAAAAAATATTATTTATCTAATGTAATTTAATCAATACAAAAAGTATTCCAAAGAAATTATTTTATGAGTACTTACCAGGAACGTTGAAAACACTTTACACAACAGCTGAAAGCATCTTAATAACAAGTGTATCGCGCCTGTAATTGTCACCCAAGAGAAGATTAAATTACAATATTCCCCTCTTAATTTCTACTGAATGAGTACTGCTTTCATGCCATTGTAATATCGAAAGATGGTAAGTCAAGCTTTTGAAAGCCAAAGATGTAATTTTTGTTAAAAGGTATGAAAAGTTAACAAGCAAGCAATGTAGTACAGAGTATCTCAAAAAAAGAAAAACTTGACACATTTTGATAATTCATTTTTTAAAATTGAGTGCGTTTCAGGCTTGAAATTTCCACACATGTGTTGAATGCGATAAGTTGCAATTAAGCTAAATATCTTTTAAGGTTTTTTTTTTTTTTTTTTTTAGCACCAGAGTGCTATTAAAATCAATCAGGTTTTTTGTGTGGATATTAGCGCGTCGTATCACTTTTCAAATGTGTTTTTCTTTTCTTTCTTTCTTTTTTTTTTAATGAAATGTGTGTGTGTGTGTGTGGGGGGTGTTTATAAATATATTTCGAGTATAGCTAGAAAACACCTGGCGAATATTGTAAAATAGTTTTAGTAGGCGATTTTAAAATAGATTTTAATTCCGAAGAAGTGTTTTACAGAACAGCGAAGACAAATACGGTACACTGATAGATTATGATACACTTTCCAAATGGTATTTATAAAGGTGAAGTATAGTTTGACTTTGACTATGCCTGGCGAAAATTGTTATACAGTTTTGGTAGGCGATTTCAATATAGATTTCTATTCTGAAGAAGTGTTTTATGGAACAAGGAAGGAAAACACGGTACAGTCATGGATTATGATGCCCATTCCAAAGAGTATTTAAAATGTCTACGGGATATAGTTGGAGAAGATTGTAAAACAGTTTCAGTAGGCGATTTTAAGATAGATTTCGATTCAAAGATGTGTTTTACGGTACAAGCAAGAGTTGGTTCCTATTTTAACGCCCCCGCTCTCGCCAACCTAAAAAATCCCGCACTTTGCCGAGCTTTGCAGTCATGGCTCTCTAGGACTTATGCACAAGTTTCAACGCTCCCAAAAGAACTAGATGAAAACTAAAGTGAACAAATTAGCGATAAACGCACCAGTTAAGGAATTTGAAGACACTTAATTACTAAAACTACATTAATTGGCAACCCAAAATAAATAAAAATGTAACGGAATGCTTTACTTACAGGTTGTTCCAAATCACCATTTTAATTCTAAATTACGATTGCTACATAAATACAAAAAAATCGTCGTCGTAGCTCCATATGTTTAATGATCGCCACCTTCGCGAGAGTCGGGGCATTAAAGTAGGAACCAACCCAAAAAGAGAAACATGGCACACTCATGGATTTGATGGATATTCTAAACAATATTTAAAACGGTGAAGTATAGTTGTAATATACTTGGCAACGATTGTAAAATAGTTTTAGTAGGCAATTTTAAGATAGATTTCGATTCCAAAGATGGGTTTTATGAAACAAGGAAGAAAAATGCGGCACAGTCATGAATAATGATACAGTTTCCAACTTAATGGAATAACGAAGAAAAATAGGGACGACAAAAGTATGATATGTAGCACTTAGGTGAGTATTTAAAATCTGAAAGTGTTTCAGATTTTCTTCCCTTTTTTTAACAGTTAGGTCGTTTTATAAAAAATAATTTATTTATGTATTTTACAAAGCGGCATGCAGATAAACGATAGCTGTTAAAGCAAAAAACGGTATTCTCGCCTTGGGCCGTGCAGAATTTATTTCTTTATTTAGTAATTTTTTAATCATACATATGATTTGCCTTTCATCTTCTGCATGCATTTGCTTTATGCTACTACTGACATCTAACTCTTTTTTTTTTTTTTTTTTTTTTTTTTTACCGGAGTAAGCAACCCCTTCGATACCGTGCCACCATGATCAATGCTTTTACTGTGTCATTTTCCAATGTTTTTGAAACGCAATATCAAAAACCTATTATTCATTTTCGAATGTGCCAAAACTTTTTTGAGATGCACAGTACATTAAGTAAAGCATGCATGGCACCTTATACACTAATCTAAAATATTTAGAATGAAAGGGGAAATAAAAGAATCTGAAAGTTATTATCTAACAAAAGCATTGTATTAACCTTATTTATCTTTTCTTTCAAAAGTTCAACAAGTGTAGAGAAATCTACGGGGAAAAAAAACATAAAAATTTATAAAAGCATTTGACTATTTCGAAAAATGTCTGCCATAAATATTTACATATGGTAGCGAACATTTTAATAAAATGACAAATAAAATACATTTAATTATAAGTTGTGATGAATCATTTTTGCTTAAATTAAAACACACATCATCATTGCACATCAACAGAGTGGGCAAAATCGTCTTATAAATTTTATGTCCCAGTATATTTTTATAAACCATGAATAACAGCTTTTTTTGGGTGTGAAAAATGTGTTTCATATTCTATTTGCGTATGTTTCCCAATAGTTACAATTTTATTAAGGTTTTTTATTTTCAGTTTTATTTCTATAGTTTAAAATGCAATGTTTTCAGCATCTTGAATATAGTGTGCGTCTAAAGAAAAGGTTTTAGCAATGAATTGTGGTAATTATAAGTAGAGGGGAAAAAGTTAGGTTGTCTCACTTCTCGCATATTTATAAATTACTCGTAAAAATACTATTTAAATAAAATGTATAGCCTATAAATTGACCATACGTTGTCTTATGTTCACGTTAACATGAAAGAGAAGGGAAAATGTTTTCACTTTGAAAATCATCGTTTTTTATTCATACTCGAGAAGAGACAACCTAATCCTTAACGGGGTAGGTTGTCACAGGTGTTAACAATTTTTGTTGTCTCATAAGCCTACGGTACAGTATAATCAAAAAGTTCTTTACAACTGAATTTGTAGCGATCTCTACACATTGCTGCTGCATCAACAGGATCTCTCAGTGGAAGACTAAGCACTACTTAATTTATAAGATGGACGCAAATATCGTGGTTCTTGGAGAATGCAAAGGTGATTTTTTTTCCCCATTTGGGAAGGCAAACCTCATGAATTTCCTTTCAATCTCTACAACACCAAGCAGTATCTTTTGTATTCTTCCTACGAAGTATTTCACAGAACTTTTGTTTAAAAATTCAGCCAAGATATGATCATCGATCCCAAGGTCACTCATTTTTAAATATTTTTTCTGTTTACTAAATCTCTATCTATTGAGACGTCATTTTTTGTTTCCAATTAGACATATTCCTGGTCAGATTCACTTGTTAAACTATTTTCCTTTGCATTTTTTGTTACTCCTTTACTTTTTTTTAGTTTGTTTTTAATTTTAAATTTCTTTTATTATTCTCGGCTAAAGAAATGATATTTTTTCTTAGGAGTTTCCGTGCAAATAGCCGATCTTCCTGACTTTCGTTTAGGTTTCGAAGGATCTCTTGGATGTGCTAGGGGAAATGGTCTATTTCTTGAGGAGTAACTAACTATACTTTTGTTTCACTTGGCCTTGCTCCATGAATTGCTTCTGGTGGAATTTATATTGAAAATGTTTCAATATTTTCAGAAAAATCCAGACTTTCTTGACAATTATTTTGAAGACTGTCATCCGTGCTTATACTTACAGGGTCTGGTAGGCCTTGTTGCTTGAGAGGACGATCAAGCAAGGAGGAACGAGAGAACTCAGCATCTGAAAATTCATTCCGGCGAAATGGATAAATGCATGTGCATTTAAATGCTGACTTGATGTTTTATTGACTCATGGCTTTAGGGAATGGGTCGGACACCACTGAGGGCAATTGTCATCGGAGCTACAGCATTTTTCGGATTTCACATCCAAATGTCCATTGCTTGGTTAACCCATTAACGCCTGACTTTTTTCAGCGCATTCTCCAATTTATGCTGATGCTAGGAGTGATGAATAAATTTCCGACATTCGTTGGGTATGAACGATGTATTTCTTTTTCTAAAAATATTAATAAAACAGTGAAAGATCAACATCGTTGAGTATTTTGTGGAAATCAGATTTTTTATTCGAGAAATGAAAATGGATGCTTTAATATTTTTGCAACCGTCTAAAAATAGATCGCTGGTCGTTAATGTGTTAAAAGTAATATAACACTGGCGAACAATTAGTAAATTATTGGGTAGGCCGATCAAGTTTAATGAAATATATATTTCACATTGCTTCACTTCTTATTGAAACTTCATCAGTCATCATATAGTTAGAGCAATCAAGTATTTATAGAATGTCAGATAGAGAAACAAATTAAAAGTAAACATGTTTCATTATATTTAGTGCATTGCATGTTCTAATTTGCATAAAAATTATTATCATGCATTATTACTCTGCAAACTTAAAATGTACTTTATTTGGCCTAATTCTCGTAATAATCCTGCCTTTGTTTCAAGATGTTTTCTGTAGCTTGGTATATCATCTGAGGGTAGGTAGTCGCATCGTGACAACCAACCCCCATTACACATATTTGCTTATTTTCGTTACGTATGCCTAACAAACACTGCATGTGTTCCTAGAAAACAACGTAATATTCACAAGATATCAAACTAAAAATAGCATAAAAGTAGTCGTTCATATTCTAAAAGCATTAAACATTAGCCCAAAACTGCTGAAAATGAAAAGGAACATTTTTACATAAATTAATGCCAATTTAAAATATCGCCTGCCTTTGCAATCGCAGCTTCGCTGTTTTGATACTAAGGTAAAGATTTCAATTCTACTGAATTCATATTGTCTACTTCAGACAATATTTATCGATGTATATTGCTAAAAAATATTTGTGACAACCTGCCCCTTCTCCCCCTGTTTTAATCGCAGAATGTCAGATAAAATGCTTATTTAAAAATTTGAAAACCTTTTTTTTCCCCAAACTAAAAATTTAAGTAATTTTTAAATATTCCCAAATAAACAAATATAATTCAAATAACTGTAAAACTTTTTATTTATTTATTTTTTCATATAAGTTTCAGACAATCTTAATATTGCATTCACAAAATTTCAATCGAAATTTTCCATTATTATTTACTACTACGTTTGAAAATGCTTACTTTCTAAAAAAATTTCACAAAGGTGTATTCGAATTTTTTAAAGCATTAAATAAAACGTTCAATTGAAGAGTACCATATAAGAAAATCAAATTTTTATGTATACTTAATTTTTCCTAACGTATGAGCGTTGAAATAAATTCAAGCTTTAAAATCAAATATATCGCAATAATAATAATAATAATAATAAATTGCAAGTTCATAAGTTATAGCTAAGAAAATCAGCTTTTGATTCCTGTTTCTGGGAAATAAAATTTAAGACGATTTTCATCTGCCAAAGTAACCCTTAACAATATAGAAACCAGATTTATAACAGTGATTTTCCCATTTTTTGCATAGTTAGTCTGAACTTTCTTTGTAGTAAATAAAAGACATCTTATTAAAAGTAAAACAACAATAATTTATTATAGCACACATAGCGTTTATAATTTTTAATGTTAAGAAATGTTAAGGAGGGGTTGAAAAGATCATTGCATTCAATCGTTTGAACGTAATTCGTTTTGGTGTAAAGACAAAATTTTTCTTGCAGAAAGAAAAAATATACAAATAATAAGTTATCCAAAAAAAAAAAAAAAATGCTGAAGCCAAGCTTAGCGGCAGCATAATTTCAACAGCAAAATGACATTTTCCTTGAAAATTCATTTAATTACTTTCTGAAGTTACTAGATTACAAAATAATTGAAATAGGATATTTTAAATTGAATGTTTGGTTGTTTTCGGAATTCTAATCATTAAGAGAAACATCAAATAATTTTCTCAAGGATTAAATATACTATGCCGAAAGTGATAATTTATACCTATAAGAATATGCAAAAAATAGAAAAACACACAGTATTGCATGAAAAATCATGTAACCAAGAATCAGCTCTAAATATTAACATATGATAACTCATAAGCTCATCTTCAAAACATTTCATTTGGGATAAGCGTCATATCGTTAATAGCTGGGAACTTTATGGAAAAACAGCAATTCTTATTACTTTGCTAAAGCTGAGATAACAATGAAGAAGCAAATACATTTTATGGTTAAAGTATCTATGAAAACAACGCATACATACTAGGTAATGAGCGAAGGCATTTCGAAGAATTTAACGATCACTACTTTACTTTTTTTAACTCTGTATTTACTTAAAAAAAGTAGAAGTAGAAATATAAAAGTTTATTAACTGCTGTTTTTCCACAAGTATTTTTCCACAAAACCTTTCATCTTAGATGTTAAGTATTAAAGATTGTTATTGTGCTTTTCTGAATATTAAGATGAAACTTTCCTTGTACCATTTTTATTTGTAAAAAGACTCACCTTTGAATATCGGCACTAATTTCCAAACACCAATGCCACCAAGGTTTAAGTATTGTCCTATGGAAACTTCCATCACAAACGATGGACCAGCCAATAACAGTAGACATATTAAGTATGGGAAAAGAAAAGCTCCTATAATTTAAAAGATAGTATTGTAAGTACTCGATTAAAACAAATTTTAACTGCATATACTACTAACATAATTAGCATTCATCAATGAAAAACTCTCTTTAAAAATATAAATGATGCATTTTCATTGCTTAATGGTATTTCCTAAAAAGATAAACATTCTAAAATAAATAAATGTACAACTAAGTATAACAATACTGTGAAAGGAAAACGAATAAATATTATTGTGCGTAGTACACTTGAAGGTAGTCAATTAATTTTGCTGTTATCAATTAGAAGTTCGAATACGTCATATTAATAAGTCGGATCTCAGCAGTAATGTCTACTTATAAAACCAAATCTCATTTACACTCCACAAATAAACTGAAAGCAGAATGCATCACTTGAAAATCTACGCATCTCTAGCCATCCAGTATTATTATAATATATGAATATGAATATTTTAATTTTTTCATTCGCAATAATTGATCATTTTTAAAAAAATCAAGAACGTTAGAAGAAGAAAAACATTTTTTATTTTTTAACAAAGTTATAAAATTTTATTATTTCGCTAAAGGTACACTGTCAATAACAATTAGCTTTAAATAGAAAAAAAGGAGGTTAAAACAAGCAAACTGCTCAGTAATCAACATCAGTGCATTTTAAATTTAGTCCACTGGCTGCCACTATGCCTGCCTCTCTAAGAAACGCTTGCTTGAGCATGGATGGCAAACACCTTGAAAAAGTGCTTAAAAAAACAGTTGTGAAGTTTCAGTATGATTGTTTTTCTTCGGGGATCAGGGTGAAAAAAACAGAGGCAAACAATTCAGCCAGCAGTAGAATTGGAAAGCATTACGTAACGACATCCTAAATCATTTAAGCAATTATACGTTAGTGGTTGACTTTGTAGTATGATTGTAATTAAATGTATACATTTTATGTGCAGTTATAAAATATTCCTAATTATTGTATTGCACTGCAAAATCAACTTTGATTATGCTGCAAAAAGAACAGCCTCAATGTATGATTAAAATATAAAACTTGTCGGAGAAAAACATCGAAAAGTTTAATTCGTATGAATTAGTTTTTGGTAAATTTTATTGAAAAGTTATTATTTTTAAAAAATAGTTAGTAAAAGGTCACTTTACACTTAAGATTTCTTTAATTAGTTATATCAACAGAAAACAGAAGGATAAAACTTTTGGCAGCTTCCTAAACACAGTGTCTTGGTTGAAGCCAATTTAGAGTAAATTTGGAGCTGTCTCACCGCCGCTTTACGATAAAAAAATTTTAATCACAAATTTGTAGCAGATTAATAGAACCTTAACAAAAATATTATACAACACATTTAGAATCTCTAAAAATTATTCTATTAAAAACATATATACCTAATATACATGGGTCATTCTCAAAAATAATTTTTACAAATCATATACCTTGTTTTCAATGAAATTCCGTTTTCTTTTTTCTTTCGTAATTGATACATTGATAAACATTGATATATTGAGTTGAAAATGGAGTTATTTTTGTTTATTACTGTTAATCTACTTGTGCAAACCAAAATTACTTTCTTGTCAATCAAATACATTGATAAAAATCTAGTAACAAATGAACGAAAATCTTAGAGTAGGTGAATTTTGTATCTTACAATGGATAATTTTTTAAATAAACTTTTGACTCAATGAGACTCAGAAGCTCGTTCACAAAAGCAAAAATCCACGAGCTTTTCATATAAAAGTTTTCAAATAGCCTCATGATTTTACAATCTCAGTTATACTTTCGAAAAGACCTTATGAAAGTAATCCTACCTCCACCATTTTCATAGCATAAGTAGGGAAACCTCCAAACATTGCCAAGTCCTACGGCATAGTTGATGACACTGATCAAAAAATCCAGCTTTCCGCTCCATTGTCCTCTGTCACCGTCATCTCTGGTAATGCTGCCAGACGTACTTGAAGAAGATTCGTCAATTTCGGTATTGGACTTGTTGGAAATGCAAATAGAAGTTGCTGGTCCATTAGCGGAACCGAGCCCGTTCCGACTGACCGACGTCGATTGATTCCCGTCGACCATTGCGAAAATGTCTTAATGGGCCAAAAAGAGTGTGAATTCTTCCCACGACTGTACTCTAGAAAAAAAAATGAACAGTAAAATAAATCTAAAAAATTTGCTTCACTTCATAATTAGTTTTAAAACTTCCTTATTTTAATTTTTTTAAATAAAACTTTCATCTAGAAAATTTGATAATTGTAAATTGATCGTGAACATAACGTACACGCCAAAACTATGTCAGCGTTACTTGTTATTAAAAGGAATGAAAAAAAAAAAAAAAAAACACAATGCACAAACCGTTTTTTAAATCTGTTCACTTTCAAAACGCTTTATTCTCAGAATAAATTGTGTCTTTTAGGTTAAGTTCTAAAATAATGTCACATGATGTGGACAACTGTTTTATTCTGTCTTATAATTCGCAAAACGGGAACGATTTTAATCGCAGTTTTTCCGCAGTCCACAGTAAAATTTTACTTAACGGAAAAGTTTCAAAAAATATTGTTGCCACATTATATCACGGATATCGACATACCTACTACATACATTTAATGTTACGTGTACTTTTGGACTACCTTCGTTGCTGCAAAAGTAACGGCTAGTAACTAATTTTTTGCGCAAAGAATTACCCTCACTGAGTTTCTGGTGCAATTTCAAATTCGCGATATCAAAGTGAAATCAATTTCACTTACGATTGGGCCTTATAATATATATCTGATTTCATACTCTCTATTTATCATAATAGATATCATAGTAACAGAATTCATTGTCGCTTACGCAGCCAAATTCAACAGCCAAATGAAAACTGAAGAAATTGTTACAGTTCTTTGTTTCGGAAAATGAAAATACGTATTTCGAAAATTGAACATTAATTCATTCTTGGATTCGAATGATTAGTAAAAATATACGAAACGTAATATCTACTTAAAAAACTCCTAAACTACTTAAAAAACTACTTAAAAGGGTTTTTAATGCTACTGCAGTTATTTTGCAGTTTTTTCTTCGCATGAATGGCAACACTTTTCAACTTAACCAGAGCTGCACATGCGTACTATGCTCTGATTATACTCTCTGGTAAATGCTCTGGTTATACTATGCTCTGTTGCATCACCAATAGCAGATACAACAGAGTTTTAGCTCCCTCCATGTTAGTTGTCCTTAAATTTTAATCCATGGATTCTTTTATGCTTTCGTTGCCAAGACAATGCAAGCAAAAAAACTTTTCTAATGGCGTCACGAATCAGCTGATTAAATTGAAAATATTATTTTACTTCAATTTCTAAAATTTGTAAAAAAAATCTCTAATTGAATTTTTTTTAATTTTTTAACTTTTAATAAAAGCCTAAATGTGCATCTTATTATGTGACAAAATTTAGAAAACTGGAGTTAAGGATGCGAAAACTTGAAAATTCGTAAATGACACACAATTTTGAATTTTATCTATGGCTATTCCTTAGTTAGTCGAAGGTCTGAGAATTTACTAGATTATTTCCTGGCGTGATCTTTACGTCAGAATATGTTAATTTGAATGAATTTTGAATGCGTTTTTAAACTCGTGACATTAAAGTAACGTCGATCTTACGTACGATTTAAAACTAGGAAGTACGTTTGAAGATATTGTTTTCGTTTTTTAAATGCTCAGTTTTAATGTATGCGTTACGAAGACGACACAAACCAGAAACATAATCAATAAATAACAAATTTTATTTTCGCAACACCTAGTTGAATTCAAAATTCTACTTCCCTGTAAAATTCATAGAAAATCCCCTAATTTATATATTCATTTTGTTAGAAGTTTAAAAGACGGTTGAATGTGCATTTTATAATCTGACAAAATTAGAAAACATTCTGACGGATAAATTTAAAGACGCGACAGTTTTAAAATTATTTTACAAAAATTTTCGTCAAAGTGACACTTCTTTTAGAAGGTCTTTAAAATCGGAATTATGTTACATTAAGTAAAAAAAATAAATAAGATATAGTTCGTTATGATAATTCCGATGTATGGTGTGTTAAGAATAAGATAAGTTACGTCAAGAGATTAAAAAAAAAAGAATATCCTCTATCTGATGATACAAATATCGTTTTACTGCAAATGTAATCCGCAGTTATTACGTATTAGGTGAAAAAATACCAAAAATTGCATAAAACATAAACTAAAAACTTTTCTAAATAGAATTTCGAAAACTGCGCTTCGAGCTGAGTTAGGGCCAGTCCTAGTAAACTCCTATACAAAATTTGGTAGGTCTGGGACCATCCGTTTCGGCGCTATGCCAGTGACAGATATAGCTTTGAGTTGAATAAAGAAATATCAATAAAATTCGAAGTATGCAGCGGTATAGACTATAATTAACATTAAGTAAAAAAAAAAAAAAAAAAAAAATCCGTCAGTTTTGAAAGAGTTTAATTTGGAAAGAGATTTTTTTTTAATTGATATTTTCATGTTTACTCCATTTATTCTCGGACTATATCTTATTTAATTTTATTCTAACGAGCATAATAATAATAATATTTAAATTTTTGTCAAAATGGATTAATTCATTAATTAAAGCTGCGGAAAGTGATGTCACCGTGATGACAGATATTCTGTGGTAAACATTTATGATGCATACGTAGCATGCTTGCACAAACGAAAAAGTTAGTCTTTATTATTCTTATTATATATTAATGCATTACATTAATTCATATTTGTCATTTACATTCCTGTAATAAGCGTTACACGAATATATTATTTTACGTAGTATGCGAATGCATACTTCCCGGTGTTCTTAACAGATAATTTTAAGAATCTCTTCGTGTAACTTCTTTCCTCGTATATTGCGACATACACCTATGAAAAAAAAACCATGCTAAATATTGAAGGCCAACTGGTAACAACCGGAATATATTATGAAACATCTTAAAAATACCAAAATAAATCTTGCTTTTAAAAAGTAAAAAGGCAATGTGATTTCATCTGAATAAAACCAGCTACTTTTCAAATTCAAATTTATGTAAAATGTGACATTCACATATCACAAAATAATGAATTCTAGCGCTTCAGAAAATTAGGAGTAAGGGGTAAATTTTTGAGGGGCTAATAAAGTGCTTGTAACGAGTTATTGATAATATTTTTTAATATTTATTACAAAGTATTTTGTTTGCATATTTCAAGTATTTTTTAAAAATATTAATAAAGAAAAAAAATTAATACAGCACAAACTTTTGATGTTATGGTGGAGTTTTTGATTTCAAAGTCAGTTTTTTTTTTCAATCAGGCAAATTAAACAGGCTTCGATGGTGGACATTTTTAATTTTGTTGAAATTTTCAGGATATGCACTTCATGTATACTTATTAGACATATTTAAAAAAAATGAATGAATGAATGAATAAAAATAAAATAAAATAAAAATAGGAGTTCTGAGGGGTTAAAATTGAAAATGGCCCATTATTTTGAGAAAAAAAGTACCACGTCAGGCACTACTTTTTGTGCTTTAGTACTTCCAAACAGACGAATAGAACATAGAGAGACATATGGTTGACTTTTGGCAAGGAGAAATATTTGACCTTGAAATTGCGTAAAACACAAAATTGCATGATTAGAGGTCATCCATTACTTGCGCTAAGAGTGGCCAGGTATGAAATTAGCTGGAAAAGAAGCCTTAAATCTAAATAAAACCAATTCACAGATCTATGGTAACTTATTTAAGTTTCTTATTAACGGAGCTTGTACTTCGTGTTGAACCCAGACAGCACACTTGTCCATTTTATGTCCATTTCATTACAAACTTGTCCAGAACATGTCTATATCTATAAAAAGTATCATGTTCTCTCTTGGCACAAAATGCGTTGGTTTATGTAAATTAATTAGTTTATCTTAAAATAATGGACGATTTTCAATTTCGACCCCCTCATAACCAGGGCCCGATTAACCTCTGTAGTGAGGGGAAGCTCAGTCTCATTTCGGGCCCCCCATTGCCTTTTTGTTTTCATAAAAATATTTTATTCATAAAAAAGAAATTTCATCGATTTAATTAGTTCTAATGATTTCCTTTGATAAAAGCATTTTATTCATTAATTTGAAATTTTCTTTTGATAAAAATATTTTATTCATTCATCTTCATAATAGTTTAGTTTATTGTAACGAGATTTTACGGTACTTTTGAAATTACTTTAAACATTAACAAATAGCTAAAAACTTTACCTTACTATGGAACATTAAACTTTATTAATTTAGTCCTATTTTTCACTAGACATGGCTTTTTCCACGAATTCTTTGTTTGTTTTGATGACATCATAAACATCACAACACAGAAGTTGAGAATTAATTTTGACATTTAGAAGATGTTGAACATTACATATTAAAAGTCTACCCCTTTCTGCCGGCCAAATATTCCCCATAATAGAAAAAAAACTCTCAACTGCAGCAGATGTCCCCGGCAAAGACATCGCAAACAACTACTTTAGAAATTTTGCAACATGAAGTATCAAGACTTCTGAAAAGCACCACTTTCCTTCATTGAAAATATTTACAATAATTTAAAAGATCATTTAATAACAAAGTTTTGAATTTTTATCGCAGCTTTTCAGTCATTTTCGGGCCCCCTTTCAAATTCTGAGGGGAAGCTCAAGCTTCCCGAGCCTTTTCAGTAATCAGGCCCTGCTCATAACTACAAGATTTGATTTGATTTGACTGATTTATTTATTTTTATCTTTTTAAAAATAAAAACATGTGCCAAATAAATTTACATGAAGAGCATATCCTAAAAAATTCAAAATAAAAATGCCAACTATCCAAGCCTGCCTGGCTCTAAAAAAAAAAAAAAAAACTAGCTCTTAAATGTAAAACCATGCAGGAAAGATTTCCAATTGTATTTCGAATATTAAATTTTGATACTAAACATTTTTTAAGGGTACATAAAGGAAACTTCTATTTAGTCTTGTTGATCAATTACTAGAAAATTGATATAGGATACCATGGACTTATGCCACACTTTTTTTTTTTAATTTGCATTAAAAATCCAGGCTGCACACAGTAAAATAAATGATGCTGTGCTATTATAGTAGAATATAGAACATGTGTACTGTGACAAAAAAGTATTAAAAAAAAATAATTTTTTTCTAAAACGTAGCACTGCAGTTGAGACGTTGCTCTTGTGCGGGAGCTATGCCGTTCCTGTCACACGAACTTAAGCCTCACATGTTTATAAGTTTAGATCATGAAATCATGCGTTTATCTCAAAATAAGGATTGTATAGTTACAGTTAAAGCATTGAAAGATATTCCTGCTTTATACTAGTTAAAGAAATCTCACTGCACACCTATACTGCGCGTGTGACTGCTGTCAATCGATAATTACAAGAAATACAGGGGGTGCGGCATCTGTAACGGATACGGCGACTCCCCCGGAATTACCCTATTGACAATGTTTAAAAATAATAAAAATAAAAGAAATATTTATGAACATTGACTGCAATAAAATTCATACGAGTATGAATTTCAGAATATATTTTTGTTGTTCGTAATTAAATTTCAAATGCATACAAAGAAATAAATTTTGCTAAAGAACTAACACATGCAATCATATTGATAAACGCATGAATAAATGCAAACTTTATTACTTACTCTGAAAAACAAAGCAGCATACGTTTGTAAATTATAAAAATTTGTACAAATAAGCCTTTCGTAATTCTAAGCCTGGTTTTAGAACTAAAATACAAAGGTTTTCCATTCTTTTAAAGAGTACTTTGCAACTGAATAAAGCAAATCTGAGAAGCTCTTTATAGCAGAACATATTCTGTTATCGGCGTATAAAAGGACATCCAATTAATGTATTGCTCAACTACTACCAACGTACACTTCATGGCTTCATGCATATCTTTTTTTGAGTAAAACATCCTGAGAAATTCCTTCTAGAATCTTTTCATTCGAAAGCCAAATGTCTATTCTTTTCTTTAGAGGAAGGATATATATTTAAGGTACTCTGAGCGAGATATGTACGGCCCGCGGTTTCTTCTTCGAATAGTACCTCTTTTAACTTTGAATCGGTGTTTATACACTAATTACTGGTTACTTTTTCACTGGAAAACTTCCACCTGGCACTTTGTTCAAAAGAAAGATAACAAAAGCTACACCTATTGAGAAAGCCTTAAAAAATTATGTAAAAGCTGTGAATGCACAAAATTGAATTGGCATAGAGGATCTTAACCCTTTACAAGGCCGTAGTAAGAATACTTACCACCATTTAAAATTTATAAAACTTCACGTTTTTATAAATTTTGTGTTTACATGCATTTTTCATTGAATTAATTATTTTAATGTACATATTTAATTTGATTGTAGTTTACTTGTGAAAATTTAATTTTGCATTTAAAGGATGTTTTCATTTCATGTACTATATAAAAGATTACTGAGAAAATTGTTTTTTTAATATAGTTATGTATAATTCTGTATAAAGGCAAAAAAGTTTATTTATATATTTAAATAACCAGAGCATTGAAACAGATCGATAATTATGTAAATGTGAATTGTATTTTTTTTTTAATTTATGTTACACATAATTTAAGCAAATTATGGAGCCATTTTGCTAGTTTTATTATTATTACTTGCATTTTCTGTAACATTTATTGAATTTTTATTCTATAAAATGTGTTTGAATGGATATAATATAGACTTTCTGATTTATTTATTAAAATGACGATGGTTTTGTTTTAATCCGCCTGGCTACGATATTGTTATTTTCAGGACAGAAAGTTTGGACAGAAACATGTATTGGCAACCATTAAACATGGTTCTTGGTTCAGTGCACAGTTTAATATATTTTATTTCGGTTATTTAAAGATTATTTTAGCGCTTTATCAAAAGACACTGAAATGATTATTTTAAAAAAATGATGGAAACAGCTCTCCCTTCCCAATCATGATGCTCTCGCTACGCCTCTGAGGAGGGTCGGGGGGGGGGGGGTAGTGAACCATCGACAGTTGCTTGGCGTTCAAACAAAAGACGAACTGACGATATTCAAAAATCGTGCCACTCTGAGTTTGCGTAAGTCGAGGTACTACTGTATTTCAATAACATTGATACTTTATTTACGGTTTATTAAATACAGAAATCAATTATCATTAGTGTATTTTCTGATTTTTGTTCAGTAATATTGGATGTATATTTTCCATACATCTAGATTCTAAATTATATTTGGCTTATGAATTTTTCTTTCATTCGTAATTTTAAAGAAAATTCGAATAATGACTCGAAAATTGAGCATAAGATTCATCGCTTTTAATTATATATTTTTGCGCTTAATTCCGTGTACAAGCAGCAGGTAGTGATTTTGTGAATAATTAATGTATTCTCCTGCAAAATTTCTATGTTTGCTTAATACTTGTTTCTACTATTTTCACGTGGGATACAGTTGAGGAAAATATATGAATTAATCGTAAAAAATGGGCCAGAAAAATCCCAAGTACTTTCGACTCTGCACATAAACTTGCCTTATAAAGGGTTAGTAAATCAAAATTCCAGCCATAAACATTCATTTCCAACGTCTACGTTTTGACTACCAATGGCTGAGTACATTCCATGTTCCTTATGCATATAATGCACAATCATAAAAATCACGAACCTAGTTCCATACATTATTAGTTACCTCTAATTTCTTAAGAATAGAGCAGACGTGCTTCCCTGAGTCCTGTTTTCGGGGACACGCTTTTAATGCTTCATCCAGCTGCACCAACTCACCTTTTTGTTTTTGAGCTTACATGCCAAAACTGGCTTAACCCTTTAACGCGCAGTGTTTCCCGCTCTGGGAACACCAAACTCTGACGTTTTGACTGTTGCCAGTCACGAAGAATAGATTGGATTTCTATAAAAATAGTTGCGAGTGACATAGCTCCACGAGAATCCTTTACTTTTTAGAACGTCATTTCCCATTAAAAAAATGGTTACGATTATTTTTAACAGCACTGACATCTGCTGAAAAATGGAAGAATGCGAGAACAGCTGGACAGATTGCCCAATGCTGAAAAAAGGGCAGCCGTTGCCATCGCTCGACTTAACTACCAGCAAGATGGCGGACGATCGAAACGTTCATCGCATGCAACAGATCTAGAGACTCTTTTTTGACGCAGCTAGCTGTGCGAACGTTTCGATCGTCCACCATTTTGCTGGTAGTTAAGTTGAGCGATGGCAACGGCTGCCCTTTTTTCAGCATTGGGAAAGGGTTGCGCCTCAAAGGGTTAAGGAGAAAATATTATTCATCAGTCAAGATCAAGAATGAATAAAGGTACCTTACACAGGCACCTGGTGCTTTACCCGCCGTTCGCTAAAGGAATGACTGGAGAAAAATTTAACTGTGTGTTTGCTTTAAAAATTAAAAATAATTAAATACTATCATAATTTTTCACTTATTTCTTCACAGCCGGTGAAATGTTCACTTCGTACGATTATCCAGTTTTTAAAATAATATGTTAAAAATTCAATTAGAGTTCACGTTACAAAATCGAAATTCATTCTAAATCCCAATTTACTGGAGATATTTTGAAAAATCGTTTAAAAAAAAGTACGATGATCAAATATAGTTCATCTTGAGAAAATATTCACTGGTACTTCCAATGATCCCCCCCCCCCCCGTTTCTAATAGCCAGGTCATGGACCTTGACCGCTACGAGGACTGGAAATGGTCATTTCATTAGGGGACAAGTCTAGCAGGCAGGCCAACGTTACCCCCGATGAGTGGTTTTTTAATTTTGAACCAATTCCCGATGAAAGATCTAGCTCCTGGATTGGCACCTTAAGAGGTATCGTTTGAAATGGGGGATATTGAAGCCACGACATATTTTAAGTGGAACAGTTCCCTTTAGCATAAACGATCCACAGCTAGAGAGAGTTCACCCTCCAAACGCTGGCCAAGCCGGTGCTACTTAATTTTCGGTATTCTAATGGGAACCGAGTTTAACCGATTGATCTACTGCGCCGGACTCAGTTGATAAAATATAGTTGTGTTGAAGAATGAAAATTCAGCTTGAAAGATAATAAAATATGTGAAAGAAAATCAAAACAGGGACACAACTTAAAATAACATTTAAAAAATATCATATCATCATCATTATCAATATTTTAAGCAATAGCTGTCTCTTGTGCTATTTGACCAGTTTTGGGAATTTTGTCCAGCTACGACGAACTGTCTAATCACCTACAGAAATTCACAGACACCAAAGCTCTTTTTCAAGTCAAATTGTCTTCTCTCCCCCTCCCCCCCCCCAACCCTTCTTCTTCAAATCTGTACATCTTACACTTCTTATAACACAGCTTACAACTTTGCGTTACTAACCTAATACATTGAGAAACCTTAATAATCACAGATCTCCGGACGTAAAAGTTTATAAAAGCCTTACTTCGTCTCTAAGGAAATGGCGGGAGACTGCCAAAAACTGCAATATAAAGGAAATAATTTTTCAATACCGCATAGCCTCATTTTTGCTTTCCTTATAAAAAGCATTATAATATACAGGGTGTCCCAAAAAGGTGGTAACACGCTTTAATTCTTTATCTATTAGAGATCACTCGGCAATGTAAATTGAAAAAATGTTCAAAATAATATATAGGAAAAATGATTACGCTGCAAAAAAACTCATCACACTAATTTTCAAAAAGTTATAATTTTTAAATTCGTATACGATCCCCGTATGAAAAAAATTTCAATTAGTAAAATGTACGCCACGCACTAATGAGGTGATGTACAAAATTTGAGAATTACATTCTAAAAAGTGTCAGCGATATGAAAATAAATACATGCTGAGTCTCAACGACTGTCGAAGGGGCAAAATCATTACCTATATCCTATTGCAGGGGTCGTATAGAATTTAAGAAAGGAAATAAATAACTTTTTCCACTTTAACAATGAACGTTCGAAATCGCTAATAGCCCCGATCATTGTTTAAAGATTGAGACGTTTCATGATGAGTAGCTGAAATTTTGTATATCACCTCATTAGTGTATGTGGCATATTTCACTAATTAGTCATTTTTTGTACTCGGGTGGTATAAAAATTTAAAAAGTTTTTTTTTTTTTTTTTTTAAGGAAAGAAAGCAATTTTTTCTTAACGTAATCTCTTTTTCTACCTTATTTTGAATATTTGAACAGTTTTTCGATTTAAATTGCCCAGTGATCTCTAATAGATAATGAATGAAAGCGTGTTACCACCTCTTTGGGACACTCTGTATATAAATATCGACTAAAAAGATTTCATGGGATCTAAAAATACACTGATAACGTGCATGAAATTGTGAAACGAAGCCAAGATGGCATTAATTTTCTTCACACGTAAAATTGCGATACCTCCTGACTGTTCTTATTTGATCTTCCTTACCTCTTATGTAATCGTCATTCAGAGTGATTATCCTTTTAATCGTTCAAAGACTGCTCCCTAAATAGATTTGATAATTGTTATTTTTTCCCCATTTTTATAATCATTTTTATTTTATTTTATTTTATTTTTGAGCGTGAAAGTGTTTGCGTAGTGAGCGTAAGAAAGAAGGGCGCAAGATCAGAGTCGATTACATCAATAGAAGAGTGTAACGTGCGGATCTACAGTTTTCGAAATTAAAATAGCAACATCCATAAACTATGACCAGGCATTGCAGTACGAATACGAAATCAATTTTGACATCTAAAAAAGAGCCAGTTGATAATATACCGCCCTTCATCTTTGGCACGGGCGCCAGACAGCACAAGCCCATGTCCGACCTTGAGCACTCTTTCTTTTTTGGCCCGTCTTCAAAAGAAGCCTGTTTCCCCGGGCGTACTCAAAAAATCCATGAAGCAATTCCTGCCCTACCGCTCGTAAATGATATGCTGCAATTTCGTGACTATATCTTTCACTTTCAAACAACTCTTTTCCTATGACAAAGACAAGATATCTCTGTCTTGCAAGTGGAACCTCTTTAGTTAGTCTTAGTCTGGCTTAACCCTTTGAGGCGCAACCTTGTCCCAATGCTGAAAAAAGGGCAACCGTTGCCATCGCTCGACTTAACTACCAGCAAGATGGCGGACGATCGAAACGTTCATCGCGTGCCATAGATCTAGAGACCCTTTTTTGACGGCAGCTGGCTGTGCCCGCGCACAGCCAACGGGTTAATTATACGCGTTGTAAGTGTATATGCGAGCGAGAAACATTTAATTCTTCATTTCAATCTTTGCAGATAAAGGACTGAACCAGAGAGGCAGCTCGTAGCAGATTCATCAGATGGGGTCCTCCCTCTCTCAATAGATTGGATGGGTCTAATCTTTATTACACTGCATTCTAAAGCAGTGATCCTCACAAATATTTATACATTTTTATTGCTGCCGTTTAATTTGTGTATGTACTTCATTACGTAATTTAAATTAATTGAATAGAAAGCTAAAAATTTTACTAAACTTTGTAATACATGTTATTATGTGCGTGTTGCCATTTCGGACTAGGGACACCCCCCCGGAAGGGCGCTATGGCATCTTGCCCGTCTTGTCACCTTGTTGTTGTGGAATTGCAGAGAAACCTTTTTTTCCAATCCTACCGAACTTTAATTGTTAACTACAATTTAATGGTCGAGGTATGGCGTAGAGATAAAAAAGGTAGATATAAAAGGTCTCGGGTACGGGCTGAGATCAAGCATTTTTGATATGTGCACCCAAAATCAATTCTCAATCAAGGTTCTTCCTTGGCAAAAGACTAATTACGCAAAAATAAACACATAAAAAATTCCAAAAGATTTATAAACAAATATTTACTAGGTCGATGTTTACATCACTGTAGTTAAGAGTTGGTTAATTTGGCGGGGAAAAAAGGGTCTCTGTACCAGGGCATTGGCAGAACTAATTCATACATAATTTAGTAATTATTCCGTATTTTTTGCCAATTAAACATAATTAAAATGATTTATAAAATTCAAAATCTCGTTTATTCAAACGATTTTCAAAGATCAGTATCTGTTAATCATTAAAATGCTTAAAGCTGTTAAATTTTTTATAACAAATTACTCATAGCAAAAAACACTCAAAAGAAACTGGTGTTTAAATCGAAAAAATTTCGATCTTCTTCAACTATAGCAGAAGTCCGTACACAGATTGGAACTGAAACTGAGAAAACCCTTTTTCCATTCCCCAGCCCTACTCTGTTTATGGACTTCCGCTGTTGCTGAAGACGGTCGAAACACATCCACAACTTGATAAGTAACTTTTATGTGAGTGTTACTTTAAAAAGTTTTAATTATTTTAAATTGCTGATATGAATGCGCTATCTAGCATTCAAAATAAACTGTTGACAAATATTTCTTCTCTCGAAATTACTTTACTGTAATGTTTACTAAAACACTTAAAGTTAGATAATTATGAGGTTACGATTACTGAACGGATTATATTTTTAAAATGCCGATCTTCATGTACACCCACTAAAAAAAAAAAAAAAAAAAAAAAAAAATCGATTACTAGCCAAATTTCCTATTTTAGTTTAGAGAATGAATAACTAATTAATTTTTAAGAAAACACAAAATTAGAAAGAAAGATGTGAAGGTATTATTATATACGACAAGATTTAATTTTATAGATAACAATATTTTAAATATGACACTGACACAGAAAATTTCACTTATGGATCAGGGCCCGATTAACCTCTGAACTGAGGGGAAACTCAATCTCATTTCGGACCCTCCCTTCCCCTTTTTGTGTGGGAAAAGTAAAGTTTTAATGATTTTCTTTGATGATATTTTATTCGTTAAATTGAAATTTCAATGACTTGGTTAATTCTAATGATTTCCTTTGATATTATATTTTATTCATTAATCTTCATAATAGTTTAGTTCATTATAACGAGATTTTAGAGTATTTTTGAAATTAATTTAAAATATAAACTAAAAAGACTACCTTACTGGAAAATTAAACTTTATTTATTTACACGTATTTTTCATTAGACATTTTTTTTCAGAAATTCTTTGTCTGTTTTGATGACATCATAAAAATCACAACATGAAAGTTCACGATTAATCTTGACACTTAGAAGATGTTTAACATTACATATTAAACGTTTACCCCTTTCTGCCGATCCAATGTTCCCCATAATAGAAAAAACTCTCTCAACCGGAGCAGATGTCCCAGGCAAAGAAATCACAAACTGAACCGATTTAGAACTGTTGCGGCATGAAGGATCAGACTTCTGAAAAACCTTAAAATAGCTTTCCCCTTCTCTTCATTAAAAATCTTTACAATTACTTAAAAGATAATTTAAGAACAAAATGTTTATCACAGTTTTTCAGCCATTTTTTGGGCCCACCTTCAAATTCTGAGGGGATGCTCAAGTTTCCAGTGCCTTTTCGGCAATCAGGCCCTGATATGGTCCAATATTATTTTGAGATGGAGAAATGAAAGTTTGAATTTGAAATATTTTATTTATTTACTTTGATAAATTAATTTTCGAAAGCACAGCCGATAATTATGTTGGTTAATTAAATTGAGTGCGATGTTTTTTAGATTTTGAAAATTTATTACTAAAGAAATCATTATACTTAAAAAAAAATCTTATCAAGAGATTTTAAGTACTTGCGTTAAATGAACCAACAAATGGTTTTTCTATGGCAAAGTTATTTTGCAAACTCTTTCCTTCGTGAAAAATGTACTTCTTTCATGTAGTGTAAGAATAAAAATGTATAATTATTGATTATTTAATTTTGAAACTAAAGTAACTTGATCAATTCAGTTATTGTTTTTTTCTTCTTTTTTACATAAAAAGTCTATATTTTGTTTTCAATTTAAAATAAAACAGTATTATGTTATGCTTTTGCCAGTGCAGCAAAAACCTATTTTTGTATTGAAGTGATTTCCACACAGCCTCCCCCCTTCCCCCGGCTTCAAAAATCTTCCAGTGGGGATTTCAAATTTTAGTTTATACTTTTGTAGTGAAGAAGAAAGAAGTTCAGTTATATTCCGAAACGATTATCAAGTAACTCTACCTGTTTTATGGTTTGTACAAAATTGCTCTTTAATTTCTGTCAACACCGGTTTTATGATAGTTATTTATTAATCTAAATTTGTATCTTAATAAACCAAGTTTCTCAATATACATTTTGCAAATTACTGTTTAACCCACATTCCTAGTTAAAAAGCAAAACAATTTAACATAGAAAAAGAATTAACATTACACTATTGGAATAAACTACTAGTTGCTTTTATTCAATTGAATAAAACCACATAAAAAAATATGCATTTGATATTTGCTAGACTTTTACCAAAAAAGATTTCCAACTGGTCTGTCTACTGCCCAGCTTTAACTGCATAATATTTCAGAATTTAACACAATGCTTGCTGATGGCAACAGAGTTCAAACAAGAAAATTAAAATGGGCGGGAGTCTTGAAAAGAATTCACCCTCGCACATTTTGTTACACCTTCAAATAAATGAGAAAAAAAAATCAGAATATTATGACATAAGCAAAAGGAAACTATGTGTCCTTCATTTTTTTTAACTTGAGATGTTCCTTTTACGCCTGTAAATCATTTTAAAATTGCAGTGTAGCGAATAACGCAAAGTATAAATAAAATGTCAACAGTTTTATTAGGCTGATAATGTGCAGGAAGAACAGATGGCTGAAAAAGGAAATCATTAGTAAAGGCTTTTGCTAAGTCGGATTAAACTGGTTTGTAACAGAAATTGAAATACATCAATTTCGGTTATAGTGAACCCCTAGGACCAGCAAATGTTGTTCACTATTTCTGGCGTTCACCAAAATCGAAGTTTTTCCATGTTGAACAAGAAAATTTAATACATAATAAAAAATAATTCTTTATGCCCATACTGAATAAAGTAAATCAAACATAATTAATCACATTTATGGTTATAGAAAATTTTTATCAACTAAAACAAACTTAATCGCATTTATGGAAATAATGCACATTCCATTTAATAGATGAAAGGTGCAGTAGCTTTTAATCTGTGATACTGCACTGGAAATGGAATAAGGAATCATCTAAAGTCAAGGTAGAAATTTCTGGTTTTGTTTACTTTGAAAAGTCCTCTGCTTTTGTTAATCAATACTTTCTAAAGATTAATATATATGCATTACTGCAATGAAAAATTCAGAATTTCTGCCGTTTAACATAAGTACGTTAGCCCCTCTACTCAAACACAAAAGAGAAAGCCCTCGTTTGGTAGAATAGAATAATATCACTTCTATCGTTTCTGGAATTTTCATATTTTCTGAGTTCACTATAACCGAAGACATGGTCAAACAGAAAATGCTATGAACATTTCTAATATATGTGAATCGGAAATAGGGATTTGTGTTCACTATAGCCGAAGGTTCACTATATCCGGGTTCTCTATATTCGGAGTTCACTGCAGTTTGTAAAATAATTCTTATAAATCTATCTTAACTTTATGCTGTTAGTCAGATAAGCTTTGTTCAGCATTATTACATAGTTAAAGGGGTCGATCCCTTCGGTCGATGCCTATATAATTGTCCAATCCAACTCGAATAATTTAAATTAGAGATTCAGACTCAGATTTAAAAAAAAGTGTAATACTATTCCTTCCATCTTCTTTTCCCTTTAATATAGTAAAAAATAATTATTTTTATATTACATACTTAGGCCTCACACACACATACAAAATTCTTTAATAATATTTCTTCCTCATTTAGACCATCCAAATTATATCTCTATATAGTTTCATTTAGTCATTATTTGTGTTCTTTTGGCTACAAAGTTGTATTTATTTATTGTTAATCACTGTGTTATTTAGATATCTAAATCATACTGTCATCTTTTTCTAACAAATGTTTTTAAAAAAACAAGAGGAAGAAAAATGTCATGTCGGCTAAAGTTTCTCTCTCTCTCTCTCTCTCTCTCTCTCTCTCTCTTTCAGTGTATGTTAAAAACAATGTAAGTACCGTTAAAAACTACCTCCCCCCCAGGAGCATAAAAGAACTCCAAACCTAATCGGGAAGTTGCTCCTGCGGGGTTATAACTTGTAAGTTAATCCGGTAGCATTTTTAATTCCAGCACACCCAGTGAGAAATACTGCACATGCACATACAACCGGGGCAGAAATATCCCCCAAATTTCAAAGTCAAAAAGATAGGAACGGATGCGATCATTCATGCCCTTGTGCAAGAAAATGCGATAATATACATATAGTATAGCGCAAATTGGGCACTATCATTCTTTTAAGTTTATTATAATTGAGTGACTGTGAGAATGTCAGGAGATTAAAATTTCGGTCTTCAAGAATGAATCTCGTCTAGCATCTATTCCTAATCTTGAATGAATATTAGACCAAAATCTACACTGTAGCACCCGTACCTAGACTCGAACATAGGTCA
This sequence comes from Cheiracanthium punctorium, assembly GCA_038373885.1. Classification (NCBI taxonomy): domain Eukaryota; kingdom Metazoa; phylum Arthropoda; class Arachnida; order Araneae; family Cheiracanthiidae; genus Cheiracanthium; species Cheiracanthium punctorium. The sequence continues at coordinate 969,149 of JAWZYV010012686.1, read as the reverse complement.
AATGGTTCAATACAACAATTTTTTTAAACTGTCGTCAAAATGACAGTCGATTCTCTTATTTTACTGGCAAGTGCTAGTTCCTGTCAGAGTATGACGTACTTCGCATGACAAAATCAAACAGTTTATTTCTGTTTCTTATTATTTATCTATCAAACTCATCAGTCTTTGTTGCCAATGTGAGGTGACCTTGAAATGTAGATATTTGAGAACTCCTTTGGCAGCACTCCCAGCACAACCTGTACTTGACTATCACTCTTGACATTCAAAGTCGACAAAAATTTGCAAGGTAGGTGAATGAAAAAACAAAAACTTTCAGTACCTTTTGGTGGAAACGCTTTAAACTAGAAGAGATTTATTTTTAAAGATAAGAATAATATATTAGGTATACACTTTCATCAAGAAGTTTTGTTTGTCGGTACACTTATAAGAAAACCGTTCTTACTTTGCCAACTTTCACTCAAAATAATATTCTTTAAATAGCAAGTAGATAGTTTCTACATTGAAAAATGCTAACAAAATGACGTCGTACTTTCATTTAGAGTGCATCTTCCCGTTGTCTAATATACATCAAAATAGTATTTTATAAAATCATGTCGATTCAGTTTAATTTATTTTAAGTAAGTTATGCGATAACTGATAGTGATTTATCGGAAGCAAAACTTGCAAATTCTAATTTTAAATGTTTCTTTGAAATAATCGCAATTTTTATTTTCACACACTTCTCTTCTCGTTAAATGATCTCTCTTCTCTTTCTTAGCGCAGAGGAGGGCTAAGGTTGGAGCTGAAAATAAATGCGTTTTCTTACACAATGAACGTGATCCTCAAACAAAGTTCTGTTTACATATAAATACAAAAGAAAGAAACATTGAAACTAAGTGTAATGCAAAGATAAAGGAAATATGTCATTAAATGTCCAGTTAATTGAAACTTTGAGCTGCATTTCTATATTATCAATACACTAATGTTTTAGTGTATTTCGTACAAATATTTTTTTTTTCATAATTCTTTGAATTTGAATAACAAATACGTGAACTAGTTTTTATAAGAATCCTTCATTAAAAATATCGATAGCAATATGTGGTAAACCCATTTGTCATTAAAAAAGAACAAACATAAAACAGCTTTATAAAATATGCTTTGCTGGAGTTGAGATGAACTGCTTTTATAACAAGTTAGCTCAGATATATTGCACTTGTGTTTTTCTAAATATAAAAGAAAATAATTATGTTTCAGGACCCGCGCTAAGCATTCGCCACCTCGCCAAATGCGATAAAATCGTAAATTTTGCGAAATAAACTGGCGAAAGTATTGGCGAACGATTTTTCCACTGAAAAAAAAAAAAATCCCCTCTATCCTCAAAATTACGTCGAAAGATTGTTAAAAATTCCGTAAGATACGAAAAAAAAGCTAGAGCTGATCTATTGGCTAAGACTTTTGAAATTTGGCTAATTTACTGGCTAACAATTTGAAATCCCTAGCGCGGGCCCTGTGTTTAAACATCTGCTGTATTAGTAAAACATTTAAAAAAGACAACTCCAATTCCTTATACGATATGAAATCACCCTTGAAAAAAAAAAGAATTGGGGAGACCGGGTCTAGTTGATATTCGGTTAAGTTGATACAGTACCTTTTTTTTATTTTATTTTTTTATTTTCCCTGGACGCATGTGCACTAAAAGATGAGGCTGTGAAGAAAACTTTCATTTGGGGCTCATTCGTAGAAAATTCGTAAAATTGCTTTTTGTGACCATAACTAAATTTTTAGGCTGTTCTTTGAGTTCTCCCACTTGCTACTTAAGTCATTCTATAGCATAAGTCAAGATATCACTGGGTTCATTGAAAAGTGGTAAGATTTCTGCTAGCAAAATTTGTTTATGTTCTCGGTTGTTTGCCGTTATTTTACGGTTTGTGTAGTGGCGTCGTTTGGGTCAAGCTGATACTTTTTGCTCGGGTCCGGTTGATACGGTGTGTCAGCATAACCCCCAAGTTTTTAATCATATGTGATTTCCTTTTTTTTTTTTTAAGTGATGCCAAGAAATTACAAGAAAAAAAAACTGGAAGAGAAAAATTCCTCTTGAAGCTCATATCTAATAAAGTAAACCTAAGTCAGTCCGATTTGGAGACTTATGAAGAGGAATTTTGTGTGGAGTGTTTGAAAACTTATTCAACATCTAAACTGGGACAAGACTTGACTTAATGTATTTCATGTAAAAAATGGGCTCACATATAGATTGTGGCGAGGATAGCCCTACCTGTACGCATGGGCGTCGATAGAATATTTTCCAGGGAGGGGCAAAGACTACTTCAACGTATGGTTACCATGTTAGAAAGAATAAAAAAGCAAGGGAAAACATTGTATACGAAAATCTAGGGAGGGGTGAGTGCCCTCCCTTGCCCTATGTTGCCGGCGCTCATGCCTGTACGCGTATCAACCGTAAATCAGACTCATCTTTTGGCTCAAACTGAACCATTAAAAATAAAACCTTTCATGTCAATGACTTTTCTTTATTTAAAGCAACTATTTGATAATGCTTTAAGGGAATGATTATACATAAAAATAGTTAATTTTTCATTTTTTATTCTACAAGTAAGCTGTAAGTGTACTGGCTATGTTATCTGAGAATAATGCAGTGCTTAAATACCTTTCTAATTATTATTTCAAATATTTTAGATTAATGTTACAGCTAATATTATGATTTCTAATTATATTTTTGAACTAATTTTTAATTTATAACTTCGTATTCTGTTTGTTCTTTCACCGAACATGAAACTCAAGTGCGTATCAGTTTGACCCATTCATGTATCAACTTACCCCAAGCTGGGTTCAGTTGATACAGTCGGAAAACATTTTTTAAGATTTTTTTTTTTAGTTGAAAAATTGAATTTTTTTATGCGGTTGAAGCATCGATTGATTACATAATAGATGGAGTTTAACGAGACATTTTTATTTTTCCTTTATTACTTAAAACAAAAATTAGAAAAATCAAATTGTAAAAAAATGTATCAACTAGGCACGGTCTCTCCTAATAATAAATTGTCCGAAATATTTTGAAGAATTTTTCTTCTCTGAATTTTAGTTCCCCTTTGTAAAAGGACAGGAGAATCAATGCAATCCTTAAAATTTTTTTGGAAAAGCTACTTTTCAAGCTTTTTTTTTTTTTTTTTTTTAACATCCATTTAGCTAGTACTTTCAAAGGTGCATTTAACCAGACTCTTAATTATTACAGCATAATTAAAGCACTCAGCAAAATATGAACGTTAATAAAGCAGATCACTATAATTGAGCACGGTTAAGAGTATACTGATCTATCATGAAAGCATTTAATTTAGGAAGTAAAAAAATCTACTTATATAATACGTTGATGTATGCAGTACCTAAATCGACGATATTTCTATGCCGCGAACGGCAACAACTAGATGTAAACATTAGCGTAATAACAATAACACACGCACAAAAATCCAAATTTCAATGGCGTCAAGTGAAGCAAGCATATTCGTTACTGGTTACATATGTCTCGCGGTCGCCCGATTACAAAATAACAATGCATACTCGAAAAAGCAAAATCTTTCAGATCTTTTCGCATCGCGTTTATCGCACATTTAAAAGGAAATCCCTTTGCAGTGGGCTGAAGCATATTTTAGCCATATCCTGTTTCTTTTATATTTTTGTAACCAAGGATACGTATTAAATAATGCAACCGTACTATAAAACACCAGGTTGCTAACTTTGGCACAATAACCCAGCAGCTGCTGAAATTAAGAAGCATTTCTGTAAGAATTAGTAAATACGAGTTAGGGCCCCTTAGAAAGACCCCCACGGAGGGCGCCCCATCCATAGGCCTCCTCGTGTAGATAATTGGCCTTAATCCCACAACACAACACTGTAAGAATTTGTACTACACGTTATCCACCAATACATTATTTTTATAATAATTTTTATGAATGGAAAGTATTGCCAATTATATCTTTTCATACATCTTGCAATGTTAGTACTTTGTTTTGCCCCCCACGACTACCATCAGCTTTTATCGTGACACCCAAAATGTTTAGCAACCCTAACCTAAATAAATTTCATGACAAATACTGTTAAAACAAAGAAACATGATTTTCGTTGCACAAACTCAGATAATTTAGCCAAAACTACACTGAGCATATAGAACAGTAAAGTATGGGGCGGCGAAGCTGGCCGCCTTGGCGGCTAGTATATATATATAATATATATATATATATATATATACTACTACTACTCCTCCTACTACTACTACTACTACTACTACTCCTCCTACTACTACTACTACTCCTACTACTACTACTACTACATTGCACAATGACCAATGACGCAGAACTACCATTTTAAGTTATTTTATGGTACGGTATTCGTCATACATTAACTGGTCGATTCTATTCGGAATCAGGAAATTGATAATAGAGTCGTACTTTGGATCAAACACAATTATTTAATTACGAAGCACACACGTTCGCTACACATACAGTCAAGAACGATGTTGACTGTGACCAATTTTTTCAGTCATGTAATTGCATTTCTCTCCCCCCCCCCCACTATTATTTTATTTCCTTTTTATCTAACAGTCCGTGTGTAATCTGCAAAAAGCAAATTCTTAAAAAGATTTTAGAGGTCCATGAGTCACCAAAATATGTTCCATTAGCTGTCTCAAAAGACAATTAAGCTACAACCATATAAGGAAAAGCAGAGAAACTTTAGAATCTATTAGGCATTAGACTTGTGTGTTTGAAGAATTTTTAGCATAATATATCTGTCACCTGAGTTCGTACGGGTGGTCAATTTGCTAAAATTCTGAACTTTTGAAAAATCTTCCTAAAATGTCCTAATTCAGGGTTAGAAGCCCTGAATTAGGACGCGTCTGTCATAAAAACAGAATGAAATAATAAACCAAAAATACTGAAATAAATATTCATAGCTGGACTAAATTACCCATGCCATGAAAAAAAGGAACTAAATAAGTACAAAGAGACGTACTAGGTTTCAATCAATATTAGTCTGCCGACTTAGTTCACTAATAAAATTAATTAAATACGTATTTTTTAATTGAATTTTAATTGTTATTTCTACCACAACTTAACATCAGTGTATTTGAGAGGAGGAAAAGTTTAAATTGGTGTTTATTTTATTTTTTTTTCTTTTGTTTTTACAATGTTTTAAACTTTTATAAAATCTGGGCGTTTCTAATAAATTCTGTAAGAAAATTTAAAATTTATCTGGTTTTTAAAATCAATATTTCATTTAATCCAGAACATTAAAATGCAAATTATTACAATTACAATTAACGACTAACTTGGACTTGATGAGTCTATGCAAAAAAAAAAAAAGGGAATAAAAAAACTTAATAACACTGAATTAAATTCAGCAAATATACTCCAGCAACATATATTCAGTAATCTAAAAAATAAGATACGGAGAGATAAATTAAGATTTTACTAAAAGCAGCATCCCGTACAAAAAAAAAAAAAAAAAAAAAAAACGGTGGCATGTATACCGGAATGGCAGTGCGGCATGTGTACCATTTTGTGCGGTACAGACGTAACACATCACAGTTGCCTATCTTCGCGCGGAAAGTGACGTAACCATATACACAGTACTCTATACAGGAGCTACACTTAGTTTTGACTTCGTAATCATGAATGGATTCAGTAAGTAACGTAAAAAAGCACTTAAGCGTAACATGTTTAAAAGTTTGGAGAGTGAAATCATGCGTTTATCTCAAAGTAAGGATTGTATAGTTACTGCTAAAGTATTGCAAGGGACTCCCGCTGTACACCAGTTAAGGAAATTTCACTGCAGACTTAACACTGCACATGTGACTGCTATCTATCGACAAGTACATGAAATGCAAGGGATGAAGCATCTGTCTCGGATGATGCGGCGAATCTCCCGGAGTTATCCTATATTATTGATCACTTTCGCAGGACCTTTATTGATTTTGGTGTGCATAGGACGTATCGTTTTTACAAAAAGAATTCTTTTGCAAAATAGCCTATGGACGGAAATTTTTGAAAGGGCGCCAGCGTCTAAACGGTGCATTCGGTTGAGCGCAAATTGGCTAAGTATATAATAGGTCATATTCACGTGGCCTGCATAGATTTTGTTGTGTGTAGAGCGGATAGTCTCTTCACAGGGTTGCAAAAAATAATCCTTATACATTATGGCTTACGGACGCAAATCATTTAAAGGGTGTTAGTGTCTAAATGGTGCATTTGAATAAGTCCAAATTGGGTATGTATATTATAGGTCTCCGTCACACAACCTCTGTAGATTTTGGTGAGTGTAGGGCTTACAATTTTTATAAAGGCTGAAAAAAAAATTTTCTATACATTACGGCCTATAGACGCAAATTCTTGAAAGTGTACTAGTGTCTGTATTGTGCACTTGCCTGGGCTCAAATTAGGTACGCATATTATAGATCACTTATATTGTATAGATTTTGGTGTCTGCAGGAATTGAGGTTTTTATGGGGTAACAAAAAAGTATTCTTATACACTGCAGCCTATACACTTAAATTATTTGAAATGCACCAACGATTGAACACTACAGCCGATTGAGTTGAATCAAATTTACTTAAATGGTTGTTAAAGATCAAGTGTTCCGAAAGTCGAGTAGAGTCACTCCAAATTTTTATTATTGTTACATAGCATTGATAAAACATTGCTTTTGTTTTTTACTTTTTAAAAAGTTTCAGAGAACGGCCTTGGCTTAGATATTGAATTCAGTATTTACTTTCATTCTCAAACAATTCCAAATACAACTTAAACCAACTTTTGAATAAATGTAGGTTAAAAACTTCTGACTTAAAATAGACTACCCTTCAAGAGTGTCATAAAAAGTCTTTCTCCCAATGACAGACGGCACAACCAAAACAACATACATTGTTCTTGCGCCCTATTTGTAAAAGAATCGAAATTTTAAAACAACATTTTTGTACCCAAAAAGAAAAAAATGTACTATGGGTAATGAAAAATCTTCCAGTAACAACATAAAATATGTTACCAACTTTAAAAGTGTAGATGAAATTCAATTCATTAAATTTATTCGGTGGTATACTATAATAGTTGTTTAGAAATTATATTTTGTCCAGAAACTTTCTACATACTCCCACTTTTTTTTTGGTATGTGAATATAAGGTAAATTATAACATTTACCATGGCTAGTTTCGCATATTAAACTGCAAATCAAGCAAATTTCAGCTTACTTATAGCCATGATTAGACTCTTAAATTTATTATTAAAATTTAATTTTCTTTTTGCTATTCCAATTTTAATATATACATTTAAAAAATAAATACAGTATATACAGTTAGAATGCATGAAGACTATTTAAATATTTTCGTTACTTAAATTTTATTTATCATTTAACTATTTTCGTCCCTTGCAAACTGACGCTGTTTGCCTGTCCTATTTATGTCTCTTCAAGAAATTTAATTTACTAAAAGTAATATAGCTGTTCAAAAAACTACTAAGCCCCATTAATATGAGGAACTCTATATGTTGATTTTTGATAAGAAATAAAATATGACTTTTTCACTAATTATCGAAATATTTGTGTGGTAGCAGAACGAATGAGTTGTAGATTGAATTTTTTTTTTTTTTTTTCCTCAACCTACAATGGAATCAGCTCACTAATATTATGCAGTGTAATTTATAATATATTTTAAATAAATAAATGAAAGCTTTAAATAAAGTTTTTAGATATATAAAATGTACAATATCAGATGCTACATCTATGGATAAATGTAGCTGTGATACGATTAAGTGTGCAGACGTAATGTAACAACTCAAATGAAAAAGAAAAATTAATATTAAAAGAAAAGAAAATAGTTATTGACATTAATACATTAAAATTCAATATGGCTAAATTTATAAGGTGTTTAATATATGAATAAATAAATTATGCATAAATTATAAAAGATTAAAAAACCCATCAAGTGTCTGAGAAGTAGAAAATGCCAAATTTTATAAGACTTGCAAAAGGTAAATAAAATGAATATTAAATACACAATTGTTTGGAAGCGGTAACTAAAAATAAGAAGCATGCATAGCGCTTGAGAATTAGTGTTAATTCACAAAGGTTTCATAACTTAAAATGCAATTGATTCGATTCGAATGCTAATGCAACACGAAATGTGATTTTTTAAAACCCGTTGTATTTTTATTGATTTAAAAACATTTTACATCCCAAAAGATTCGCTGAACATTTTAACGCACAACTTGGCACTGAATTATTGCAATTAAGTCAGTGAGAAATAAATGTAATTTGAACGGAAAATACGAACGAGAATTACAAAATCATTTCATGGCTTAAAAAAGAAAAATTTTTAAGGCAGAAAGAATAATAAAAAACGGTTAATATTTCCAAGTCGACAAGAAAATGATTTTATTGCCTTATCAAGTGTGAAATTTAATGAACTGTAAAATTGAAAATGTAATTTAGTTAAGTGCGTTAGATCAGTACGCGTACTAACAATGATTCAACACAGCAAAGTGATTTAAAGAAAGCAATTCAATTTATCAAGAAAGGTATTATTGCCACAATTTCATTAACCCGCTTTCTTGCTGTCTGTTTGTCTGTTCAATACAAATTCTGCGTCGATCTTAAACTAACTTTTGAAGAGCTAGAGACTTGTAAACTTTAAAAATAGCTGAGAACTGGGTGACAATGCAATATATTAACGGTTTTATTTTCTATTTGCTTGTCTGTTAGGGCCTTCTTATCTCAGTTGGCGACAGTTAGGTTAGGTATACTTTAAAACTACTTGAAAAAAAAAAAAGCTGACTAAAAAGTATAAGATAATTTCTGCTAGTCATGTACAAATTCCTAAAGCCATACAGAATGTCCTAAAAATTTGTGATCGATCATTTTTAAAAGCCATCAAAATATATGCAAGATTTAAAAAGGGAAACGTGGGTCGCATGCAATCGATATCAGTAAGGAGTTTAGAAAGTAGCTGTCGTTAAGGAAACACACACAACAATCCAAATCATTTACAGAGTAATAAATTTATTAGTAATTTAGGTGAGCGTTTTATTTATCAATCATATACTGAACGCGCCCTCCGTGGGCCCGTGGGATTTTGTTTCATATCTCACAAGCATTTTCATAGCTATCAAAATTTACGATCGAAAATCTTAGGACAATTAGTATTAGGTTATAAATCTGAATGTGGCAAAAAGAAATTATTTTATACTTTTTATTCCGTTTGAAAAACGGAATTATTAAAAAAGCGATCAAATAAAAATTCAGTTTTACATTCAAATAAAAAGCTATCAGCTTTAAATTCGGGAAAGAGCGTTTAACAATTTGTGAAATTAACGTTTTGTTATTGAAATATTTCAATTACTGAGTTATCACTCTCTTCTAAACTTTTTTTTAATCTTTAACTTAGATTTTAATTGATGAAATGATTACTGATGAAAAAAAAGTTAATGCGCATCAATGCATTTCTGCTTTAGCTGAAACTAAAAAATCAAAATAAACGAAATGAAACTTTTAGGTATATGATATATTAAGTTTTAAGGGAACATCTCCAAATTTTTTATTCCTCTTTCTTTCCAGTATAATTTCCCTAGGATGCGCATTCTTATAGCTTAAACCGATACAGTGTAGAAACTGATAAATGAGATTTAACATATACCTAGTACTAGTGATGCAACGGATATCAGTTTGTTCGGATACCGGCTACCGAATATCCGGCCAAACTTTCAGCCGGATATCCGGTTATCCGAAAGCAGTATGTTTTCTTCTTTTTTGTTTTATTTTCACTAGTTTTCTTAGATCATTGAGCTATTACTTTTCCTTTAAATTTTCTCATTAGTTTCAAATGATTTAATTCAAAAATTAGAAATCCTTTTGGGATTGTTTCCATGAATTTGGTACCAGTTTTACTACAATTAAAGTCATACAAATAAGAATACACCCACTCTCAAGGATGTTCCCCTTCAAGAGTAGATAAATATATTAAAAGATCAGTTCTTGAAAGAAAGACATAACCATTCAACTGTTGGAAAATCAATGTAAGAAATTTCCTTACTTTATCAGAATTACCGGGGTGGGGGGCATTTTCTCACCAGCCAGCAGTACTACAGCAAGTACACTATTCTCATAAGCAGGGGCAATTTATGGTGGAAAAAAAGGTAACCGAATTCTTACAAAGATTGAAAAACAGTGTTTTTGTAGAATAATTTCTTCCAGTAATAATTTACTCCAATCTTAAAAAAGATAGAAGTATTTAGTTTTTTTCCTTTTTCTATACATGATAAAAATACATTCTAAAAGTATTCAAAACAAACTATTTTCACAAAACTTTGTTTTTTCGCATTTTTTTTATTATTGCAGTTTTTAAAATGTATTCATTTATTATGTTTATTTATGTTATTTCTCTGTATATAATTTTAGGCCGGATGTACTGCCGGATATTTGTAATATCTGGCTACTGCTAATTATCCGGCATATTGGTTGGATAGGCCGGGTGCAGTATGTTTGCCGAATATCCGTTGCATCCCTACCTGGTACTATTTAATATTTTGATTAATAAAACAAACTTTCGAATTTGAATAGTTTTATTATATTTTATTATATTTGCATAAGAATTTATGTGTAGAAGATTTTTCGCCCAAAGTTTGGGCCCTTTCAAAGTTGTGCCTTACAGCGTTCGAGTGCGGGAAATGACTGATAGCGTCCGAGTTATCCATTGAGCTTCACAAATACTGAGGAAACTAAAAAGTGTCCTGAGTGTCAAAGCGAGATCTATGACGACTTAAAATTCTATTGCATTCATAATTAAATACATGTGAAGCATAACATCTTTAAAATTATATCCCCAGCTTTTTTAAAGTTTTAATTTAACTTATATTTTTTTATGATTTTTACTGAGATAGTCGTACATTTGGTTAAACCGTTCAAAGTTTCTGGAACTTAGCCAACAGAAAGAAACATTGTAACAAAAACAGGAAAGAAAAAAAAATATATAAAAGGAAGTGAGGAAAAAATTGATAAAATGCACGTAAGAAATGCTTAAAAAAAGAAAAAACAATCTTTCGTTTTTAGATTGCTTTTATTTGGATTTATTTGCACTTTTGTTATTATTTATGATTTCATTAAATAGACGCATATTAATTAAAAAGTCAAAAAATCAAAAACTATTAATTTATTTTTTTAATTTTCCAGCGTATAATAGAAATCAATTTCCAATTAATAATTGTCTTATTCACCAACAATGCCTTCATTCAAAATTTAAATTTTCAATTCCATAAAAGATTAAAAATCTAATATCTTCCAGTTATTAGTGCAATGTAAGTAAAATATACAGCAAAAAGATATATTTAATTAAGATGAACAACTATTTTTTTTTTTTTCAAAAGGAATACACTCACTCGAAAAAAGTATTCGAGTGTCAGTCAAATTTTATATTTCAGCTTGTGAATACATAATTAGTCTTTCCTCGCAATGGCGCAATCCTCGCTTAGTAAATAGAAAGTACTGTCTGTGTCAAAGTTGCAGCATAGACATAATCTTGTACGCAGTGTCGGCTTGTGACCTGTTTCAGTGGTGGGGCCCAAAAAAAAAAAAAATAGTGCCAATTAAAATCGCGAAAACATACATACATACATATAGAACAACCTATCCCCACGTGCACACAGCATTTAAAAATTCAAGTATTTAAAACATGATGATAGGTTGTACGCATACATACGTAGACATAATCTTGTACCTTGTACGCAACCTATTATCATGAAAAACTTAATTCATATGAATGTATAGGTTGCATAAGATAACCAATAAAGTTTTTATATTTTAGGAGTACGAAGGAGTGCAAAAGAATGCAAAGAAGTATTTGATATTTTAAAAGGAGTACAAAACTCCCTAACAGTACGGTTGGTCACCGTATTTTTAATATGCAACATGATACTAATTTTTTACACTTTCAAGTCTACAAAACATTATCGCCATGTCTTTATTTGAAAAGAATGGATAAAATGGCACTTTACATACTTTTAAGTGGCGTTTAATTTGCCGACCAGACTGTATGGTGGATAAAGCATCGTACTACGTTTTCGGGTTCTCCCGGCGGTCGGGTTCGATCTCCGACTAGGCGTGGATGTCATTCTGTTCGTCCCTTCATAGGGGGCGACGTTGGTCCACCTACTGAGTACAACCATAATAAAGAGACCGACAACTCCTGCCTTAGTAGTAGCCAATGCATCCATGGGCAGAGGCCCGCCATTGGGGAAAATAATGATTTAATTCTATAACTCGGATTCATTGCTTAGACAATTTAATATCAGCAAAGTTAAAAGATTTTATAAAAAGTAAACTTTTTTTAAAATACACCCCCTTTCAGCCTTGCATTACATTTTAGCGCAGATTTTCCCAAACTATGCTCAGCGGAACAGTCGGTCCGCAGTAAGACGGCAGCAAATGCTTCATTAAAAAAAATCTATATCACTACTTTAGCCTACAACATAATAGAGTTGGATTAACACTGCACAAGATGCTTCGTGAAGCAGTTCAAAGTTCTCCGTCAAATTTCTAAGACCCTCAAAATTCTCCATCATAAAAAAAAGTTTGAGAAATCCTGTTTTAGAGGAATCAATATCAATCTCCCGGTTTCAAAATTAGAGCTAAATAAATGCATTAAAAGTATACACCTTCTTATTACGAACCATAGCTTGCTATGAATAGAAGCGTTTACAAATGTAGTAGCCTCTGTAAAAAAAAACTGTGCGTTCACATGCAAATGTTGGACCTTAATGCATCAAAACATGTGAGCTTTATGATATGAAGTCTTTTGTAAATGGCAAAAGACTTGATTCACAAAGATTGGAATGGATTCATCAAATCAAACGATTCAATTTTGAGACTTCAGTATTTATTCTGAATCAGCTATGTTTCAGCATAATACACTCACAGTAAAAGCAACAAATAAAACTTATACTTTTCGTATTCGTGAAATAATCCTATGATTATCCACAGCAAAGAATAAGAAAAAGCAGGCTCACCAAAGGATAATAACTTGTTGATATCCTGGTCAAATATGGTAATGGAATACAAATGAGCGACTGCTGGTTCTTCAAAACGACGGTGGTCGTTAGACCAGTCTAACTTTCCAGACTACTTGACTTTTGTTTATGTACCTAGATCAAAATGAACAAAAATCACATTAGCCATCCATCGGTAGATTGATTTGATACTTCTTACGAAAATCGCTAAGTCATCGCTACAAATAAGAGAATACACAACTTTCTGTTCATTAAATACTTTCAACACTTCTGCAATGTAACTATAAAATAAATTTGTTTGCTATTTTTAATAATACATATGTATTTTTTACTCTGTACTAACGTACTTCCAATCTTTTGTTCATTCGTAAATCGATTCCCCCGCCGATGCAAAAATAAGAAAAGTAAATCAAGCCAAACGATCGATTAGAAAACACATTTTAACGCGTCTTTTTTTGCACCAAACTTCCGCGAGATTTTGGACATAACATCGCGGTTTCATAAGACGCGGTTTCATAAATAATGTATGTTCAATAAGTATGCTTTGTGAGACCCTGTAAAATAATTTTAAATAATATTTCTATCATTTTAAGGAAGAACAAGCTATTATAATAAACTTGATTGTATTGAGCTTGAACTGTATTAATATAATCTTTGTACCCACTGTCATATACCGTAATGTAGTGGAATTTTTTTGTATGTTCCTCTTTAAGAACTATAAATGACACATGCACCATTATATTAATCTTGTTTTCTTTGAAATAGATGAAAATCTTTAAATCACACCTTTAACAATTACTGTCCATAGAGAGAAATGTATTGGATTTCTTTTGGAATGGTCCTATCCTAAAGTACCACAAATGTTACATAGACCATTTTCAATAGAATACAAGGTACAGCACTTTGTTAACAGATACGAATTTCGCAATAACTGATGTATCTTTTAAGCAGTTAGAGAAGCAGTTACGGATGAACAGACAGACAAACCGGCCATATAAGACCAATAACACCAGTGGCGTAGCCAAAAATTTTTCATGGGAGGGGGGGGTACGACTACTGCAACTAACATATATGTATACGATACGTGTGTGTGATAATGGAGTGAAGAATATACATTTTGCATGGCGAAAATTCCTCATGGGGGGGGGGGTGTGAGCCCCCTATCCCCCCCTTGGCTACTAGAGATGAGTTCGGGCTCATTTTTTGAAGCCCGAGCCCGCGAAGACTTTTAAACCGAGCCCGCCCGAGCCCGAGCAATATTATTTAAGTCGGAGCCCGAGCCCGAAATTTCAAATAAAGATAAATAAAATTCAAAGTAGCAATTCTTTGATAGAATACAATAAATTTTGCCGTTTGTGCAAATTAAAGACATATATATTGTAGTTGCAAATTTTGAATGCACTTTCTAATTCTTCATATCTTTGCTTATGAAATAATGTCCGATCTCATGACTAATTAAGCAATATAAGCCGTCGTTCTGAAATACCCAAAGAGCTTCACGCGCCTTCTAGGCACCCGTGCCGCTTTTTTTTTATAAGTACTTTTATTTTCCATATCAATAACTTTTTAAAAATCTGTTTCAAAGAGTATGTTCAATAAAATAGAAATTTTTCACGAGCCCGAACGCAATCGGGAATTACAGAGCCCGAGCCCGGTTCGGGCCCGGGCTCGGGCTCGGGCTTTCGGGCTCGGGCTGAGCCCGTCTCATCTCTATTGGCTACGCCACTAAATAACACTTTTCAACTTGGTTTCAAAACGCTAAAAAAAGAGGGAGGTAGACTGTTTTATTTAATGTAACCCAGTATATTGCTGGTAGAAATAAGAAACAGGTATGTGATGGGAACTAAAGAAGCAAAAAGACAGACACGTAACGAGGAAAATATTTTGGACATTTTAGTTTAGGTCAAATTTTCTCATGAAAAAAATAATAATAATAGCACTGGTATTTTTATAATAAACCAGGTCAAAACCATTAAATATTCCTGTTTTCACAACAGAATGCACACAATCACACAAAAGGCTAGCATTATGTCGGCTTCTATACAACTTGGCACCTGTTTAAATAAACGCTATAGCACCGTAAGTGCTGCACGTTCTTCACAGAAGATTACAAAACACTCCATCATTAGGCAAGAGCTCACACCACATTCATATAAAAGGATACACTTGCACAGCACGATTTTGACAGAGTTATCATCAATACTTGAAAAAACCATGATTTTTCATCTACGATAGAGAGCACTCTTATAAATAAATTTGTTCGTCACAATAAAGTATGAAAATTCTTGCATACTCAGGGATCGATATAGACGAAATTTGGGTCCTTTTTACGGCCCCTTCACAAAAATACGATCAATTAGAACAACACTTCATTGGCATTTTACAGTATTTTTAAAATTTTTTTAAAAATTATTTTAATTTTAAAAAAGTTACTTTTACAAAAAATGATATAAAAATTCACAAACGTGGATGCTGAAATTCACAAAAATAGATAGTTTGCACAAAAATGGGACCCTGATAAAAATTCCTGGATCGACCCCAGATAATATATAACGCTTCCTACTTTGTTTGATACCCTACTGTTTTACGATCTTCGATAGACACATTCTAACTATACTTCACCCTTATTTACAATAATATAGACAATTTTATACACTAATGAATATTTCCACAGAATAAAAATAGGGTTTGGCAATTTATCATCAAACAGAGAAGATATTGTCAAGCTTGGTTGCAATAAATTATAAAAATCGTAAAATTTTGATAAGTGTCACCACACTAGGTAATTATTATAGCGAAGTACTGCAAAAGACATCGAAATATATCCCTAACATCTTTGGGATACTTACACCAGAGGAATAATTAAACTATTAACTGAACAAACAAAATGCAATCTAGCGAAACACTTGAGAAACTACCTTTCAGTGGCGTCATCGGGGAAATTCTTCTGTGGGTGATATGAAAGGCAGCTCAGTACTAATAAGCCAAATTTCTGCACGACGACAAAAATTTGAATGTTCATGCTATTTTATAAGAAAAATTGGAGGGGGGTAGATATCCGGATCCTCTCCCTCTGGCTACTAACCAGAAACTTCAGAACTGCAAGTTGTTTGCGTTAATTCACGAAATGAATTCTTTTATAGCAAAACAAATAATTCTCATTATCTTCTTTTTAATAGATATTGAAGAAATATTATACAGTTCAAGATATAGGTTTTGTCTATTGGCGGGGATGTGGGGGGATGCCTGAAGGGGAAGAGTAGCCTCTCCCCGAAATTTTGGATTTTTGTTAATTGGATGTCAACAAATCAAACATTTTTTGAGAAATTCTATCTTTTCACCTTTTGGGCACCCCCTCCCCTAATTTTTTCCCCCGCTACATCCCTGTCTATTGAAATTTCCCAAATAATCGCGCTGGGTTTTGAAACTGTTTGATCAGACCAGAGCGGTGGCATAGCCAGAAATTTTTCATGGGAGGGGGGGGGGGAGTTACAACTACAGCAACTCACATATATATACGTGTGTGTGATAAGGGAGTAAAGAATGTACATTTTGTATGGCAAAAATTCCTATGGGGGGTTGTGACCCCCTATCACCCCCACCCTTGGCTACGCTCCTGCACCTCAGGGATACCTTTTGAGCTTTCAGCGCTATATTTCCAAGTAGAAAAAATTTCTAATGGCATGCAATTAATTTTTATGCCATAAACTTTATAAGTCGACGTATACTAAAAAGAAAAAAAGTGAAAAATATCTTTTATGGTGACACGGTATATTAAAATAAAAGGCTTTTCTTCGCCATTGAATAAGAAAAATGTACGCTTATAATTAAGACCTTGTTAATCATTGGGGGGAACACAATGTTAATTTCTTTTAATATACATTACTGGTGAAGCTTAATTTCACGCATGATAGTTTGTTATAGACTGAACAATGGCAGGTGAAATCGTTATCTAGTTCTTACTTTTTACCTTTTATTTTTCTCAACCTCCTTTCCCCAGTTCCATGATTATACTTAAATGAAGAGAATATCCCTAGAATCTCGCGATAAAGCCGATTTTGCGCTACAGTCGAAGGCAGAATAGGGTTCTAAATTTGACAACAATCTTCAAACTCTGCCTTCTACTTTATCATTTCCCCCACCCAGCCAATTTTTTTTAGAGCTTTCCAGCAAAAAGAAAAAAAAATTATGATTGTAGTCACTGCGATGTCACATTCGTGTTATTTTTGGCAAAGGTTAAAAAGAAACTCAACCTAAGATTTTATTATGTAAGAAAAAAATTTCGTATTTTTAATTTCTTGTACGGAAGTAAGTATTGTAATCACGAAAAATTTCGGAATTCACGAAAAATTTCGGAACATACATAAGAAGTAATAGGTAAGAGGATGTGTGTTTTTTACAAAGTTTTTTAATTACTTTATCGTTTAACACAAGTATTTTGAGTGATTTTTCAGCGATTAAAAGAGGCCCAATGAGTGCCAATGAGAATAAATAATGGTTTAATTGTTTTCCAAAGCGTCTTTATGAATTATTTAATTTGTGATCTTAATTTACGTTAATTTTTGATTACATGTTACTGTAAAAATTTAATTACTGAAGCGAATTGTTTGGAATTTTGATAAACTGTAAAATGTTTTATATTGTTTATATGCCTCTTATAATGTCACTATGCTCTGTCTATCGGTTTTGTTGTATGCTCTGTCTATCGGTCGGTTAAGTTGTATATGCCACCGGTGAGCTTTGAAATACGGTACAGCGCCATCTATCGGGTGAAAATGACTATATGGGGGGGGCATATTTGACTTGCGCATGTTCTGAAACGTATAGATATCAAATTTCACTGGAATATTCTCGGTAGTTTTCTCTCCAGCACCCCTTGAACACTTGCAGTTTAATTATGGTCACCCTATTTTAAATTAATTTTGATAAAATATTAAATGTTTGTACAACGTATTTCTTGCGTCAAGTTTATTAAAATGTATAAAACAACTAACAAAAAATAAATTAATTCCGTTGGTTCCTTGCTAATTATAATAAAACTAGCTGACCCGGCAAACGTTGTTTTGCCATATAAATTATTCCTAGGATTATTTTAGTAGAAAGAAATGACTAACTTATTGTAAGTTTGTGAGGATGTGGTATTTGAGTGGAAGAGGCATGGAGCGCTGTGAACGATGCTGGAATATAAAAATAACACAATGCCAAACATTTATATTTTTAATTCATTGTAATTTATTCTTTAAATTTATATATATATCGCTAATTACAATAATTTTACTAAAAAATAATATCAATCCCTTAACGCAATAGAGTATACAATATTTTTTGTTATCCCATCTTTAGATAATACAAACAAACTGGATGCCCACTGTATGGTTTGCCCACTCGAGAGCATGCCACGTATAACTGTCCGTGTGAAAAACATGGTGTGCTCAAATCTAATCCACAAACTGACGTAGTTTGGCCTTGAGACTTATTGCTAGTCATTCCATAAAAAATTTCCCCCCCCCCCCCAAAAAAAAGGATGAAAATCTGAAACACTTTCAGATTTTAAATACGCACTATAGTGCTATATATTAAAATCGTATCATAATTTATGCGTCGTCCCTATTTTTCGTCCTTATTCCATTAAGTTGGAAAGTGTTATCATTATTCATGACTGTGCTGTATTTTTCTTTCTTATTTCATAAAACCCATCTTTGGAATCGAAATCTATTTTAAAATCGCCTACTAAAACTATTTTACAATCTTCGCCAAGTATAACACTTCCAAACACAACTATACTTCACCGTTTTATATATTGTTTCCTACTTTAACGCCTCGACTCTCGCCAAGGAGGCCATGATTAAACATATGCAGTTACCATGACGATTTATTGCATTTATGTAGAAATCGTAATTTAGAATTAAAATGGCGATTTGGAACAACATGTAAGTACAGCATGCCGTTACATTTTTATTTATTTTGGATTGCCAATTAATGTAGTTTTAATAATTAAATGTCTTCAAATTCCTTAAATGGCGCGTTTATCGCTAGTTTGTTTACTTTAGTTATCACCTAGTTCTTTTGGGTGCGTTGAAACGGTACTTACGTATTATCCCGGCGGTCACTTCCGCCAAACTACTTTTTCGTAGATTTTACGTTGCCAATCGTATTCCAAACAATCAACAATTTCGTGTGCCCGGCATTTATCTTGGTGAAAAATTGCTTGTCTTGGCGGACCGCCGGGATAATACGTAAGTACCGTTGAAACTTGTGCATAACTCCCAGAGACCCATGACTGCAAAGCTCGCCAAAGCACGGGTATTTTTTAGGTTGGCGAGAGTGGGGGCGTTAAAATAGGAATCATCTCTTTCTTGTACCATAAAACACACCTTTGGAATAGAAATCTATCCTAAAATCGCCTACTGAAACTGTTTTACAATCTTCGCCAGGCATATTCTTCCTGTAGGCATATTCCAACTATACCGCAAAGACATTTTAAAAGCTGTTTGGAATGGGCATCATAATCCATGAGTGTACCGTGTTTTCCTTTCTTGTTCCACAGAGCACTTCTTCGGAATAGAAATCTATATTAAAATCGCCTAGTAAAACTCTTTTACAATATACGCCAGGCGTTTTCTAACTATATGTGAAATATATTTATAATAAATCGTCACATTTTGGCACCACATTTAGCGATCAATTATCAAAAATTGCAAACCTTGTGCGACTTTCAAAATTTTATTAACGCCCCCACCCCCCTCTCCACATTATCTGGCAAACACATTTGAAAAGTGACTCGACACGCTAATGTCTACACAGAAATCCTGATTGAAATTAATAGCACTCTGGGGCTAAACATTTTGGGGTGGACCGCCCTTATGACTTAGGGGTATGAGACATAGTTAAAAACCTATTCTCAGACCTAATGAATATACATAGAAAATTTCATTAAAATTGGTCGAGTGGTTTCGGAGGAGTTAGGTGACTAACACTGTAACAGGAGAATTTTATATATTAGATAGATAGATAAGTTCTTTTGTTCAGCCAATTAAGGCAAGCATTGCTTTCTAGAATTTGTTGAATCTAGCCCCAACTCAATTTAATGCTTAGATGAGAAATTTTCTGGCATATATGCTGAGGATTTCGCTCAAACATCTTGGTTTGCACGCTCACTCTTATAGAAAGTAGACTCATAGGTAACTTGATTATTTGATACTCGTGCCCTATGAATGTATTTAACACTATAATTTACCTTGATTCTATGATTTTTTTTCCCTAAAGAAAATATTTCTTGATTCATTTTGAAGAAGTAAACTTAACGTTTAATAAAAAATACAAAAATAAAGAGGCATGAAAAAAAGTCAATGCCGTAATAAAAATAAACCAACGAAATTAAAATCAATTGTTTCAAAAACTCTGAAGTTTAACACAAAAATAATTTAGTCATTTGCATACTAAATAAATTCGAAGCATTTTCATGACGTCCAAGGCCGGGCCGTAGTCAAAAAAAAAAAAAATCGGAGGTGAACATGCAGCGAGATATTCGGGGGGGGGGATATGCAGTGCTAAAATATTTTTGCCTGTAATTGATCTCCAGAGTCCACTCAAATAAAAAATTAGTAATGCATTGACTAACATTTTGGTGGCGGAGTGGGATGGGGGAATCAGACCCCCATGTCCCCTCCACCTGGTTGCGGCCTTGACGAAGTCGCATTGCTTTCCAGAAAAAAACTTCCAGGAGAGGTCCAAAGGCGAAAAAGAAAAGTGTTATTTTGTTAGTAAAAATCAAAATTTTAAAAGGGGGGCCCCACTCAATGAGTACGTGTCCATTGCCTATGTCAGCCGTGATATGAAAATAGTAACTAAATGGAGGATAGTCTTCAGTTTCAACTTTTTTTTTCCCTCTTGATTAGTCCTTCAAATGTTAAAAAGCAATTGGTCAATAATTTCTAGCCGCCCAGGTAGTCTAGTGGCTAAAGATAAAGAACCATTCTATCCTAGCTTGGGAATGGGAGTTAACTTGTCAGTAACTCCATATGGAGTAAGGTTGCCGCCCACTGGGTGCTCCCATAAAGTGGCTAGTAATTCGGACCTAGTAGTGGCGAATGCTTGATGTTCAAGGGCCCGCCCTTTGAAGGAAAAAAAAATCAAAATTTTTTCATATTTGTTGTAAGTTATTAAAGATCAATCACATTACGTTCACTGCATTTGTTTTATTTCCGCCCAAAAAATTTCAAATGTTATGTTTTGAGGAAGGTGTTTTAAAAATGTTAGTTACGGAAAAAGATATACCATGCAATTCATCTTTACGCTTCAATACCTAATGTATAATCTGAAAAATGGGCATAAATTGACTTACATAATTTTACAAATATTTCTAAAGTTGCGACTATAATAGACTTACCTTGAAATTATTTGATTTATAAAATGTCCCCGATTTCTGCTTCAAAATTGGGAACTCAAAAGTAGTGATGTAACGAATATTCGGCCACTATTCGGTATTCGGCCTATTCGGCTGTTTTGCCGAATATTCGGTAAGCCGAATCTTCAGTTGGCCGAATATTCGGTAGGCCGAATACAGAACAGGTATTCGGCCGAATAGTTGTGGCCGAATATTCTTACATATTCGGCTGAATAATTTCAGAAAAAAAGAGAGAAAAATATTTTTAAAAAAATGCATTTACAAATAATACTGCGTAGTTATACTTCAATGAGTTAATCTCATATAATAAAATATCCTAAGTCATTGAATTTTGAGCTGAATGAAACATAATCTAACGCATTAATAATATTGCTGAAATGCAGACTTTTCTACTGGGTGACACTACTTGACTTGATTTTTTAATTTCTTTATTGGGTGCGGGTAGAAGGAATTTTTTCACACAGATCCTTAATTACAAATATAATTTTGAAAAGCTGCTAAAGCCCAAAACATTATGTGATTATGTATAGTTACCAGATTAATGACATTTACCATAGCATATTTATTAAATTATAAATATCTCAAATATAATTATTGTTATGAATTTTCGGGCAACCCGCTGTTCTGGGGTTTAAAATAGTTTAAAATTCATATTCTACACTTCAAATAGTTAAAACGTGCTTTTTGTTGGATCAAAATCGGTCAACTAGAGCCGGAGATATGGAGATTTGGGTTTCCAACTGATTTGTGTGTCATTTCTAGAAATCTCGAGAAATATTGGTCCTAGGCCTTTCGTAACTTCACTTTTGGGGACTTATTTTTGGCGGTAAATTTAGCAATATTTCGCCAAAAGTCGCCAAGCTTGGCAACATTTTGGTCATTTGGCACTTTTTTCCCAATGGGTTTGTAAAGTTAGTTTTACTGCATTAACATGCATAATAGTTTAATATTTCGCTTCTGTGACATAATCAAAATTCCCGCTTTATGTGGAATCTTTGAGAAACAGATTCTTCTGGAAGCTGCTTGTAGCTTCTGCCTCTCCTATAAATATAAGCGGGCTACCTCGATAATCTTGCTTCTGCTTCCGCCAAGAGCAGATGTCCGTGAGGCTTAAGGCTTTGTATTGACGCTATAGAAGCAATGTTTTCGCTTGTTTATGAAGCTGATTTTTAAGTGCTGTGACTAAATATTTCATTGTTGAGTCTAGAAGGACTGTTCGTGTTGTCCTTCGTAATTTCTACTGAATTTTGCCTGTGGAATTGTTTTATTTTATGTGAGAATTACAGCATTTGTGAAAGCTTCTGTACTAAGCGGACTGTTAAAAGCACATTACTGTCTGATTATGCTTATGAATTTTGTACAGCTGATTGTTCGATGAAGTTCTAGAAGCAATAAGGTTTGTGTTCTATCCTGACAAGTGGACTCTTTTCTAAAATTTTCTACATCTACTGGACTTTAGAACGACGAGCCCAGGAATTAGCAGAGTATTCTGCATGCAACACTATGCTGTTATTAGTGTTTAACTTTGTAAAAGATATTTTATCATGACCAATATTTTTTTAGTTTTACAGATAATATACTGTTGTGTGTTTTTAAGTACCTATAAATTATATAAAATGAATTTTAATTAATCTTTATTTAGTATTTAATTACAAAATTGAAAAGCAATATTTTATTTACAGTTAAAATGAAATTGAAAAAAAAATGTAATATTCGGCCGCCGAATATTCGCTATTCGGCCTAAACTATGGGCCGAATATTCGGTATCCGGCCTGAGCTATTGGCCGAATATTCGGTATTCGGCTTTTCGGCCAAATCGCTATTCGTTACATCTCTACTCAAAAGACCCACTATTTAGTGTGACAAAGTGTTACGACCGATGAAGACTGAAAAAGAATTTTCGGTCGAAATGATCGTATCTTCACTTAAGTATCATTTTATGAGTGTTTTCACACTAAGTTTTTATTTATTTTGCCTTTTAACACCAGTGTTTGAAAGTTTTTCTGTAGGCCTATCTTTTGTCTCGAGTAAATACCTACACAGGGATGAGTCAGTGGCGGCTCGTGGGATACAGCAAGTACAGCCGGGCTGCACTTGAAATCATCAGCACATACTTTAAAATAATTTATTCTACTAATTTTCCTAAATTCAGATTAGAATTATGGAATTCCTATGGTAAATTAAAAAAATCTCCAAAAGAAACCAAACAAAAAAACCGCATTGTGGCCAGATCGCTCATTCAGAAAAAAAGTACTTTAATCTTCCCGCAATTCAATTGGGAAAATCTTTGGTTCAGCCCAGAGCGCTGACAAGAAAATTGGCAGCACCGTTGCCATGACAACGGTTACGTAAGCATTTCCTCCGGCACAGGCTATAATGGGGGTACGCAGCTAAGACTCAGCTCATTCAAGATTTCGAAAGGTCGGCAGCACCTGTGAATTCGACTCTCTGGTTGGCTCGAGAAGTGAGGGAGGGAGTAAGGAGAATATTTGTTCGGCAAACTCTCGACTTTATATTGCTGAATTTATCAAGAAGGTAAGCCTGAATAGACGCTTATGAATGGACAATTACCCATCAAAGCAGTATTGTTTTTAAGTAATCAAGAACTGGCATTTAGAGGACATGGCGAGCGAAAGAATTCTTTAAACATAGGAAATTTTAAAGAGCTTTTAAAATTATTGATATCTGAATTAAAACAACGCCTTTTTATGAGGGCATCACTGACCGATTCGCAAGTTTAAAAGAAAGGAGGATTGATTTGACTTATAAAAAATAAGTACGTTTTCTTTTTTTTTCTTATCTTCTCAAGTTATCGTTACAAAAGAAAATTCTAAGGAAACTTCGAATTAGACACGGATTAATGCAATTTTGAGGATAAGAGCAGCTGGTTGAAATTTATGTCCATTTTATGGAAAAGTAAAATAGGATCTCTAACATTTTTTATGTAATTTCTTTTTTTTTTTCCTCGGTGAGGGCTTAATCCGCCAGCTTTCGAATTCAATAACAAAGATTTTGCATTCCTGCCCGGAGGAGGGGGGGAGGCTCATATGCTTCCGGCTGCACTAACAGTTTTGACCACGGGCCGCCACTGGGATGACCACCACTTCTTTAAAATAGCGCACGAGCTAAGTGAATCATCTAAAAGTCTTGCAGGTTTATGGGAAAGTAAACACCAACCATTTGAGATAACTCTGGAAAACAAAATTGGCTTCCGAAGTGAAACACCGCTGTACCAGATCATTCGGCCAGTCATCAGCGGAGAGCAACCTAGGCGATATCACTTAGACCAGACCATTCCTTCGATATCACCTTAACCACTCAGAACCTGATCAGGTAGACGGGGCCCCAGGGCAAGAGATTGTTTTGGGGCCCTATAATATCACAAGCATTTTGATGTATTTTTGTTTACTGTTGCATTTTCCCAACATATAAAACATAAAGAATACCAAAATTGAATTAAAAATTTTTTAGAACAAAACTATATATATTTAAAAGTGATTTTAATATTTTTTAAGCCATTTGTATTATTAACGCAAGCGCATGGGTGCGTTAATTCAAGGAATGGCAATTACGATGCACGGGCGTCAAGTTTCTCACGCCAGAAAATTTTCCTACACCAAAAAGTACGAAATTTTTTTTTCCTTCATTACGAAATAAAAAATTTTAACTGATGGACATTTTGTGATAAGCATACGTTTTTAAAAACTCTTAACTTCTTGTTTATTGATCCATGAGTCTTAAAGACCATTGAGTTAGAAGAACAAAAAAAGTTGAAAAAGTATTTATTTCTGCCATAAGGACAACACATTTGTGGTGACTCAATACTTATTAATAAAAAAGATTTTGGTAGAACTTGTAAAAATACGTCTCTGTTAATTTCATTCTTTTTCTACACATACATTTTTTCTTAAAAAATAATTATAATAGTAATAAATAATTTATTCTTAAATCTCTAAAGTTGTTTGGTGATCACTAAGTTAAATTAAGATACCCATTTTTCATATTAAAATAAGTAAATTAAAATCACGAAAAACATTTAGGAAATGCAAAATTAATTATCTTTGAAAAATAAATAGCATAATTTTGTCAGCATACGATAATTTTCCGGAGCGGGTGACGGCATATACGTAAAAGAAGGCGGAGGGCTATTCCCAGGAAATCGAAATCTCAATTGACAGAAATATTCAGCTCGTAACTCATCCCTTGCGTCGGAGTCTATTCACTTCATAGAATTTTTATTGAAATTTTAAAATCACGTCAATCATCAATACGATATGGATTTCATTTGAAAACGATCAGCTGGGAACATATCCCCCACCTTTCTACTCTTTATTCGAGAAATCGAATCATTCGAAATCATACGATAAAACGTTGCGAATTTTTTATGGCAAAATCATACATAGGAATCATTTGAGCCTTAATTTCTCAATAAATTTCAATACTTGTACTAAATATAAAACAGTGCTTTATTTAAAAAAAAAAAAAAAATCTTCACGAAATAGGAACCTTAAGAACACTTTAATTTTCCGCTAATTTACCGAATAATCCCGTCTATTCATATGACAAGTGCTCCTAACTATCTTCTATAGGAAACAACTAGGAAGGAGAAGCTCTTCTTGACTCATTTTACAAAAATTAACCGAAAATACAAGGTGATACCCGTCCACAATGTTTCTTAGCTCTCGCTCTGAATGCACGCTAAACATTGCTCCAAAAAAGTACGAATTCATAAAAGAAATTGAGAATAATTGCTAAAAACTGAATAATTGAGCGAGGAGATAACACTGTAACATGCTGCACTAATTAAAGAAAAAGTAACCGTTTAAACCTCTTTAAACATATTGCAATTGTCTGTGATCAACATCTGCTACCCCGGTATTCTATGATACTCTTTTGTTTATAATCTTAAAAAATTAATTGAAATACTATTAAGAATTGCAAATACTAATTTTCCCGAATTGTATTTTTTTTTAATGAAATAGATAAATATAATTTTAAAAGTTCGAAACTTAGATGAGGTTACTCAAAAAATTTTCACACTGTAGTAAAAACGCAATTATTTTTTTCTTAAGTATTATTATCCTAAATATATATAGAGTTCTGCCACGATTTTAAACGTTTCCGTTCCACCTACATATTTTACGGTAAATGATGCCAGCGTTGGAGGAAAATCAAGAAAAACAATAAAAATACAGCACTTGAAAGAGAGTAAGAAAAAAGAAACTTACTTCCTCTCGGCCTCTAGGAAAAGAATTCTAATAATATCCTCCTTTTATTTACAATTCATCCCGCATCTTTAGTAGAAAAAAGCCGTCCTCGATTGAATTTTTGAAAATTGTTCTTTTGAAAAATTTTAAAACTATGCTATTTGAGTTCCGCGGAATCACAAGTCCCAAGAGAATCACCGGTACAAATATAGAATATTCCGCCACTGTTTGAGCGAAGCTGCGGAACTCAAGTTAAAAAGGGAGCAGCGACCTCTAGCGGAGAAACGAGGAAACGGGAATGTTTACGAGGCAAGTGATATGTTGGCATTCCAAATTTTGGAAGATGTTTACACTTTGCTTTAAGCGACGCGCCGGGATACTTTTCCGTGACCTTTCTAAAACCCTTTATTTTATTTTTATTTTTTAACCACGCACAATGATAGCTTTTCATTGCGAAGATTTCTTACGTTCTCTTCGGAAAATGCAACTATAATTGAAGTGAGTTTTTCGTCCGAATCAATTTCAATACAGCACATCAAATTGGGAAAATAGCTTTAAGGCGT
This sequence comes from Cheiracanthium punctorium, assembly GCA_038373885.1. Lineage (NCBI taxonomy): Eukaryota > Metazoa > Arthropoda > Arachnida > Araneae > Cheiracanthiidae > Cheiracanthium > Cheiracanthium punctorium. The sequence continues at coordinate 941,944 of JAWZYV010012686.1, read as the reverse complement.
TATAGAATATTCGTCTCTTTAATCCTTGAAATAGGTGCTGCTTCTAGCAGTGGCGGATTAATGCAAGTTTGTCGGGGGGGGGGGGGGGTTAGTTAGATGATTGACATATGCATCCATTTTATGGAAGTAAAATAGGATCTATTACATTAATTTCTTTTTCCTCGGGGGGGGGGGGACGAGCTCCCTTTAATCCGCCCCTGGCTTCTGGCTTCTAGTGTCATTTGAAACTAGAAATATGGCAATAAATTGAAGAATCTGTGATTTTTCTTACTTCTGCGGGCTTGTCTTCACACAGTTTTTTTAAAAATTTCTGACAGAGAATTCGTACTCATAAGTAAAAAAAAAAAAAAATTAAAAACTTCAATATTACAAGTAACATAAACGGTCGTTAAGGACTAAGCCAAGAGTTTGAAAAGATATTATGAAAATAAATATTAATATAACGCTAAAATTTTGGAATGAATATTTTATTTGATACATTTTTCAGTTTAGTGCAAATAACATTTTACTGTCTTTTATTTATTTATACTTACTAGAAAATTGTTATGGTTATAAATCTAAGCAAAAGTTTTTTCGTTTTAATTTCCACAGCAGTAACTAGGTGACAAATTTAGACATTTTTTTATAAAATGCTCTAAATTTATTCTTAAAATCTTAATGCTTTGCTGTTATAGTACCAAAATTTGATTCATTTTTACCTGATTCTGATTGCTGCATTTTTACCTGATTTACCTGATTATTCAGTATACAACTCATCTTGTACGAATTTTTACCGGAAATAAGGTACATTAGCAGAGGTAAAAACAACAGCTCACGAACTTGACTCTTCCTTCCTATTTATTCATAATCAACTCGATTGTCTATTTATGTTTGTCAATAAATTACTTTTATGGTGGAGAAGGAAGAAAAAAAGAAAAGTCTTGACCAGCTGCTTAGCTCTAAATCCAATAAGAATAAATTAAAAATTACTTTGGATTTTAAAAACTTGAATTATTTCTTTGATTCATTTTTATTCTGTCCAAATTTATACCTCCCGAACATGTACCATGCAAGGAAAGTATTGTAGGCATGAAAAAATCCGACTTTGAGATTTTGGTATATTTACACATTTTGAGGTCTTCATATATGCTATTTTTACGGTGATGTGTGCGTGTGTGTGTTTGTATGTGTATTTGAGTTTGCATCTATACTGTGCATTCGATTCAACTCAAATTTGGTATATATATTACAGACCACGCTTGCGCGACCAATATTGATTTTGGTGCGTTGTAGTTCTTTTACAGGGAAAAAAAAATCACATAATGGACTATGGACGGGAATGCTTGAAAGTGCGTCTAAACTGTGCATTCAACTGATCGCAAATTGGTTATGTAGTACAGGCGCGTAGCCAGGAAAAAATTTCGGGGGGGGGATATGAACTTATATGTGTATAAATAAACGGAATTTCATCACTAATCCAAAAATTTAGGGGGGGGATATATCCCGATATCCCCCCCTCCCCTGGCTACGCCCCTGATGTAGTATATTATAGATCACAGTCATATGAACTATATAGAGTTTGGTGTGTGTAGAGCTGATAGTTTGTTCACAGGGTTGTAAAAAATAATTCTTATGCATTATGGCCTATGGGCGCAAATTATTCAAAGTGTGCTAGCGTCTAAATGGCTCGTTTGAATAAGTTCAAATTGGGCACGCAATATTATAGGTCACCGTCATATAACCTGTATAGATTTTAGTGTGTGTAGGGCTTACTGTCTTTTACGGGGCTACAAAAAAGTATTCTTATGCATTGCGGTTGATTTCTCCAATTTGCGGTTGATTTCTCCAAGTGCACTAATGTCTCAACATTACATCCAATTGAGCTGAAGCAATTAAGTGTTCGGAAAGTCTGAGTCACTCCAGGTTTTTTTAATTGCAGTAATGCCGCAGGGTTGTAGCAGAAAAATATTGCGGTGGGCGATATGCAATAAATCGTGAGCAAATAAACGAAATTTCAGCACGACTTAAAGCTTATTCTAACTGATTCGAAAATTTCGGGAGAAGGGAAGATAAATATCCCGATACTCCCCCTGACTACGACACTCCATGCAAGTAAAGCTTTACTGGTGTGAATTTTGGGAGTTTTTTAAATGTGTAATATAAATTAGATTAATTATTTTTAATTTATGGTTTTACCTTTTATTTTGATCTTTGAAATGTACGTTATTAATTCCAATTTTGCAGAAAAGTAAAGTATTAGCAAAAAAAAAGTAAAATAAAAATTAATAATAATTCACAATGTTTCAGGTAAATTGATAAAATTAGATAAAATTGATAAAATTGATAAAATTAGGCTTAATTGAAATTTAAAATACTTGACTACTACACCTCTTTCAAAATAAACGTGATGCAAAAAATAAACTATTAAAAGATGATCGGGTACAAAAATTGCAGATAAATTATTTAGCATATCATGGTAAATGCGCTTTTGTTCTCGCAATGCTCAAAACAAAAAAATTCAGTAGGAAAGGTAAGGGATTGAAACCCTGATTAGAAATTCTTACTTTCTTGATTAATAGTGTTGTTTAGAAAAAGGTGAAAGAGACATTCGCCTTCAATAGCCAATGGGAAAATTTATTTAAAAAAAAGAGCAGGTAATAAATAATTGTTGTGTAAGCTGAAGAAAGCCACAGCACCGTCATCCTTATTTCTATCTACAATGCGTCTTTCTCCGAGCTCCCGTACTGTAAAATGTGCAACGCAGGTAAGCTGTTAGAAAGGGACATCCATCATTTTGCTTACATGCCTAAGGTCTCTTTCTGCAATTGAGCCAGAAGAAAGTATTTTCTTTATCCTGAAGCTTAAAACTTGAAATTTAGGGATTTTGAAGGTCAGAAATTCTCGATCCGCTCACACTTTAATAGTGAGAACGAAGAACATTTGTATACTGGTACCATCGGGAAAAAAAAAAAAAAAAAAAAAAACAGAAACACCCAAAGTTTAAAGCATTTTGGTCAATGGCGGCTCCTCTATTTGAGCACATGAACACATTAACCCCCACCCCAAAAAAAAAAGGAAAAAAATACGAAATAAACACATTAATAAGTTAAATTTTTAAAAAAAATATTAAGTACACTTCTAGATTTTTGTGAATTTAAGACCTGTTTTTTCTTCCCACTACTATTATTAAATACGGTCATCATAGCTAACGCTTGCAGGTTACTACAAGCGTATAATATTGTAGGTTACTACAACAGAAAACATCAGGTCTCTCCCTCGATCGCATGCGAGATCGGAGAAATGGCCTCCTGAACCGGTCTCTGAGAACAGAAGCGGAGAAAGTCGCGGGAGCGGCTTGGAGCTGCTGATATCCTTCCGTTCGCACATTTTCAGTGTGCGCACGGACCATTTTTTTGCGGTTATCTCTTACAAATTTTCCCTTGGTTTGTTATGTTCGGTTTTTTAATCTTTTTTTTTTTCGTTTTCTTATTATTTTCTGTATTTTTATCATTTTTCAGAGCAATATTTTTTAACGAACTAGTATATATAATAGTAAGATGTCAGTAAATTAAGTGTTTCGGAGCTAAAGCAATGACAGTTTTCAACATTGTCTTTAGAAAGAAAAATTTAAATAAAATTACTCAAGCCAACACATTTGCTAAAAGCTTAGCCAGATGGCGAAATGTAAGACTAGAGATCATCATTATTATTATTTTTTTTTAAGTTGCAGCCATTGTTTCCCTTTAATTGCTGAAAGTGCAAATATATTTCAACGCGTAAGTTGCGTCGTATCTGCATATTTAATTTTCGAAATTAGTGAACTTCCATTTAAATAACCCACGAGCCGCCACTGATTTTGATCTCGACAGACTTAAAAAATACGAGTGCGTAGCGTACGGCACGTCTTAAACGTGAGCTGTTAAGAACACACTGCACTCTGATCTGATCAATGTTGCCAGATATTCTTTCGCAAAAGTCGCTAAATTCAGTTGAAAAAAAATCCCTAAATTTTCCCGTAAGTTGCCTTTTTTTTTTTGTTAGGTTATACACTGCATTAGCTTAAAACGCAGTGGAAAGTTGCTAGATTTCGAAATGCGATGATACGTTAATTTTGCGACAGAGGTCCCTACATTGGCAACACTGGCTTCGATGTCACTAGTTCGATAGGCTAACCTTTTGGCTACCACGACCTACACATTTAATATTTCTGTTATACCGAAGAAGTGCAGCTCACCTCTAAAACCGATGTTTCCCCTTGTTGAGCAATAAAACTTAATGCAAAACTAGAAAATACACTGGTGTAGGAAATTAAGAGAATTTGCAGACTGGGTCGATTATCTCTAGAACTACTGGACTGATTTCAATGAAATTTGATCAATGAAATTTGATCAATGAAAGGGGTATGCCCCTTCTTACAGATATACAGGTCTCGTAGCGTGATTTCATACTTGAAATAAAGCAGTTTATCTTTTCCTGTGGCAATTGGTCCACTCGTTCAGCAACGCTGTTTTCATTCCCTGGTGATTCTCGGTGGGAGGTTGCGAGTTGCAATTGCCCTCCACAGAGCGTCCCAGACATGCTCTTTAGGGTTAAGGTCTGGAGATCTGGCTGACCAATCCATCCGTTGAATATCTTCACTCTCTAGAAATTCGTCATCCAGAAGTTCTCTATGTGGCCTCGCGTTATCGTCCATTAAAATGATTTCAGAGCCCACTGCACCCCTGAAAAGGCGAGCATAGGGCTCCAAGACCTCATTCCTATACCTCACACCAGTCATAGGCCATCCAACATGATGCCTGCCCAGACCATTAAATCTCCTCTGTCATAATGGTCGATTTCGCGGACATTGGAGTTCAGGTAGTGGGTCCCTGGTTCTCTTCATATGAACGTACGGCGGGAATCGGTGTTTAGCCTGAATCGGGACTCATCAGTGAAGAGAATGGTCGCCCATTGATCCCCCAATCTCTAATGCTCTCTGCACCATGCTAAACGGATTCTTCTGTTCGTAGAAGTGAGCGGGACGCAAACAGCAGGTCTTCTTGCAAACAACCCTCTCTCATGAAGTCTTTTGGAAACAATCACTTGATACACGGGTTCCTGTGGCTCCATACAAGTCACGAGAGAGTTGAGAAGCTGTAGCACTCCTGATACGCCTTGCTATAATGGACAAATGGCGATTTTCTCTGGCCGTCGTGGCTCTTGCACGACCTTGCCCATCTCGATGGATCTGGTACCCTGGAACTGTTTCCATAAGTTACACACGACGCTGGGCGTTAAATTGAACTCTCTAAAAATCTGGACTTGAGATTGGCCTGCTTCTAGCCTCCACAATTCGCCACCTCATTCCATCATCTAAACGTTGGTGGTTACTCAATTTTACTGTTACAATTTGAAATTAACCGATTGCTGCAAAATAACACCAAGAAATTTACCGAGGTGTGCTAGCGTACGAAATGCGTCTTAGCTTACGCGCGCTTATAAAGCCTGTTTCTGTACTGGCTCCGCCTCAAACCTCCTTGCTCCGCCTACACACACGTGTACGCTTACGTATTTGAAGTACAAGATTTGCATTTTTGTCTAGAAGCAGTGGTTTTACATTCAGTTCAGTTCTTTTCATGAAATTCGATAGAATATGCAAATTCACTTAATTTATTTTATCAGCGTAATATTTTATACTAATACTGAATGTTTATTAAGCAAATCAAACGTAATTAATCGCATTTATGGTTATAGACAACTAGGGGGGGGGGCAAACGGGGCAAGTGCCCCGGGCGCCGTGATAAGGGGGTGCGCCAAAATCAATTATGGTTCCATGAAGATTTTTGTGTTCCAGTCTTGTGACTTTGTGCCCAAACGTCCTGTCTGAAAAAGCTGGTATTGTTACACCCCTTTAGACATAAGCAGTTTTTCGAATGGGACATTGTGGAAGCGTTTTATCACAAAGCAAAGGAAAGAGCCCCTGGAGACCCATCGGCTGGCGATGACCAATCTGTTTTAGTTGATGAGTCAAACAGGTCCGATTTAAGGCATAGTCAGAAGCGTAGCTAAGAGTTTTCAGCTTCCGGGAACAAGTGAAGTTTCCGTATCTCTTTCTGTTTGATAGAATTGACAACAATGACAATTCAAAATAATAATCCCCCCCCCCCTGTGTGCTGTGTCCGGAGACAGATACTCCCTCTAACCCTTCTCTAGCTACGCCACTGGACGCAGGCGGCAACCTGCGCCACCGTTTCAAGGAAAGTGGCGTCAGATTTCAACGATTTAAAAAAAAGAAAATATTTGTAGAAAAAGGCGTGATTGGTTTTAACTGTGACATTTTAGCCAAATTGGCTTCAAATAGTTTACTTTTGTATGTTCCACTTTCTTTAAAAGAAAACAGTAAAACTAGATGGTCAGCAAGAATGAAAGCTGAAGTAGTACATAAATATTTTGATGGCATTAACAAAGTTCTGGAAGAATTAACATCCAATCCTCTGTCTACATCTGAAACAGAGGCTGTCTCTTTGAAAAAATGCATAAAAAATTTGAATTTATTATTTTCCCATGTTTTAGGTTTACCATTAAAAAAAAAAAAAAAAGACCGCTTGAACCAATTTCTCCAAAGAAATGATATAACCGTAGATGAAGCAGTAAGGCGTACTAGAGATCTTTTAAATCTTCTGGAATCCACCAGAGACAAATTTATATTCGCTGCAGTAACAGAAGCAAAAATAATAGCTAATAATAATTTACTTCCTGATTTTAATGAAAAACAAAAATGGAAGAAAAAGATGATGTTTGTTGAATCTTGGGAAGATGAAGGTTCGAAATTTTCAAAGATAGAAAAATTTAGAATTCCTCTATCCGAAATTACCGACCAAAATGAGTGTGCTAAAAAATTGTTTTCAGGCTCTCGAAATTATTATTGATAACTTTGGAATCCTGAATGTGGTTAAATCCACCAGATGAATATAGAACTGAAATACGAAGCTCAAAAGTAAGCACTTCTATATAAAAAATGACCTAAATATAGAACAGTTTTTAGGAGAAAGTTTTAAAAATCACTCTCTATTGATTGACGACGCTATGGAAACAGCACCTGCATCAATCCTTTTAAGTCTCATTCATAAGAATAACCTAGAAGAATTCTATCCAAATTTGACCACAGCCTTAAAATTATTAATTCTTCAAGTAACACTTCATGAGGTGAGAGAAGCTTTAACAAGCTGAAAATTATAAAAAATTAAGAAACTCTATGGAGCAAAATAGACTTTCCAATTTGAGTATTATCTCAATCGAACACAAAAGAGCGTCATTGATTTCTTCCGATGACATACATTATTAGAACTTTTACTGCAAAGAAAGCTGAAAAGCCAAATTTTCGAGAAAAAAAGCCATTTCTTTATGTAAATTAAACAAAAGAAAGGATTTCGATATTTCTTCTAGTTTTCTGCGTAAATACTAATAGATTTTTTTTCAAGTTTTGATTTTAAATTGTAAATTACATCCTTAATTTAAAAAACAATTGTATGTAAAGTTAATTCGAACTGAAATTAAATAGATTTAAAGTTTCATCGACTTCCGAATTGGTGATAAAATGGCATCTTCCTGATGCAGGGATGTAGCAAGAAATTTTTCATGGGGGGGGGGGGGTTAAGACTACTGCAACTCCCGTATATAGCATACATGTGTGTGATAAGGGAGTGAAGAATATACATCTTGTATGGCAAAAAATTCCTCATGGAACCCTAACGCTTCCCCCCCCTTGGCTACGCCCCTGTCCTGATGTTTCATTTGTCTAAATGCTAGGTCCTGATTTTATTTCTTTCTAACGGCATTTATTGAATGTCTTTCCGTTTCAAAAAAATTTCAAACTTCTCTCTCGCTTTTTTTTTTTTTTTTGTGGGGGGGGGGGGGGGGGCGTCATAATTCAAGTTTGCCCCGGGTGTCATACACTTTAGTTGCGGCCCTGCTCATAATAAGCGGGTTTACTAGAAATCGAAATTTTTCAACATTAAAACATCCTTCAATTTTATTTTCTCTCATTAAAACCGGTTTCTCGTTAAATATGGTCTCGCAACAACAGAGTTCGTCCGTGATGCTCAATTTTTTGAGTGTCTTCAGGAGAGATCCACAGGCTCGTGTGTGCACTAGTGAGAGCAGCTGCTCTTGACACGTGGCCAGTACTCACGTGCGAACGTTCTAGAACGCCGAAAGAAAACTCCCCAGCTCGTTTTACTTGAAGATCCCTTGCCCAATCTCTCTCAGTTGCCGTCTTTCCGGAGAGAGAAAATAAATCCCCCGATCTAAACAGGAAGGCGTCGGCATCAGTTTTTAACCGAAAAAAGTCCGAATAGGAGCAATTAGGTCACGCAATTATCAAACTGTAAATGTCAGGCGCTGACGACATCTTTTCCTGGCTGGTCCTTGTTCAAGTGTGGGTGAGATCCTAGTGGGAGAAGATGATACGGGACTGGATTATTATTACCCAGTGTAATTGGATTTATCCAAAACGTAAAAGGAAAAAAAAAAAAAAATCTGGTACTTAGTTTTATAATTTGTTTCAACTTCCAGATGGTGAGACTTCTAGATTTTCTTCAATTAAAACAGACTATTATAGATAACTCGATAAAGCTTGAAGTTAATTTTCCCCTTGTTTTAAACAATATTTTTCAATTTTGAAAAAAAAAAAAAAAAAAAAAAAAAGAAAGAAAGAAAAGGCTTTTTGGCTCAACCTGCATGATTTAACTGCGAATATAAAAACTATGATGAAAAGATTAATTTTAATGCACGCATAATCATAATTAGCGCAATCAGGTAAGGGCAAAGTCCTCTGTTAAAAAATTTCAAACCTCATTTCATTTTTTTTTTTTTTTAAACTTTTGGAATGAGAAAGCAGAGCCAGATTTAGGGGCTGGGAACGTGGGATGTAATCCCGGGGCCTCCACAACAGACATGAAGGGCCGCCACAATAGACATTTTTATTTAAAATTTTCTACTGAATATCAAATAATTAAAAAATAACGTCACGATTTTTATCCACAAAGGGGTCAGATAATTTCTACGCTGAACACATTTCGCGTACTACCGGCATTCAAAGTGATCGGTTGCGAGCCATATCGACATGACATTAGGAGGGCAACACCAGATAAGAAATAAACATTAATTTTTGCGTGAATAAAATTTACCACCATCAGGAACAGAACCCGGGACCGTTTGGCTGTGAGTTAACACTGGACTCACTTCGCGCACAGGTCATCGATAAGATTGTTTTAACTTGTTTGAAAAATGATTAGGTGGCCTCCACATCTCTAAATCTGGTAGTGTGGGGAAGAGAGACTAAACAGAGGGGGTGGGGGGCGGTGGCTATAGACCGCCCCTTTTAAACTTTCGCATATTCCAAGAACTACATATTCATATGACTGGTATCTGTTTTAAGTGTATGGAAATTCCTGCCAAACATTACCTTTTCTGAAAATTACCTACCTCACGTTTTGCCTATAATTAAGAATCTATAAAGAGGTACTAAAGTCACAAGACAAAGGATGGACGCGAGACCAAAAATGGGCCTGTCTCGTATCCTAAAACATCTGCTAAGTTTTGTCTGGTCTCGCAAAATCCCTATATGGTATTGATAAAAACGTTTATCTTGTCTCACATTAAAGCTGTAAATCCCTGACTTGTCTTGACTTGCATCCATTCCTATGAGATAGCATTTCTTCATACAACATAACAAAAAAGCTCAATCAATAAAGTGGTATAGCAAAATTTTTCTCTTTGTTTTAGAGAGAGATAAATCATGCCAAACGCATCGATTATAAACACTTTCCACACAACAATCATTCTTGCGGCAAATTTGGCGGTATAAACTAGTTATTAGTTCGCATAGGGGGAGTTACCCCCCCCCTATGTTAAAATATCTTTTCATACTTTAATTCATATCTCATATAATATTGATAATAAGAAGCTGAGTTTTATTCGTAATATTACAACTAAACCACCCAAACATAATTTACTATTATTATAATTTTTAATAAAATATTAATATGAGTTATGAATTATTAAATTAATATTCAAAAAAATATGAATAGGAACCTAGCCAAATTTTGATTGAAATAGGTGCAAAAAGTGATTTTACATGGATGTGCAAAATTTCAAATTTTTATGCTTAGTAGTTTAATTTATATTAAATAAAATGTGTTATTTTCCTGAGTTAAGGGACCGGACCATATATAAATTTATTAAGTGGCAATTTTTTGAAAATTGCGTAAAATGAACGTAAATTAGATTTCTTTTGTGCAAAAACTGTAAAAGATAGTGATATTAAAATAATATCAAATTTTGAAGCAAATAAATTAGAGGTTTTTACATTTTCATGGTGATTATATAAAGCGTCTATTGTTGCTTCCGCCACCATATCCCACAAAATAAAATGTTTTCCATGTATAGAATTAGATGCAGTAGATGTATGTCTTCCAATACAACGTCCTATTTCTGAAAAACTAACATCCTCAACATTTCAGGCATGAATTTGACCTATTTTAATGTTTAAAAAATCAGGTCTTTGGACTTCCCCATACTTTATCAAACATTCATCAAACATTCAAAATCACGTTTTTCTGTCTAAATTTTCATCTGACTATAAATTAAAATACCGCCAAAAGTCATAAGAATATTGCACATTGCAGACGATAATATTAAATGAAGAATGTGAAATAACAAACAGAGTGATAATTTTGGGTCGGCAAAAAAGGTATTGCGTTTTTTACATGAAATTCAAACAAATAAATTTTCAATCATGAAACCATTCTTCAAGTTTGACCGTAGCTGAGTAACATTCATGATTATAGTCAGAAGAGCAGAGAACAGCCTCTCACTCCTGGCAACATTTCACCTGTCTAAGAGAAATTTCAAGAGAAATACTCTATAACAATTTCAAATAGAAAGATTTTCAAAATCGTGAGCAGTCGTTTTGCATTTTTCCTTTAAATCATGTGTGCGAACCATGGAAGTTGTGGACTCACGGGTCATTTGAACCGCTGACTAAATATTCTAAATTCTATACCTGATATTCTTAGTACAAAAACTTGAAGACTAGAAACAGTATTTTACAGTACCGGGAAAATAATATTTATTTCTTTTAACTCTGGCGAGCGAAATGAATGAAAGGCGAAAAGTTAGGAACCTACAAACAGCGTTTCTCAATTTGCAGAAAGTCCCTTAAAATCGCGCAAAAAATAAATCGCAATATCTCCGGAAATTATCGTAGAAAATTGGTGAAATTTAATATTTAGGGTAATTTGGAGGTTTTCTTTCGTTTAATAAAGTAGAATGTTGCCATTGAAACGAAGTTGATGCAGAGCTAAATATGAAGACAGCCCCTTATGCAAATTAAATTACTAGAAAAGTATACGTTATTTGCAAACGAATGGTATATATAACTTTGCAGTCCGACGAATAATGGCCAAATAAAGAGCAAGTGGGCCTTTTTTCCCGCACCTGTACATATTTTTCCCCTCTATTATTTCAATGAGTTTATTGATTATTGTACTTTATTTCTCCTTCTTTTTTATTTCTTCTAAAAAACGCAAAAATATTTTTCGCTTAATTTAGGGATTTATATATTTTAACTTTGTTTCTATATAAATATTTGAGTATATCAATTATTTTAAAAATTACATTCTCGGTTAAAATCTGACGTCGGATTAAAGTACTTCAATTAATCAGTTTAAAAATGTGAATAGATACACTTCTTAATTTCCAACAAATTTCTGTCACTTTTAACTAAATCTGTATTTCTATTTCTTTTTCACATGAATAAAATTTGAAGCTACCACTACAACAAATTTCGTATGATATTTTTAAAAAAATTTGTTGAATCAAATTAAATTAAGTACTTCTTTCACACTGTTTCATATATCAATCACCCCTGATGGAAAATTCTCTGTTCAACTCTATTTATTACTTTCTATTTGGCACATAACAAAAAAAAAAATCTTTTTCTTACAAGTTTCATGATGAACGATGCAGAATAGGACAAAATATGACAGTAAGATGATTAATGTGACATTAATGCACAACATGGAAATGTGATTTTTCTAATATATGTCTATCATTTCAGCAGATCTTTTGCGTATAAAGACTAGGTTTATCTGTTTAATAGGACGGTAGCGGTGGAAGTTTTAATAATTGTACTATTCAAAAGGATATTTCGGTGAAGAGTGGCAATTATGTGGCATACGTGTCACGTTTAGCACGCCATAAAAAAATAATAATTATTTTTCTTCTTTATGACTAAAAGCATAGGGTGCTAGGACTCGAATAAATGTGCATTTCAGTTTACTTTAATTCGGACACTTTGATGAAATCATACTTGCCATAACGCAATGGCTATAACAGCAGAAACCTTAATATTGATTCGGTTGTTTCTTATCGAGGAAAGAGACTGTGGTTCAGAGCGGTTGTAAATTTGCTTTCAGAAAGTTGACTAAAGTCTAAGTATCTTAACAATTCTTCTGATTTTATTTATCGAATGAAATTTTCGCAACTATCATTAACCCTTTGAGGCGCAACCCTTTCCCAATGCTGAAAAAAGGCCAGCCGTTGCCATCGCTCGACTTAACTACCAGCAAGATGGAGGACGATGGAAACGCTCATCGCGTGCCACAGATCTAGAGACCCTTTTTTTGACGCAGCTGGCTGTGCCCGCGCACTGCCAGTTGTCGTCAAAAAAGGATCTCTAGATCTGTGGCAGGCGATGAGCGTTTCGATCGTCCTCCATCTTGCTGGTAGTTAAGTCGAGCGATGGCAACGGCTGGCCTTTATTCAGCTTGGGCAATCTAAGGAGACAGTAAGAATATCCTATTTTTATGCGAACGAAATCCAAACTACTTTAACCCTTTGAGGCGCAACCCTTTCCCAATGCTGGAAAAAGGGCAGCCCTTTTTCCAGCATTGGGCAATCTATCCAGCTGTTCTCGCATTCTTCCATTTTTCAGCAGATGTCAGTGCTGTTAAAAATAATCGTGACAATTTTTTTACGGGAAATGACGTGCTAAAAAGTAAGGGATTCTCGTGGAGCTATGTCACCCGCAACTATTTTTATAGAAATCCAATCTCTTCTTCGTGACTGGCAACAATCAAAACGTCAGAGTTTAGTGTTTCCAGAGCGGGAACACTGCGCGTTAAAGGGTTAATAAACTTCATTAAATTAATATAATTCACATTATAAAGAATAATAATCATTCATTCGATTTATTCGCTGGTCGGAAGCAGCTTTAACTAATTTGAGACAACCCATTGCGAACGCATGAATAGCCCTTCAAGCTAGTTTCCTTTCAGGGCAGCTTTTATCAAAGAATACCAAAGACAAAGAGTACTCTTAGTTTTGTTCATTTTGATCAAACACTACTGAAGGAACGCACATCAAAGCAACGGAAAGTTCGCCTGGCTTGTGTCAACTAATGACCTAATTTGTTTATTGGTCAAATCTGCATATATTTGTTTAATGTGGGTCACAATTAATCTAATGAAGCTCAGCAGCACTGACATAAGAGTAGCGTTACTGATTTTTTTATAATTATTTAAAATGGAGGGTTTACTAAACAAAGTTGGGTACACGTGCCCCATGTGCATCCCCCCCCCCCTACGCTACGCTTATGAGTAGCATTGATATTCGAATTTTCTTTCATTGCGAGTGTTACAAAAGCTTACTGTCATTTTTGAATAGCAAGAACTCCTTATATAATTCAAACTTTTGATAAATAGTTTAAAGGAATTGGAAGAAATAAAGTGATATACTTCAGTTCATGAGCGCCTATATGAGTACTTTGGCAGGAAGCTCTTGCATATGTAAGGGAGGGCTCATATTGTGGGCTTTCAAAAAAAGTTCTATCCTATTAATATTATGAAATGCTAAAGTCTGTCACTTTGTACATTTGTTAATCTCACACGGTGGAACGGTCGTACAGATTTGTATGAAATTTGGAATGGATATAGCTTACACTCTGAATCAACATTGTAGAATGGAAGCTAACTTTAATTCCAAGAAAAAAAAATTACAGTTCCCGTGATTTTCACAGATTTTTAAATTTTGCGACACATTCCACAGCATTACGTAAAATCGAATATCACACGCCGAGTGTAAATAAAATATAAATGCGTATATTTATACTGTGATTGATATGATATAATTCAGTATAATTAGTGAAAAGATAACATAATCAGGGGCGTAGCCAAGGGGGGGGGGGGTTATGGGGGTCATAACCCCCCCATGAGGAATTTTTTGCCATACAAAATGTATATTCTTCACTCCCTTATCGCACACATGTATGCATATATGTGAGTTGTAGTAGTCGTAACCCCCCCCCCCATGAAAAATTTCTGGCTACGCCCCTGCTTATAATGTTTAAGTAAACATAGCCTTATGTAGCAAAATTATGTACTGTTAGAAATGGGAAAGGGCCCACCATGACCGAGTGGATAAAACACTGAACATGGCAGCTGCGTGAGGTGTGAAGGTCCCAGTCCAAGGCCTTAGGCGGGGCAAGCGGGACAACCGCCCCGTGATCCCAGCGCCCGCAATTACAGTTATCACGGAAATATAAAAATGAAAAATAAAACGCTTCTGTGTCATGTAATTTTTTTACACATTTTAATAACAGCGAATTGTGGAATTGAACTTCCAATTCAATTTTCGTGGGCCTTTTCTGGCAGCACTGGAGAAGGTCTCGTCCAGCCTGTCTCATCAGATCAGAGATATGGGGTGGCGCAGGCAAGAGGGGGAAGGAGGCGATGTGGACAAAGTCATTGCCAAGACTTTTTTTAGAGACGGGGGGGGGGGGAGATGTCGATAAACTGTCAAGTCAAATATCGGTTTTTACCTTTTTTATCAACTGTATTACTAACTTTTTACTTTTGCCAACTGGATTTGCGTAATTTTGCCAGATGTACCAAAAACAGAAAGTAAATTATCGTTTTCGCTAAAATCTTTTCACCAATTTTGCCAACTAGGTATCTAATTTTGTCAAGTTTAATAGAACTTTGCGAGTGCTAGGGGAGGGAGACTCCCCCCCCCAACCCCCTTTTACCAACGGCCCTGAATGTGGATGTATGTGCTTTCGCGGTAATCGTCGAATTACAGCAGCAAATGAGATACAGGAAACTCTTGAAGTAGATGCAAAGTTTCAAGAAAAACGCTCCAGTAAGAAAAGAAAGGTATTAGAGTATGAAGGTGACGATGATATCTGCACGAATGAAGAGGTGTCAACAGAGGACAAATACAAAATTAATTACTTCTATCCTACAACTGACACGATGTTAGCAAGGGTGGGCAAGAGATTCTCACAGTTTGAGACCTTTTCTGGAATTTTCGGTTTCCTGTTCTGTCCAAAAAAGGTGAATGAACTAAATAACAAAGATTTAAAAGAAAAATGTCTGCAGCTTGAGCAGAAGTTAACTGTATCTGAAGACGAGTGTGAGTCCCAAGATATCAGTGGTTCTGAGCTGTTAACAGAAATAAAAGTGTTTCGAGGAATAATTCCATATGACATTGACAGTCCAGTGAAAGTACTTAACTATTTAAATGGCATCAAGAACCCTTTTCTAATATTCAAATTGCATACAAGATTTTGTTAACTGTTCCTATTACTGTTTCAGGTGCTGAAAGGAGCTTTTCCCGTCTAAAATTAATAAAAAACTATTAAAGGACGACTATGTCACAAGAAAGACTATCCTTAGCAACACTTTCAATAGAATGCGACACCTTTGCACATCTTAATTTTGACAAACTTACTGTCGAGTTCGACCAAAAGAAATGTAGAAAGTTCAATTTTTTGTTAGCAAGAGTTTGTATATCTTTCATTGTTTAACTATTTGGCAATATATTAAACATTACAGTTTTTAAAACTTAAAAATGTGTGTGTGTTCTTTTGGTCTCATATTCAACGATGAATATAAGCTGCTTTTTCTAGGCTCAAATCGTAATACCACGCAAAAAAAAAAAATTAATGTAAGAAAAAAATTATTTTCTTTGTTTTAGCTTAAGAAATATTTTAAAACTTTTAACGCACCTACATTTAACTTCTAAAAGCGTTATTTTCCCCCCTTTATTTGTTTGCTATTTTACTGACCCTTAGTGGATAGGCACGACTCGCGAGCAACTTCGGAACTGGCGTACCTGGCGACTAAGTACCCCACGTGGCTTAAGAGTACCGCACCCAAGATTTGTCCAGGGCCCCGCAATTGCTAGGGCCGGCCCTGGAATGTCCAGGGTTCTGAAAGTACCAATCTGTCGATCTGGATTTTGGGCGGATTTCTCCAGATTTAACGTGAATACATGTTAGAACCTCGTAAAAAGTCCTATGCCACACCTTATCAGCTACCCCTCATTTAGGTTTCTATATACACAAACAAGAAAAACGCAAAGCTATTAATAATTACGCGTATTTGAAAAACTTAACAGATCAGCGTATCGTTGATTGACATCAACCGAAAAATTTTTCGGGAAAATATAATGACACCTAATGCACTCAGACAAAGCAGCTGGTTTCCTATAAAAATATTAAAATTACCGACGGCTTAAAAGAGGCTCGAGTCCCCACTTACCCTCAAATGAGAGCTAATGCTTTGCTTCTAATTTCAACCGGACTTGCTTGACTTGATAGAATTTTAGATGTAATTCAAGCTGATTAACATACTTAAACTCGTGTCACGGGGTCAATCAAAAAGTAAGGTCACAAATCCTGCTGTGAAACGGGTGCATTACATATCATACTAGCTGCTTTCGGCGACTAGCTGGCCGCTTTTACACATTACGGTAAGCGTCCGCCTGCGGCGACCATCAGGACCGCCAACTGACCGCTTCGTGACCAGCCTGTGGCATCGGATATCGCAAAGTGGCCCGTATGCCGTAAATGGCATACGGGCCACTTTGCGACAGGCCTGTGCAACCTACGGCACAAGGACCGTTTCACGACAGGCCTGTTCAAGCCACGGGCTGCCCGCTTACGGCGGCCTGCTTGCCCGCCACCGGGCCATTTCGCCATTCAATATTCCCATGGACGCGGGTGAGGCTCCCCTCCCCCTAGACATGCGTCTCTTTGGCAACTCCTTAGCGTCTCCTTGGTCACACTTGGCAACGGCGATGTCACGTGACGCAGGGGAAAGAATCCTTTCTCCGATTTTCGAGAATCTGAAATTATCATTATACGCGTTTTACTAATTCCGAGCTGAGAATGATAATTGACCCGAGCCGATAACTGAGAAAAAAATTATGCTAGACACTTTATTATTTTTTAAAGAAAGCTGAATAGTTTGTGCGTAACAGTATATATATATTTTTTTTATTGAGAATAATCCATAGCTTTCTCGATACGAGCTCCAAGAGGCGAAATTTTCAAAATACGCCCAAAAAGTGTCTCCCGTTTTAATATTAAAAAAACAAAAAAAAAACGAAAAAAAAAACGGGAAATGCATCTAATTCGAAAATGATGGTCTAGCTCGAAAAAAAACTTTTTTATCTTTCCAATCGTGTAATATTTTTTTCTTTAGATTGATTGGAAGCCCTCTTTTTCGGAGTTCAAATAGAAAAAACAGTCGAAAAATGACATAAAATATAAAATACAGTGAAACTTCTCTAAACGGCCTGTCCTATTGCACGTCCTCCTCTCAAAACAGGCAAAATATTCAGGTACCGAATCAAAAGAGCCTAGGAATAATATAAATGCCACACCTATTCGGCGGCCACCTTTCACCCAAAAAGATGATCTTTTTCAGTTCCCTCTGCTCTGTGAGTCAAAGGCCTTGTCTGATGAAGACCGAAAGAATTTTTTGGTCGAAACGATCGTAGCATCTTATAAGTAACTTTTTATGTGTGTTTTTTTCACAAAGTTTTTATTTATTTTAAGTCATCCTGTTCTTCGACGCTCATTCTTCGGGTGTTTACATAGATTTGAAGTATGAAGAATCATCAATGAATGTAAGCAATTACATTATTTACTAATTGATTTCTAATATAGAAAGTTAAGATCCATTAATTTCCTGACAATCATTCAAGAACAGAATGAGACATTCTACTTATTCTTAATCAACAATTCAATTCATTCTATACATAGTATGAAATTTGAATTAGGGATGTATCATTTGCTTCTGTCTTTTTAGACTGAAAAATACGGAAGCGTATAGTTTCTTAACGTACCTGATAAAAATATGCTCCCTTTACTTTCGAAAGAGAAAAACCAAAAAATGTGTATTAGTAAAGAAAAATTTAATAATAACCACAAATACAGCATACTGTAAACACCGCTTCTATTTATTTTTAATATATTTAATACTCGAAATTGGAAGGTAAACCGTACAGTTTTTAAGAACATTTTTGAAGTATACAAAATTTGTAGAAGTAGAGAAAAACATGTCTAAAATATTGCATGAAAATTTTGAAATTATTTTTATCAAGATTACCGAAATAATGGTTTAACTTAAACCTATGATTAATTATTTTTATTTTATACTAGCTGCTACCCGCGACTTCGTCCACGTCGGCTTTAGAATTAGATCCCGACAGAAATGTAGCATGTGTGAATAACAAATATTGTTGCAACAAAAGGAACTGCATTTAAATATTATTTGTTTTTTACTTGTTTCAAATGAAGTATAATGCATGTTAGTATACTCCATTTAAGGGGTCAGGTACCTTTGAGCAATGAAAATATCGACGTAAAAAGAGTATGTCTTTATTTGTAATAGCTCCAAAAGTAATGATTAAAAAAATTTGGAATTTTCATCAGTTATTTAGAAAGCTTTTATTAGCCTTTTACAGCTCTTGGAATCGTTCTACATATTAAATTAAATTTTTTATAATTAAATGTATTAGAGCTCAGTTTTTGCCTCTTTATAGTCTTGCGCGCAGCATTTCATAAAATATATGCGTCACATTATCTTAAAAATTTCTATAGACATAGAAAAATAGCTTATTATTAAAATGACGAAAAATAATTTTGCTGGTTCGCTTCTATCCTTTCAAAAAAAGAATAATTGCAATTTTTATAACTATCATTTGCATAATTATGCAAATAAATGCAAAAATTATAACGTTATATGCATCGCAACAAAATTCTTTTTCGTCATTTTAATTTAAGGATATTTTTCTTTATGTATTGAAATTTTTAAGTTACTGTGATATATATATTTTATGAAATGCTGCGAGCAAGACTATAAAGAAGCAAAAAATGAGCTCGATTACTTTTAGTTATACAAAATTTAATTTAATAGGTAGAACTATTCAAAGAGCTGTAAACGGTTCATAAAATCTTTCTAAATAACTGATAAAAATTGCAAGTTTACAGAATTGTTACTTGCAGAGCTATTGCAAATGAAGTTATGGTCAATTTTCAGGGAGAAGGAAATTGAAGTTATGGTCAATTTTCATCACTCAAAGGTACCTGACCCCTTAAAATAAGAGAATATGCACAGAGTTACTAAATTTAGATTTTTTTCAGGCATTTTGCGAATAGAGACAGTTATGACAGTATTTGCGAACTGTTTTGTAAAAGAAATATTTATGCTATATGCATGAATTTTAGTCTGTGTTAATCAGGAATAGAGCAGCTTTCTATTAGTGAAAAAGTTTGAGAATCGGTTCTGTAGTTACAGAGATACCCAGAGAGCGCAATGTATTAGAATTATTTTGAGTGTTCCTGTAAAGGAACTATTTATGCTACATGCATGAATTTTAGCCTATAATACTCAAGAATAGTGTAGCTTACTATCAGTAAAAAAAGTTTAGGTATCGGTTCAGTACTTACAGAGATGCACATAGAGCGTAATGTAATTCTTATTAGCATCCCTGTAAAAGAACTATCTGTGATATATGCATTAAAGGTAGCCCATAACACTTAGGATGCCACCAGTGTCTAAGAAGTTCTGCTCTCAAACCTGCAAGGGGGGAGGTGCCAGATTCAAACCCTGGTCGCGTCTGTCGACCTTAGCCGCTCCCAGTTTTCCGTGGTTTTCTAAAAAACCTCGCATAAATACGGGCTAGGATCCCTTAGAAAATCCCCCACAGAGGAATTTTCCATATAGGCCTAGGACCCTAGTGCAGTCAATCGGTCTTAATCCAAAAACAAACAATGATAGTCAGGAATAATGTAACTTTTAATCAGTGAAAAAAGTTTTAGAATCGGTTTAGTAGCTACAAAATTTCCATAGAGCGCAATGCATTAGAATTATTTTGAGTGTCTTTGTAAAAGAATTATTTATGCTATATGCTTGAAAGGCTGCCTGTATGTTAATCCAGGACATAAGCTATTTTCATTACAATTTTTTTCAAATCCGTTCAACCATTTTTGTGTGATTCAGTCAAAAAGATCCAAACACACAAACGAATACATTTATAGTATTGGTAGGATTTGGAAATTTATGAACTTTAAGAAACACATCTGGATTTTTCTTGGTACATACGTATTATCCCAGCGGTCATTCCCGCCAAACTGTTTTATCGTCAAATGGGTTGCCAAACTGTTGCCCATCGTATTCAAAACCATTAATAATTTCATGTGCCCGGCATTTATTTTGGCAAAAAATCGCTTGTCTTGGCGGACCGCCGGTATAATACGTAAGTACCCTTTTCTTTACTTATGCTTTTTAATTTGGCGTAAAATCAACATAATTTCCATGTTTTTCAAATGCATGTGATTTTGCAAATAGAATTTCTGCTTTATTTCAAAAGCATAAATCATTTTGTGCGGGCGATAAAACGGCTTTTAATTAATAGTTTGAAAAGTAGTTAAAATTTCAAAATTTTGAGCCTCAGGTGCACTTTACCGAAGTTATGGGCTCAATCATGCTCAAATTTTCAAAGCTCTGCTTTCTGTAGATTTGTCTGGAGAACATTCATTTTTATTATTACAGATAGATTGATTTGGCATAAAACTGGCTTAATTTCCGTGGTATTTAATGTTTTTCAGATGCACGCGCGCTTATTTATTGAAGTAATAGCATTCTTGTTAGCTCAAAACATGAATCATTTGATACGGGCGAAACTCGCCAATGTAAAAACGTAATGGCAATGTAAAAACGGCAATGTAAAAACGGTTTTTAATTAATAATTTAAAAAGTAATTAAAAATCTAAAATTCTAATTAGCCTATAACCAACTCCAGGGTCCCCTCTATATCTAAACCAAAATGCATCCTAATCGATTCAGCGGTTTAGGCGTAAAAGCGTCATAAACAAACAAACAAACTCACTTTCGCATTTATAATATTAGTTAGGATTAACAAATAAAAGTTTCGATGTTTTCACAATACTACCAGTTTAAAAACTGACCATTTTTTTCAAACATGCTTTAACAAATATGACTAAATCCCACGAAGATCGACTGATGAATTTTGAATTATTTGCATAAATTGTTTGGTGAGCCCAAACAATTTATCCAAACTCAGTCTTGAAAGAAAATGAATTGTGCATTTCAATATTGGATCGTTATTAAATTATAATTTACTTTAATTTACTCTTTTCATTAGTTAGATAATCATTTCAATCATATTTTCTACCTTTAAACAACCTACGAGATGGCGCCTAGATATTTTAGTTGGTGTACTACTTTCTACGATTTTGAACTCGGACTCCGACTTTGGCTTGATGTTAATTCGCCTGTCCGTTAATAGACGGTAACGTTGGTCACCTACTGGGTATCCCCATAATAAGAATGGCAATACTTGGGAGTGGTGAATGCCTATACGGCAAATGTCCGCCCTTTGGAAAAAGTAAACAAATAAACCTACAATATTTTCTTAAGCTCGCTGTATGAACACGTTCAAATATCTTAGGAAATTGGATGCTCTATTGAATTGAATAGAGAGTAAAAATATTATTCTTTCGTTATTAAGTGTCAAAAGTAACAAATTATATCTCTGGAAAAGAAGATTGGATGTGTTTCAATTTATATTTGAAAGATCTCAAAAAAATTCTGTTTCTTTTTTCTTTTTTTTTTGGAGGGGGGGGGGGGATTAAACAAAATGAAGGAATTTTTTAAAAATATTTTTGCTACGACGATAATAAATTAATTTTTGAAACATAGAAAATGGAATTTTTAACAATTAGGTAAATTTAGTTTTCAGTAATTTAGCTGGTCAGTAATGTATCCACCTTAGCGTTTCTAGTTGCTTTGGTACGGTATATCCTTTACTCATAGAAAGTCTTTTCTATGAAAATATTTCATGGTACTGTCAATCGTCGGTGCATTGAATATAATCTATTCTTAACAGAAATCTTCCTTTATCGGAAAAAAATTTCCATCCTTCACGTTTTTGCATAAGTTATACTGTTTTGCATTTGTTTTAAATTCTAGAACATAAATTTGTACTCTAAATTGATGAATTAAATATATTTCTAAATCGTTTTACTCTAGTCCTGTTTAATGGTGCTTGATCTCTAAAACTATTTTTCATATCTAGAAAGCGTCGCTCAACACAAAGCAGTAATTTGACGATTTTTCCCAGCAAAAAAAGACTATCGTAATCTTTTTATCACAAAAAGGTCGAAAATTTTGATTTTGAATATTATTCAGCATTTTATAAATTGAATTAAAACTACATATTGATAAATGTAAAGAATAAGCTTTTTTCTGCGTGAATGAGTGAATTTTATCGATCTCTTTTATTACTTTTTAAGAATTTGACAAGTACATTTCCCTTGAATTCGACTTAAATTGATCTTTCTCTTTAAACTTCCTTTATTAAATAAAATTCATCAAATTGTGTAGAAGTACAGAAGGCAATTAATTTTTAGTAATCATATACAGAAAGATTTTATCATCAAAGATTCAGGAGTGGTGCTCTAGTGGAAAAAAAGGAATGCTCACGTTTTTCTTAGATAATCACTGTGTGTGAGAAGCAGTGGTGTACTCAAGGAACAGGAAGCTTTTATTTTTAAGAACCTTTTTTTTTTTTTTTTTTTAATGTCCTCTATATTAGAACTAACAAATTAAAAGAGAACTACTGCCAAAATACGCGCACCAAATGCGCTACCAGTGGGAAGCATCCACTGACTAAATTTTTCTAAATTAGTGTTGCTACTGAGAGAAAGAAGAGACCACGTCGCTCACTTTAAGTTGATTTCAATCAATCAAAGCATCTCAAGTAACGATGCGGAATCATTCCAGTTATGCTCAAAACGGATATCTGTGGGTAAGCAGTCACTCAGGAAACAAGTTCTCTGAAAAGAGTACTGCTTTCTTTCCCATTGGTAAACCATACGTTTCTCATCAGTAAAGTGTCATCAGTCATTTATACTCATCACTCTGGACGCTCATCTTGAAAGAATCACCCTGAGTGATAAGTGCAGATTACTTTTCGTCCTTGTTTCAACCGAAGTGTACACTAATGACAAACGATGAAATAATTTAACCCACGACCAACTTCTGGTAAAAGAGATCGTTCTCGAAACGAATCCACAGTAAAGGCTCGGTGAATATTGTAAACAGACGATCCGTGCATTTCCTCCACCCCATTCACTATTTAATAGGGAGGCTCGTGTTTGAGAAGATTTATGCATAACAGTGACAGTGCAGGTGAGTTTAAACCACCGAACTGGATAAAAATATGTAAACACAAGAATCATCACTCTGGGTGACTTCAGTCTGGGTGATTCGCTTTTGATGTACGTCAAAAGTGTAAATGATTCCACGTTTCGAATTACTTTTCACTTCGGGAAAAGGTTACTACCTTGACATGAAAGAAGTTTTGTGCTTTCTAGGAGGGGGTCATCGTTCAGTTGTTCGTCATTCAGGATGAGCCAAATAACCAGATACATGTACAGCGATTCTTGATTATGGACTAATCTGAGAAGTAACCTTGCTCCCCTAAATTTTTGTTTCTTGTAAAATGAACAAAATCGGTCTGATTCTAGTCTAGTTTGAGAGACTACTTAATTTTTTAGGTAACAGCTTTTAAACGGTGACACAGAGAGGAAATTAAAAATCTCAACTATATTCCATTCAAAGAAGTCTTCCTGTACAGCTGTTTCATACGTCAAAACTTAATTACATCTCGAAAGATCTCTTAAATCACGTTTCCAGGTATACACATACCTAGAAATTTTATCTATTATCATCTAAAAGATAACGAGAACTTTCTTTTACATGAGCTGATAATAATAGTAAGTAAAATTAACTGTTTCGATTGATAAATCCAAAGGAGACAATTCACACCAAACTCACAGATAATGAAAACTTTTCCCACTCCGCCTGTTTAAACTGATAAGGATACAAAAGACAAATCATGCAAAATGTATTATTTATTCTTTCTTACTTGGGAAACATCTTGGCAGAGAATTTTCTAGATTTTTTTTCCGGGTTATTGTTAATGAAAAACACTTTTTACATGAATGGTAGTTGATTTCCGGAGGTTTAATTGGTTTCCGTTAGGAAACAGCTTAAAGAATAACTTAGAAAAGTGGTTATTTATTTCCCTTACCAAAAATATTTATCGACATATTGCTAACGCTGTCTTTTTCAAAAGTATTCTTGAAAAGAAGATTATGTTGTTGTTTGTTTGGGTTTTTAAGGCAACGCTACGCATGGACGATCTGCTTAGGATGGGGGTGCCTTGGTCGGAGGACTTTCTAAGGGGTTCTAACGCGTATTCACGTTAAATCTGGAGAAAACCAACAAAAACACCAGACTGTTAAATTGACAGCTGCGCAATGGGGCCCGGACCTTCACACTTCAGCCGTCTACCATCTTGAGTGTCTTATCCACTCAGCCATGGTGGGGCCGAAAAGAAGATTAATGTCTTAGGAAAGAAAATTTATTAAGATCGCATAAGGAATAAATCTTACACTAAATTGCAGTACGAAAACGCTAGATTCTCTTTTTACACGTATTCAATGTAGTATAACACAGTGTAATACTATAAAGTCTTGATGTTTCCTAGACCTTTTTACACGTATTCAATGTAGTATAACACAGTGTAATACTATAAAGTCTTGATGTTTCCTAGACCTTTTGCATGTACTCAGAGAGGTATGTGAGAAGGTTCATAGAAGAACGCCAATTCACGATTGTGATTCATTTTAATGCGTTTTTTTTTTACACGTATATCGTGAAATATATCCACCGTGTGTTCTGGTGTGGCTTATTTTCTATGCAAAATAAAGCATTAGTCTGTCTGTGACATCGAGAATCTTCAAGG
This sequence comes from Cheiracanthium punctorium, assembly GCA_038373885.1. Classification (NCBI taxonomy): domain Eukaryota; kingdom Metazoa; phylum Arthropoda; class Arachnida; order Araneae; family Cheiracanthiidae; genus Cheiracanthium; species Cheiracanthium punctorium. The sequence goes on along the minus strand of JAWZYV010012686.1, from coordinate 916,798 downwards.
ATAAAATGTTGTCGACTAACTCCAATTCTTCAAAATCTTTCATTTTTTTTTCTTTTAGGCAAGTCTATTGCGATGTTTTAGGGTGCCGCAGACATCAATTTTAAGAATTCTCTCTTAGAAAGTTATCAGCTCAGAGCAACCACTCTACATAAAATACCTCTTAAACGACCAAAACCATTCTTGGTTCAAATATCTTTTTTTGCATCAGTCAATCGCAATTAATTTTTTATTTACATAAATTAATATTCTCTATCACAGACCATTTCAATGAAATACGAAGGTTCATGGCATAACAAAATAATAATTTAAATGGTTCTGTGTTTGTTATCATTCCATCAGGGAAGAAGAACTCGAGTATGTTTTCTAAATCACTGAGGAAATACGGCAATGAGGACGCCGAGAAAGCATAATCAAGAACTCCAGTTATCGAAGAAACGAGACCTAAACAAAAACCAAATAATCAATAGCGTCATCTGTCAGATTCTGCTTCGATCCAGTGCCGACTGACCAATCCTCTAAACATTGTGTAATTTCAGGAGAAGTGGCTCATCTTATTTATATCCCTTCGGCCTAGATGCTCTGTTTTTTCTTCCCTCTAGCAGTCTGTCAATGAGAACGAATATCTGAAACTAGCAGCATGAAAGGCCTTTCGCAAGGTAAAGCAATATTTTCCTAAATACGCGAATAGTGGGGAAAGAGCATTGATGTCTTTGAAGTTAAAGGGATAGTAAAAAGTAGTTTGGGGTTTCGTTAACCCTTTAACGCGCAGTGTTCCCGCTCCGGAAACACCAAACTCTGACGTTTTGACTGTTGCCAGTCACGAAGAATAGATTTGATTTCTATAAAAATAGTTGCGGGTGACATAGCTCAAGGAGAATCCTTTACTTTTTAGCACGTCATTTCCCGTAAAAAAATTGTCACGATTATTTTTAACAGCACTGACATCTGCTGAAAAATGGAAGAATGCGAGAACAGCTGGATAGATTGCCCAATGCTGGAAAAAGGGCTGCCCTTTTTCCAGCATTGGGAAAGGGTTGCGCCTCAAAGGGTTAAAGTAGTTTGGATTTCGTTCGCATAAAAATAGGATATTCTTACTGTCTCCTTTGCTTTCCAGTCATACACGATTTTCCCAGCCCTTTTTCTTGAAGTTTTGCCGTTTTTCGAGTCTCGGTACTCACTGACCCTTTGTCTGAACCTCATCTCCGGTGCCAACGTCATCATATAAACTGTATTTGATTGAATAAGAGACGAGAGGAAGGCGGAGCTTTTTCTGTGTAACCAATTCGATTTGATATATGATGTTCCCAAAAGGTGGTAACACGCTTTAATTCTTTATCTGTTAGAGATAAGTGGACAATGTAAATTGGAAAGAAGGTAGAATAAAGGGCATTGCTAAAAAAAAAAATCCTCTCTTTAATTTTCAAAAAGTTATACTTTTTTTAATTTGTATACAACTCCGTACTAAAATATTCCCAATTAGTAAAATGTGTCCCATATGTTAATGTGGAAAGGTAGAAAATTTCAGCGTTAAAATGACAACGTGTCAGAGATATCGTTAAAAAAAGGAGATGAGGTACATGAATATGAATGTGAACGTTTAGTGACAGAAGGAAAAAAAAAACTATTGTCTTTCGTGATTTCTGCACGACTCCTGAACCCGCCGTGATTGTTTCCTTTCGAAAGGCATTGAAAAGTCATTTAAGTCAGTATATATTTATCTTCCTATCTTTTTAGGATATAATTCTCAAATTTTATGCGTAACTTCATTAGCGTATGCGGCACATTTTTTGTACGAGGATCGTACTCAATTTCAAAAAATGTCACTCTTTGAAAATTTAGAAAAGGAATTATTTCTTAAGTCTTATTTTCGACCTTATTTTGAAATTTAAAAAAAAAAAATTACACAGCCCTTTTATCTTTAATAGATAAGGAATTAAAGATTGTTACCATCATTTTGGGACATCCTCTCTGTATATATATATATATATATATATTTATATGTGTGTGTGTGTGTGTGTGATACAGTTAATCACATATTTATAATTACTTTTGATTTTCATTTACCTATTCTAAATTTAATATCATTTGCTATTTTTAAAACAGTAACGCTATTTAAATGTTACTTGAATGACATTGGTTTTAACTTCTGCAATGTATTTAACTGACGCCTTCAGTCTGAGAATTCATTTATTTTGATCCGTTTACCACGGGGTTTCAGTTATATTGCTTAGGTTACAAACTCTCTTTACCGATCCCTTCTTGGCGAATCACATTTAAATTTTGGTATACATGTCTAACTCCTAACGATTCTTTTCTTTTTTTTCAATCTGCCGATTTATTTGGCGACCGTTCCTTCTAGCGCTCGGTTCTGTCGCCAGGTTGGCTTTCTGTTCTCAGACGTTTTTCGCAAACTCATTTACCCTCTCATCTCTGAACATAAAAGGTTACGCTTACGGTCGCGATTTTGCCAGCCACCGCACTACGGTCTGTAATTTTTCATTATTGAAAATGTCAATAAAATACTGTCACGTAACTGTTCATTGGCATGGAGTTCCTGGGTATAGCTTACTACTACACTATACCACAGAATAAACGAAGTACGACTTTTTCAAGTGCGAAATAACTCCCACCGGAATCTATACTACAATATTATCATTATTTTTTAAGACTAGCATGAAATCTCTTCGATAAACGTTTTAACGGTAAAAGCCAGCAAGGTTTTTCAAAAATTGAATGAGGTAAAACATGTTATAGATTTTTTGAAATCTGCTCTATTACTTGAGGGGTACCACTCAGTAGCGGATTCAGGGGAGGGGCTAAGGGACTTCAGCCCCCCCCAAAAGAGTTTACTAAAGGGTAACATTCTGCTTCATTTTGCACTTTGCATAAGTAAAGTGATCTTTTTTAATCCCTTTTAGCCCCTCCTAAAAGTTTTTACATTGGTTTAGACTAAAATTTTGCTTTATTGTATATTTTGTTTGGGTAAAATAAGTTTTTTTCAAAATTTAGCCCCTCCCAAAAGAGAATTTCTGGATCCGCCACTGGTACCACTAACACACGATGGAGATTACCATTTTTGGTTGTTGAACTGGGTTGTTGAAAAAATCCCTTTTTTTATTTCATACAAAGTATTTAAAAAAGCACTCTGAGATTGTATGCACTTTTTCCTCATCAAGATTCATCCTGGCCTTAATAATTAATACCCTGCTGCAAACACTGTCGTTCCTCTCGCATACACATGCTAGAGACGCTGTCTCTTGGAAGCGAGCAGACACAGTGGTTTTTGTGAGAATTTGTTTCATCTCAACTGTCAGCCTATCTGATGGAAGTTTTCCTGGTTATCCTTTATTTAATGTGGAGATGCAGGTTAGTTGCCGACAAAAGATCTTCCAGAATATCTACCTTTCACTTCTTGGGGAAGGGAAATAAATATTTTTTAGAATAACTCCCGCTAGACTTAATAACTTTAGAATAACTCCCACTCCTTTAGAATAACTTTGGGTTGTGAACAGCCTTAAATCTGAAAACAACGAATGAATTTAAGTAGTAAAAATATCCCTGAGTATGAAGAATATGGAACATTATATGTCTTTCGTCTCATATCGGAACGAAAATCATACTTCGTTAAACTGAGTCTCATCATATCGAAATTAAGCTGTGCGTTATATCAGGTACTCCCGAAAAAAGTACCCTGAATAACATTTGACTCAATGTGAAGCGCAATATCTGATGAAAAATGGTTTTCAAGAGGAAAAAAAAAAGCTCTTAGAGAGAGGTATTTTTGGAAGTAATTGGATGAGAATGAGATCAGCGCAACTGTAGTCTATCAGACCACGTTACTTGTTGATTACAAGGAAGAGGTGCTTGTTTTTGTTAATTTCGGGTGCAGGATGCCATGAGTAATGATGTGGCCATGTTTAAACACCCGTAATTTTGCCCCTTTACTTTAGTAAGTGATTCGTGTTTTGCTTGGAACAAGGGAATTACGAGAAAAATTTTTACAACATGCGTCGTTTTGTTCGAACGGAAATCAACTAAAACTGCTACACTGGCAAGAATTGTTCCGATATTTCCAGTCAGTATAAAAATATCCATATTTTAAAACTTTAGAATTACACCCCGTCCGAATATCTACAACAGCTGATTATCAGATTTTTAATTTGAAAGGCTGAAAGTTTGTTTGTCACGAGAGGACAGCTCACGTCACCGAAAGTGTCGTTTAGAGCTACATACGTTCTTATCGGAGTTTCCCGATAGAATTTGGATTCTCATCAGAAGGTGGAGACTTCTAAATATTGGCACCCCTCGGAGACTGCTTAGCGAACCGAGCAGCTAGCCGAGAGGACTTTCGGAACCATGGAATTACAGTGTACATACATCGCATGTACACGGTGGTCTTTAGTGTTACGTCGGAATCGAACCCGCAATCTTTCGGTTACGAGTCCAACGCCTTAACCACTGGATTACCACGGCCCTAAGGTGAAAGATTGTTTATTATTTTCTCTAGTTAACTCACTCAGGGAGTAGTCAAGTACTGTTTCTTCAATTAACAGTCCAGCAACTGTAGATGTAAATTGATGGCAGTATTCAATTACGGGCAACGGCTTTGATAACACGTATTGGTAAAATGATTTGATACAGTGTCGGTAAAAAATTATTGCCAGTAAAATTAAAGAAGGTAACAGTGCTGGTAAAAAAAAATAAATAAATAAAAAATGTAAGCGGAATTACATTATTCCTTATTTTAAATTATTAACCAATTAAACATTAATTTTTATAAATAATGCATCTTCACATGATAGTTTCAATACTGTAGCTACCGAAATAACATTGTAGCCACTTAATTTGTTAAATTAATTCTAAATGCAAGGCGTCATGCAAATGGAAATCTGGATCATTTCAAGAAGCTATTTGAAGCGTACTGAAATTGAAAAATCTGAAAGTCGCTACGTTGGAAAACAGAACTATGGCACAGTATGAGACAGCTTTAACGTTTCTACTCAAATAAAAAAGTTTCCTAAAGTTTAAAAAAATTAAAAATCAAAAAGAATGGGTGGATTTTCAAAGTTTTAATACAGTGTATATTTTCTTTCTTTCTTTCTTTCTTTTTTTTTTTTTTTTATTTTTTTTTTACATAATTCTGGAAAATTGCAAGCCTATTACACCAATGGTGTAGATTTTATTACTTTTTTTTTCTTATGTAATTGTATTGAGTAATGGAGTAAACATTCTGCTTTGGACTGGTAGAACCGGAATCGTCCCAGAGTTAGTGAGTCAGTGATCAGTGTAACTAGAAATTAGGATTGATAAATTTATCTCTAGGAATTCTGAGCCTCTAAATAATACTTTCTCCCTAATTGTTTGAAATAAAAACGAAGTTATTTTTAATGCAATCACAAATTCATCTATTTTGTTACGTACACATCCTTTAGTGCTATTCTACAAAAAATCGCAATTGTAAAATTCCACAAACGTGGAACTGACAAGTTACAGCTGCTTATTAACAAGTACAAAACCCAATACGAGTGCAAAATCGAACAGGACTTGAAAATTTTCGGCTACTTAAGATCTCCACTACCAGGTGCCATACATAGTACCATTAGCTGTGGCGTAGCCAGATATTTTTCATGGGGAGGTTACAACTACTGCAGCTCATATATATGTATACTGGTAAAAAAATCCTCATGGGGTGGTCTTATGACCCCCCTAACCCCACATTGGCTACGCCACTGACCATTAGTAATGTGCCATACCTCTGTTTTGAAAAGCATGCCCTAGATTAAACTGGAGTAACATAAAATAGCATTTGAATTCAGCTTAACTTTTATTTTTTCGAAAGCATTATTCGCTTGGTATCAAATAATCCGACCTTCGCTCTGTACTTGTTTCTTAATTTTATTCTTACGTCTGACCTAAATATATCAGAATCTAATACCGTTTTATTCTCAGCTAAATGTTATATTTGCTATCCCTATAGGCGGTCTTCTCGCTATTTGTGTCTGCCGCAGCGATAACCTATTTTGTCACTAACTTTTAAGAGTTTTTTCAGAATCTTGCCTGGCAAAGCATCCGTTCGTAGAGCACAGTACGCTACAGAAATATCAGCGTTAATACGGATATATTACTGGCTATTTATCTTTTGTTCTTTCCCTTTTGATGTTACATGCATTCACAGCCTGGATTTAACCGATTATCACTAAATGCATTTAGGTCAAGGGTTCACTTCTGTACAGTTGTTGCGAGGGGCGCTTGTTTGACATTATGAAATATTTAACGAGTAATTGTGAAATGAATGTATTGAACTGTTTTTTCTCAAAATTCAAAACAGAGCTATAGATGTTTAAAGAGGATTCCCCCGTTTGTCAAAGTTTAAATGCATTACTATGTTTTGTTTTATAAATTCTGTTTAGTACATGAGCTTGCGACAGAAACGTTGGCAAGAATATTCATATATGGCCAAAATTTATCTGTTGAGTACAAATTAATTAATGAAAACAGTGTTATACTTAAAATCGCAAATAACTTTGTGTTAAGCACACTTAAAAACTATATTTTTATTCTTATGTTTTTAATACAAATAACTTTCTATTAAACACACTTAAAAAGTATTTTTTTTTTGTTTGTTTGTTTAATGTACAGTCACATTAACAATTTTTGCTTTTGAATATTTAAAATTTGTAATTATTTTGTAAGAAAGAAGTTGTTTAAAAAAGTTAAAACTTGATTTTAAGCATTAATGATTTTTAAATCGAAAAATTTGTTTTTATACGTTTTTACATGCTTGCAAAAAACAACCATGTTTCCTTGGACATTTTTTTTCAGGGGGGGGGGGGACATTTATTGGACAGTGGTCTTCAAATTAGCATAACCAATCTGACACGCAACAATTTATTTTGATTACACTCTAAAATTTACAATTAATCAAACTGTATAAACAAATTAAGAAGCATAATAACCCAATTACATTTATAAATTGAGCGTTTTAATAGAAATTAATGATAAGAGATTGATCCTGAAATCCTACAATATGTGGCATACATATTGCTAACCATAGCCGAGTGAATAAGACACTAAACAAGCATGGTAGATGACCAAGGTGTAAAGGTCCATGGTTCTGGCCTACCGGCCGGTTGTCGGTCTAACGGTTTGGAGTTTTGCGCGGTCTTATCCAGGTGTAGCGTAAATGCGCTTTAGAACCCCTTAAAAAATCCTCCGCCCAAAGCATAACCCTTTAGGCAGATATTTCTAGCTTTGCTTGACCACAAAATCACAAGTATCATACATAAGTAAAGTGGTAAACTGCAGTATGTTGGTGTGATAGTTAGTTTACAGTTCTAGGGCATTGAGATTTAATGATGGAATCTGCATGTTCCTTAGGCTAAAAAGTCATGAGATTTTGGCAACACGGGTGTCCACTGCTGAAACGATTGAATCTGAAAAAACATAAAAAGGTCCTTCTTCTTATGATGAGAATTTTTGGAAAACATTTCTGGGGATAGCTGTAAGTTGTCCTAAACAACATATATGGTGGCGTGAGCTGCCTTCTATTTATCATGAAAAAAAAAAATAATAAGCTCACGAAAAGCTAAAATAAAATCTTTATGAATTTGTATAATACTCACACGGTAAACTGCAAACTACTGAAACAACAATTTAGTCTTCATACCCACTTAGACATGTCCGTAATACGTACCGTAAGAACAAAAAAATTACGAACTGAGTGATGTGCACTTAGAAAACTTTCGAAATTAAGGGAATCAATGAAAAGATCTTGAAATTTTCATAGTTTCACTACATACTGATAATAGCGATTTAAGATTATGAGAGGTAGTTCTGGAAAAAAAATTACTGCGTTGGAGGTCAGACTAAATTATAAAGGTACACAGATTAAACGATAAGAAGTAAAAACATCGATCAACTATTTCTTTTTATTTATTTCTTTTATGTTTGCGTTTTCCAAATTTCGCAATCACTGTCCTCTCGAGCGTAATAACTTTTGCTCTCCCTCAATTATAAACCCTTATGGCGCTATAACAAGATAATTACATGATTCAGCGATTTCGGTCCACGTTTCTGAGTATTCACGTTTATGTTTCATAAAGGATTACTCGAAATAATGAAAAAAAAAAAAAGTTGTTGGAAGTTACATTTAACTGTACTTCTACAGAAACCATTATTAACAAAATACTGAAATCGATCAAAATATACTTAAATATGTACGCACACACACACACACAGACACAAACATATATATATACTCCCCCCAAAAAAAAGCATTATATAAACAAGCATCGCCTTCTACCAAACAAACTTAAAAAAGAGAAAGAGAGAGCGAGAATTACCTGATACTATATTGTTCGAAGAATCTGCTCCTCTCTGAATTATTCAATGAATATAAATTACACGATTCATAAAGAATGTATATATGCAACAATTTTTTCCAATATTCCATAACAAACAACCATTATTTTCAAATAAACGCGTAAAATTTTGACTAAAATATTATAAAACAGCTCTCAGAAATTGAGAGTTTTTTATCTTTCACTAGCTTAAATGTGTCTTAAAATCTCTTCCTTAACTGTGCATTACTTCACTTCTACAATTGCATTGAAATACACGGAATTATTTGATAAACTGTGCCTTTTCAATATCTGAATGCTTGTTTCCAACATTTTAGTTAAAATTTTATGTTGTTTACTTAAATAAATAAATGTGAAAATAATAGCTGTTACGGAATACTAGAAATAAATTGTAGAAACTCTACATTCTTTACAAATTATAAAATTTATGTTTTTGGATCATATAGAGAGGGGCAGATTCTTTCAGTAATATCAGATAATTTTCTGGGCATATTTTTAAAAAAATTGTCTAACAGAGGGCCGAAATTGCTCTTTTTATTGGAAAATTTTCTGAAATCAGCCCCAGGTATTTTTGTTTTGAGAAATCCCTTTTGCGACTGTAAACTAGGATAATAAGAAAAAATCTGAACCTATATAAGGGGTGGGGGGCGGGGGATGGACAAATTATATTTTGTCCAGCACGAATTTTCCGCGGACAGCAGGACAGATCTGAGATTTGCTTGCTCACAAGTATGATGTTGAAAAGTTTTTCCAAAGAAATGTTCCGAGCATCCACAATTAAAATCGGAACAAAATCTCCAAAATTTTCCACTTCCCAATAGAACATTGGTTTTCGAAGGCCGTAATTTAATTTTTTTTATCTTGATTTTTTACTATTCAAGTTTATATTAGGTTTCGGTAAACTTTATACGTTTTTCATAGGAAGAAACACATTTTCTAAAACATTTCGATGGTGTAAAATTTATTTATATACTGAATTTGTTTTTTGTTTAAGGAGAGAAAGAAAGAAAAAAAGAAACAAATTAAAAAAGAAATCTAACAAGCGTTAAAGTACCGTTTTTCATTTTCCTATATTTTAAGCATAAAAGTTAGATTTTAATTTATATGTTTTCAGCTAGTGTTTTCATGATTTAATAGTTTAATCTAAAATTTAAAAAAAAGGTTTTTGTCGAGGAATATAATTGACATACTTTCTCCAATCTTGCCTTAAAAAGGGCGCTATTTAAAGGCAATCTGACCGGTAGCATAAAATTATTGACAACTGTCTACCTTTGGCACGGAAATAGTCTTTTTATAACTCACTTATATAATTGTAAAATATATTAGTTAGATTTAAGAAATAAAAAATCAGAAACCCTATGCAATCATCAGTTACACTTCATCTAATCGTTAACCCTTTATAATCGAGTCTTTCATTTTCAACTAATTTCAGTGATGAAAAGTCGTTAGTGGTGTAAAAACATTTAAAAGTGAAACGAGGAATTTGCTTATTTCATTTACAACTTTTATAAATTCTAATTCTTTTGGATATCAAAATAATTTTTGGAATAAATCAGTTATTTTTCTGCTTCAAGCTTGATTAATTTGAACTTTTGACTAGTTCAAAACTTTAAAATATCAACTTGAATTCTCTGTATAGTAATACTGTGTACTTAGATACGTGTGTGTGGGTGTTAAAATTGACATCTTGCAAAGGAATGTCAAAAGATTAAATTAATCACTTCCTCGGTGTTTCAACCAGTTTCAGCTTTGTCTCTGTGGCCAACAAAAGAAAACGCTCTCAGTAAATTTGGAAAAGTGAATAGACGAAAGCAATTTGGACTTAAATTACTTCCTGATTTAGGAAATTTAACCATCACGGGACTGTAGAATGACCACTGATGTTTTTTTGATAAAACAATTGGAAGAATTCAGTGAAAGTCACGGCTTTTCATTACGTGATGCGGTCACTCCCACTTTCCAAGGTCTCTCGCGACTAACGCTTACAAATTCGTCCGACAAAATACTGTCTATATGAAATTGTCGTTTGTCAACAACTATTACCATCCTATTTTTTGAACTTCATGCTCCTGGGTGATTATCAACTTCATTGTCTTCTACAGTTCTGTTTTATCTTTACTTTTCATGCGTATTTCTGTGTTTCCTTAATTTGACGCTACCGTAATGTGTAAATGAGACACAAAAATGTGAAGTTTCTGCTTTGAACTGGTGATTCGCTCGTTTCCATTGTCCTTGAATGTTCGTTTCGTCATTTTACGTAAGAACTTTTAGATGTACATACAACAGCATCGTACGCTAAACAAGATGGTACGCTTTGGATATCCTGATTCAGGGGTTCCCAAAATGCGTCACGCATCCCCAAGGAGTACACAAGAGTCATATAAGGACTAGAGATGAGTTCGGGCTCATTTTTTGAAGCCCGAGCCCGAGGACTTTTAATCCGAGCCCGAGCAATATTATTTAAGTCGAAGCCCGAGCCGGAAATTTCAGCTAAATAAAAAAAATCCAATTAATTCATTGATAGTATACAATGAATTTTGCCGTTTGTGCAAATTAAAGACAAATATAGTTGCAAACTCTCAATGCACTTTCTAATTCTTTATATATCCATGTTTATCAAATAATGTCGGATTTCATAACTAACTAATCAATATAAGCCGCCGTTCTGAAATATCCAAAGAGCTTAATCCACCTTCTAGGCGTCAGTGCTGCTGTTTTTTTTTTTTTTTTTTTTTTTAATGAGTACAGTTCGACTCCGGTCATAGTGAACCATCGGCTATAGTGAACACAAACCATTAGTGCCGATTCACATACAGTATCTCTATCCATCATGAAGACACTTAGGTTTTAGTGAACTTCGGATAGAGTGGACTCTATCCGGGCTCGGGCTCGGGCTGAGCCCTTCTCATCTCTAATAAGGACTACTCAATTTGTCCTTCATCATAATGAGTATTTCAATTCAACCCTATCCATAGACTGCGGGTTCAATATTTTGTCAAGGTTTTCAACTAGGATCGGCAACGTGCGTGGGGTTTTAGCGTCCCTGGTCAAAACATACCTTTATTGTGACCTTTTAAAACCCTCCTTTTACTCGGTCGTAGATTTTTAAAACCATGTTTCTTCAATTCCTACTATTATTCACACTCTCCCTATATTTATATATCTTGTTAAAATTTTCAATCGTTAATAAAATACTTTTTATTCATCCACTTGAGTCAAAATACACTTTTTTAACCTTGTAGTGGATGGCACTTGATGTTAATACAGATTTTTCAAATATTAATTCATTAATTAAATTTAATTAATTAATTTTAGATCATGTTACGTGGGATTAAAAATGAATGAAAACAATAAACTAAACTAACAAGCTGGATTAACAGTATCGACCCTTGCTTCACAAACGGCCTTGCATTAATTAATTCATTCATCCATTCATTAGTTCATTAATTCAATTTAATAAAAAGTAACTAAAATAAATTTTTTCTTTGTTGATCTAAGTAGGAACTGAGTTAAAAAAATTTTTCTATATTACTTGTTTAACAGTAGAAAGATCAAACATTCTAAACACAGCTATCATGATATTCATCACAACATAAAAGAGTGTGTATTATACTACATTCTCTCTATGAAATTAATAAATCGGTGTTAATATCGGTTTTGAGGATATTTAAATCGATTCAGAATGAGTGCCGCTCTGTCTTCTAAAGGTACTAACCTTAAAAATGTTAATACTATATCTTGGACATTTGCACTATAATAGCAGATTATTACACCAAGTGCCGCAAACTGGAATTTACGTCACTTGGGACAAATCTTAATTTTGGCGCCCCCCTTCATTAAAATCATGACTCATTTTGGCTCTCCCTCCATACAGCACTCCGGATACATGTACGGTTCGCCCCCTCTTGTTGTGGGACTGATTACATCTAACAGCTTGATTATAGAAATATTCATTGATTCATCAATAAATTTTTTCTATCTATAGAAAACTATAACAGTCGTGCCGCCTCATTCTTAGAAATGAACACGACAGAACTAGAAGGCACTCATAAACAGAACAAAACAAAAATAAAAAAGACGCATATAACACTTTTTTCACTTCTGGAGTACCAATGCTCAGTTTTTTAAAGCTCAAAAGAATGGCGAAAAAATATCCCCAATTTCGTCTGAAAAGTCCCTAAAACATAGAAAAAAAAAAAACACTAAAAATATCATTATCCCAAAGTACAAAATTTACTATCCACATACAATGGAAAGTGTCTTGATTTAGCAGCAAATTCCTTAACGGTGTAATTCGAAAAAAACATGTGATTTTGTACATAAATACAAATAAACTAATTATGTAATGCACTTCAAAATTTTTTTAATGTCTCTTTACAAGCAGTATTATACACTGTAATAAACGATAAACATGTATCAATAGTGAAACTTTCAGAAAAAATTCTTATTGGGTTGGCAACTAAGTAATTGCGGATTTTTTTTAGAAAATCAAAGACAATTTTTTCATGGAACTAAGTAACTTTATTCTGTAATGTATTGCCCATTTTGATCAATGACCTTTTGCCATCTTTCAGGCTGCATCATAATCCCACGTTCATAAAACTTCTGGTTTTTATTAGCAAAAAACTGAATCAGGTACGATTTGACATCATCATCATTATTGAAATTTTTACCATTCAAGGATTTTTGTGAAGATCAAAACAAAAAGTAATCAGATGGTGCAAGGTCAGGAATATATGGGGGATGTGGCAAAACATCCCAACCAAGCTCCAATAATTTTTGCCGAGTGACCAAAGATGTGTGTGGCCTTGCATTGTCATGATGGAATACAACACCTTTTCGATTTTTCAATTCAGGCCGCTTTTCTTCAACTGCATTGTTTAATTTCGTTAGTTGCTCAATGTAGACATCAGAATTGATCGTTCGGTTGGGTGGTATGAGTTCAAAGTAGACAATTCCTTTATAATCCGATCAAACTGATAACAAAACCTTCTTTTGATGAATATCAGCTTTTGATGTTGTTTGAGTTGGTTCACCTGGCCTGCTCCACGATCTTTTCTGCTTGAAATTGTTGTAAACAACCCATTTTTCATCGCCAGTTATCAATCGTTTTAAAAATGGATCATTTTCATTACGTTTCTTTAGCAAATCGCAGCTGTTAATGCGTTGCGTTAAATGCGTTTCTTTCAGTTCGTGAGGAACCCATGTATCGAGTTTTTTAACATAGCCAAGTTGTTTTAAGTGATTTTCAATGCATGTATGTGATACATGAAGCTTCTCTGCAATCTCACGTGTTGTACTGTGACGATCCGAATCGATTATTGCTTTGATTAAGCCGTCATCAACTTCAACTGGACGACCAGAGCGTTTTTCATCTTTGAGTGAAAAATCGCCAGAACGAAATTTGGCAAACCAATTTTGACACTGCCGTTCTTTTAAGGCTTCGTCACCATAAACAGCAGATAACTTTTTATGAGCTTGCGATGCGTTTTTCCCTTTGCGGAAATAAAAAAGCAAAATATGACGAAAATGTTCCTTTTGATTTTCCATAATTCAACGAAGGCCAAGCGAAAACTACGCAACCGATCAAAGAACTTTTTTTACTGATTGACAGCTGAATTGCCAACTATCAAATAACAAAATGTGTTTTACATTTGTAAATCGTCTGCAAACCTAAAAATTCAACTGAAGCCATCTATGAGTGAAATCCGCAATTACTTAGTTGCCAACCCAATAAAATTCGAAAATTTTGCAGGATGTGCCATTTTTCGAAACTTTTTTGCCGGGCAATTCCGTGTTGAAGAATTTTTTTCGAAAGTTTTATAAAAGGTACCGTTGTTTCATTTATTGCGATGTGTAATACAGCTTACAAAGAATCATCCAGAAATTTTTCGAGCCCCTGTTGCAAGTAGCTCATTCTGATTTGAGTACTTAGACTGTGAGGGAGATTTTATTTTTTCGAACTACACCCTTAAGCTGGCAACACTGTTTATAAAACGGCTAATGCAGCTTATGAAGAATGCAGTTCTTTTACTGTTCCGAGTCTCTGCATTACTGGTTTCTAAAAAATCTGCCCAGATGTTACAACAGCAACTAATTCAAATTCGGTGATAAAATAGGAAAATAAAACACTTTTTGCGAATTTTTAAAAATTAAAATATTCTCGTTTTAAAAATTATATACTACTGGTCAAAAGTATTGCAAGTTTCAGAAATCTAATCCTTTTCAAGATTAAGCCCCGTCTACATTAAAAATCAATATAATTAATATTTTTTAATGTCAACATGTTAAATTCATTACTTCAAAGACAAGATAGCATTAAGTTAAAGAACAAAAATATTTTTTTTATTTATTGAAAAAATAGCATAAAAATGTATAGGTTATTATAGAAATCATAATTCATTTTGGCTCACTAGAATAAAATTAAATAAAGAATTAATTTCAAGTTATTCTGCAAAAAGAGGATAATAAATAAATGCAATTGAACTAAAGATAATTTATTATGATGCTGAGCAGCCTTTACTTTCATCACAACAGCCACGCTTTTAGATATGGAATCCACAATGTTTTACAACACTTCCTTCGGTGTTTCATGGTGCCAATGTAAATTATTGGTTTCTGAAGCTCTCATTTTGTTTTTTGGGGGACTTTCAGATGTATTCTTTCAAATTATATTACATAAATTCTCAAAAAATATTTAAATCTGGCAAATTTCCTGTCCGCTTTTTCTAGGCTTATTCTTGAAACGATGGTTAGATTTCTCAAACTTGCAATACTTTTGGCCAGTAGTGTATATGTTCACTTGCGGGGAGGAGAAAAAAAAACAAAACCATTCCGCTGATTTAGAAAACTAATCAAAGATAAGCCGCTGAGTGAAAAAATGCCCATTTAAGAGATGAAAACAAGCATCGGTGAGTTCTACCCTTTCTTTATCAACAGCAGGTTCCGGACGATCTTCGCTATTGATCTGTTGCGTCACATTTCGTTTATGTTTAAAAACGATTAAGAGTGATAAGCGGGAGCAGAGAGGCGATCGATAATTCGATGTTATAAACAAATAAAACGATAAGATCAGACGACAGATCCCTCGGCCAGCGTGCCGCCTCTTGTTCTAAAAAAGAATCACCTTTCCGCTGATCGTTTACATTTGCAGAACGAACAACATCTAATTAACCGCCTGTCCGTCACCGACAGCCCTTTGGTTCCGCGATAGGTCGTGATTTAGGATAGACGACCACCATCGCGTTTGGATCAAGCGGTTCTCGAATGTTTAATTAACTCACTCTCAGGGTGCTCAGACGCAGTTTTCGAGAAAAACGGCTGATCCGAGCGTGTAAGGGCGACTGACTTTCTCCTGACCCAAGCTTGGAGCGTGTGACTTTCAAATTTTATTTATTTTTCTCCTGGAGGCTTCGTGCGTCACTTATTTATAATTTTAAAATGCAATTTTTTGAAAATATCAAAGTGAAGAGCATCCGACTATTTTGGGTGGTTGTTGCACTTAAAACGCTCACTTCTGCTAAAAATGCTAAAATTTCTAATGCTCGGATCAGGAGATTTTAATTCTGCTTAATTTTGTTCAATGCAATGCTTTGGTAATTTATGTTTAAGGATTTCTAGCAAAATTAAAAGTCTTTTGTAAAATACCAGTCAAATAGCAATAAAATCAAGTATGGGGGGGGGGAACAAAATAGTTTGGCATTAAAGCTGGTTAAATATTTGAAAATGATTATTAATATAAAAAATGATAACGAACACACTATTGAATAATATTTCTAAAAACTGGGCAAAATTACTAGTTGCTATTTCATAACTAAAGGCTGAAGTTTAAAGTAAAAGAAAAAGAAATAAATATATTAACTAATACTAAAAGAGAGAAATGAAGGAAAAGAAAGAAGATTTGGAGGAAAGTAGAAAATCTTGAAATGGTTTATTAGAAGGTTTACCAGAATGTAATCTACAAAGTTATGAGTCTTTACTTTTATATCCTGTTATTTCTGTCTTAATCGAATATTTATTTAATAACTTTGAAATACATCAGATACTATCAAAAGTAAATTTATCGACATTTTAATTTTCTGTTTTATGCAGCTTGTTTAAGGTAGATTTGATTAAACGGTTAGGATTTAGTTGAAAATAGCTTTTCTTCATACAACTTTTTCATTGTACGTTTATTTATCTTGTGTTATATGTTTAACAATTTCTAGAGATAAAATGTTTTCACTTAACCATTTTATCATATAGCATAATTCCTGGAGAGTCGCCGCATCCGTGACAGATGCCGCACCCTTTGTATTTCTTGTAATTGTCAATAGATAGCAGTCAAATGCACATTATAGGTCTGTAATGAGATTTCCTTAACTAGTTTATAGCAGTAATCCCTTTCAATGCTTTAGCTGTATCTGTACAATCCTTATTTTGAGAGAAGCGTATGATTTCACTCTCCAAACTATTAAACACGTTGCGCTTAAGTGCTTTTTTATGCTAATTGCTGAATACGTACATGATTTCGAAGTAGAGTACTGCGTGTATCGTTACGCCACTTTCCGTTGCGAAGACAGTCAGCTGTGGTATGTTACGTCTGTACCGAACAAAATGGGATACATGCCGCACTGCTGTTCCGGTATACATGTCCTAGTTTCTTTTGTACGGGATACCACGTTTGGTAAACTTTTAATTTGTTTCTCCGTGTCCTATTTCTTATATTACTGAATTTACGTTACAAGAGTTTATTTGCTGGATTTATTTAAGTGTTATTGACTTTTATTCCTTTCATTTTGCGCAGACTCACCAAGTTGGCCAAGTTATTAGTCGTTAATTGCAATAAAAATAGTTTTGCATTTTAACGTTTCGGCTTCAATGAAATATTGCTATTGAAAACCGGATAAAGGTTAAATTTACAGATTTTGTTAGAAACGCCCACATTTTATAAAAGAATAAAACAATGTTAAAACAAATAAACACTATTTTTTCTTCCCCCCCCCCTCTCAGATACACTGATGTTACGTTGTTGATTTAATAACAATTAAAATCCAATTTAAAAAAACAAGTGTTTAATTTTAGTAGTGAACTAAGTCGACAGACTCATATTGATTTAAACCTACTAATACGTTTCTGTGTACTCATTTAATTTCTTTTTATTATTAAATGGGTAATTATAGTCCAGGTGTAAATATTTATCTTAATACTTTTTTTATTTATTATTTCATTAAGTTCTTGTGACGGGTTCGGAATAACTCCCACTTGAGGGGCGCGGCGTCTTACCCTGATGGGCGGTGTCCCACACGAGAAGTGCAAAGTTTTAGAAAAAAAATTCAAAAATATTAATTAGTTTATATATTTTTTTGTCACAGTACACATGTTTTATATTCTACTATAAATAGCACAGTATGACTTATTTTATTATATGCACACCCTGGGATTTTTTACACAAATTCAAAAAAGTGTGAGGCCTAAGTCTCGGAATTACCCTACATCATTATCATATAACCCCATCCTAAGGAGAAAACAAGCAAAGATGATTCGATATTTTTATTTTAAAACTAAATACACATTACAAGCGAAGAAACTGAATCAGTATTTTTTCATTTTAAAACTTTATCTTTTTTATACTCATACAATTTTTTTTTTCGTTACTTAAACAAACTTAATTTCTTTTTCATAACTATAACAAATTTTACCTGGATTTAATTACAAAATAATCTAAATTTTAAAATTATTTTTTAAAAAGATTATTTAATTAAAAGAAATTTTAATTTTTAAAAAATGGTCTAACAATTTTTATTTTAAAATTTAGTTAAACTAAAATTCAAAGTAATAACCAGTAGCAGGCGCATAGCCAGGAAAATTTTTCGGGGGGGGGGGGGGCATATGAACTTATATGTGTATAAATAGACGGAATTTCATCACTAATCCAAAAATTTCGGGGGGGGATATATCCCGATATCCCCCCCCCCTGGCTACGCCCCTGACCAGTAGTCACTTAGATAAGTGATGGTTAAAATAAACAAGATTACGTGAAAACGGGTCCAAAAATGCTATGTTGAAATATTCTTATGAGCACAGTCACCAAAATTTTCTTCACGCTTATTTATTTTTTAACCAAATATTGCACTGAACTACTTTAAAGCCAATTTCCAGGGAGAACTGTACATTGGTCTTTGAATATCCTCCAGGTAGGCAGTGACGCGAGACGAAAAATGGGATATTCACTCGTCTCGCAAAGCAACTGAAAAGCTTTGTCCCGTTCCGCAAAATCCATATATTGTAATGTTAAAGATGTTTGTCTCGTCTCGCAAAAAAATCTGTAAATCTCTGTCTCGTCTCGCATCGATTCCTTCCTGCAGGACAAACAAAACTTGGCTTAGAGGCCCCACTCACGCTCATTCTAGCTGAACAGACAGTCAGGTTTCAAAAAATCCGCTAATGGGGAAATCGCCACAAATCTCTGACCTATGGTCAAAACTTTTGTGGTTTACCGTTTGGTAGTACGAATTTTCATCTGATTGTTCATTTTAACAGTAGAGCACAAGGAGAAGAAAAATCCCTCCTTTTTTTAACAGCAAATCAGTGATTTATTGTAATATCACTGTTTAGAACACCTTAAAATGTCGTCCGCCCCTCCCCTGTAGGCAGGAACCCCTCATGTAGATTTGCCTTAACACAACTCAACACAACGTTATTGAGATATCTCCATTCCCCACCTAATAAAACTCACCCTTCTCCTAATTGTTGGCCAGATTCGTTGAAGTGTAAATGTGGGCACTTATTGTACAAATAAATAAATAATACTGCGGTAGATAAACGTATAATTATCTGTTCTTTACTATATTCTATCTATTCTCCACTTTAAATTTAAGTGCAACACATAAAAGTAAGTATTACTGAAACCAGCGAAAGACGACTTGTTGAATATTTAAGATTAAGTAAAGGTACATCTTATTTTTTAAAAGCCAATCACTTATATATATACTTTAATTTTTTTGAGGGGGGGGGAGGAGGGGAGGTCAAATATTTTTTTGTGCTGTACTTTGGTTATACTTAATAGAAAGAAGGACATTAAGTTTTGGAAAAGAAATATGCTGAAGTATTCAGGCACTGGTATCAAGATTCATTTTTGTGGAAGTATACTATCAATTCAAGTAATATTTTTTTAAAAGTTAAATTATGTTTAACTGAAAGATCTGCTTCCAAAATAGCATTCAAGCAATAACGTACTGTTAGTTAACTGACTGTCATACTTAAAAAAACTCTTTTTGAAAAGAGGTTATGAAGCTAAAAATATCATAACAAAATTTATGCAGTGCTATTCAGATTACGTATATTTGCTTGATATAACTTTTGTTAATATGTTTGTTAACAATTATGTCGAGTAAAATGTAGCATATTTACCCCTTATAAAATCCAGTCTATCATTAAAATGTTTTAATTAATTTCTACCTCCTTATTAAGCATCTGAAGCATTTTTCTTTATATAAGCTTTTCACACAAATGCATATCGCACCAAAATTTAGAGCTTTCAGCAGCAAAATCAGGATTAACATCCTTCTAACATCCTTATTCAAACGCCTGATGTACACACTATCTGAAAATAATGTATTTATATATGAAAGTATGAACACTTCTTACCTCGAAAAATTCAAGGATCAAAAGGGAATGAAATCTAAATCTTAATGTGTGACAGTTTAGATTTATGAGAGTCACATATGTACATTTTTTTATCTGGATTTACTATATGTTTCAAAGGGTGATTTTATTTCCTTCGTCTATATTTCAAAACGGAAAATAAGAGTTTTATCTTTCGTTGTCACGTCAAATTATGATACTGAAAGAAAAATTTTTTTTTTATGGATTAGACGTAAAAGCCACATGATTTTTTACCTACAAACAAGCGACAAATATTTTTCTGGTAAATTTTTATAGTCCTGACTGTTTGTTTGAACTCCTTATTTTTCTTCATAGCATTAAATGAACAGAGGAAAAGCTCACCTTGTTAAAAATTAAGAAAATCTTATTTATCTAAATTCATTTATTTACAACTTATCCAATTTGAAGATAAGAATGATAGTTCTGATATCCGTGCAGAATTTCATGTCATAACGAATAGAACAACTATCAGGAAAGTCAGTTTCCACTTAATACATGGCCAGTAGAATTTTCTTCATAACTGATAGCATTTTTGGAGTCCTCCACCTGGTTAAGACCATGGATTTAGGAATACGCAGATGAAGCAATCAATACTCCAAATCGTATCCTTTTTGATGCCAGAAATGCACGCCATTTTTGCCACTAGTATGGCTGCCGTCAATGTAAAATGGAACATCAATTGCATTATTTTAGAAAAGTAAATAAGTTCGAGGAAAAATATTTAGAGTTACGAGTACTCTTTGAAATAAAAAAAAAATGGTCCCAAAACGGTTTTTAAAAAATCACTACTGTTTAAGAAAGTGCCATTCTGCGCATGCGGATGCCTTTAGCATAGCTACCGTTTGGAGGCATCAAGTTTACTCCAGTTATGCTCAATCAAGTGATTCCTATATCTGTGAGTAAACAAAATTTACATGAATGCGGTTACTTTCACTGCGAGTCTAAAGCAAGAATATGCTTTTCAGTGCTCGCAAAATTATCGTATGACTATGACCAAGGATAGAATGCGATTTTTTTCGGTTGCTCATTGGGCAATCACTGAAATTATTTTGGTTGCCCGAAAATCAAGTTTCTTGCCCTTAAAATTTTCCCTGCACAAACTACTTTAAGATGCAGCTTTTACAATGAAAATAAGTTGACATACGTTTATACATAAAATTGCCATTATTAGGAAATAAAAATAGAAATAGAAAGAAAATAGGAATAGGAAATTGCATTTTCAAGCTAAGGAATAAAAATGGAAATAGTTGCTTTTCTTGGTTGCCCGAGGGAACACTGAATTTTTTGTTTTCCTCACCCTGATTGTCCCGCCCAAGCGGGCAACCCAGGACCGGCCCGAGAGGCGTGCGGGGCCTCTTTTCTATCATGTCTTGTGTAAGTTACTACTAGCACTGCTAGTACAAAGAGATTCATTTCTCGTTTTTTGGGGGGATATGTCGTAACCATTTACCAAGCTCGATCTGCAGTAGAATCCGATGGCACATGCAAAATGTTAATTTTATACCATTATTCAAATCAAATACGATAGTAGGGAAAATGATTAAAAACTCTTACTTGTATTTCAATTATTACCTGTGATTTATAATTGCTGCTTCTAAAAATAAACTATTTTCCAACTTGAAATGGAAAACATCATTCAACTTATTAAAAGAAGGAGAAAAAAATGTGAATATCTAGTAAGTGAAATGTGAAATCCAAAAAGCGAGACCCCTCAACACGCACACACACCGTAAATGTGGTCGACTGTGCTCCGCTCCGTCCTTTTTACTGCGTACTTATTACTTAATAGACATTGTATTTTTGAAAATTTAATTGAAACGTGCATTCAATAAATAATGAGCCTGAGTCATGTATGCAACTGTAGTTGTCTCAGGTGCGCATGGCTCCTTATTTACTGAATTCCCCTCATATTTCAAATGTTGGCGACCCCTGCTTAAGACTACTCAGGGCAACCAGCAAATAGTTTGCGCACTTTCACGAGGGTTGGGGGATCCTGCACAACTGAATAAATATGTTTTCCAATAGAGAACAATTGCATAAACACAGAAGATACACCTTCTCAAAAAAAAGTATTTGAGTAAAAGCCAGATTTCATATTTTAGTTTTGTGAATAACTAATTAATTTTCGAAAAATAAAACACAATGCGAAAGAAATATGAGAAGTTAGTACATTATATGCGACATGGTGTGCTTTTAAATATGAAACTGAAGTAGGAAATTTGATTTGCTCTCGAATAGTTTTTGAGAGGGTGCACACGTACATTAGGGTGGAGCGAAAAAAAACTTAATTTCGAAATTCACACTGCCTGAAACATTAAATGGTGCGAAACTGATAAGAACAAATTGCTTCCAAAGTTCAGCTCAAAATAGTGTCATCTTCAGGTTCCGCAACTCAAGCGAATATATTTCTAGTTTATTTTTATTAAAATAATGATGCTTAATTAATTAATTGAATGATTAGCTATGTTTTCATTATTAAATTGCTTTAATAATACGTTATTATAACATGTCAGTGCCGGAACTCGTAGATTTAGAAGCAAACGTCGACTTAGGGTCTGATTCAGAAATGGAATATACCTCAGAAAAGGATGACGATTTCGTTAGTCAGGAATCCAGATGTCGGAAAACGACTGAGGATGAGATTCCCTAAATCTCCAAGACAGAACAAATGCCCGAACTAGCCGTTGTTCTTGATAGAGCAGGTGTATCGGAGTATCAATTATTCAATTAATTAATTAAACGTAATTATTTCAATAGAAATTCATAAAAGACTAAAAAATACACTGGGAATATATTCGCTTGAGGTGTGGAACACTAAGATGGCAATATTTTGAGTTGAAATTTGGAGACAATTTGTTCGTATCAGTTTCGCACCATTTAATGACTCAGGCAATGTGAATTTCAAGAAAAGGTGTTTTTCGCTCCACCCTAACGTACATGTTTTACAGCGAATAAACCTAAAAACCACTCTTCATCCTGGGCTCATTCTAGGCAGGGTCAGCGGGGTGAAGCAGCCAGATGCCCTTTTAGTGAAAAAAATGCGCCTTCTTTCCCTTTGATTCAAGTTAGCACCCCGATGATGGAAAACTGACCCTCCTCTGCCCTTGAAGTCTGTTTTGTTTCTTACCATATATATATCTATATAAATAAAATTAGACTTTTGTCTGTGCATTTCTTGGAATTCAAAAATTTTGCGATTTCTATCCGTTTCAAGCACCCGGGAATCCGATGCGACCCTCAAAAATAAGTTTGTCTGTCTGTCATTCTGTCATTCTGTCATTCTCTCCGTGACGCTTTTTTTGTTTAAGCATCACGTAAAAACGACTGAAGCAAAATGATATGAAATTGGGTGTCATGATAGGTGGTCACTCAACTTAAAACATAGGCGTCGAATTTTTAAAAAATCTTGATTAGATTTTCAGATTTTGCGAAAATCGTTTCAAACTGCGTAAATTTGTGTTCAAGCATCACGCAAAAACGACAGAAGCGAATGATATGAAATCGAGTGTCATGATAGGTGGTCACTCAACTTAAAACATAGGCGTCCAATTTTTTAAAAATCTTGATTGGATTTTGAGATTTTGCGAAAATCCTTTCAAACTGCGTAAATTTGTGTTCAAGCATCACGTAAAAACGACTGAAGCGAATGATATGAAATTGGGTGTCGTGATAGGTGGTCACTCAACTTAAAACATAGGCTTCCAATTTTAAAAAAATCCTGATTGGATTTTGAGATTTTGCGAAAATCCTTTCAAACTGCGTAAATTTGTGTTCAAGCATCACGTAAAAACGACTGAAGCGAATGATATGAAATTGGGTGTCATGATAGGTAGTCACTCAACTTAAAACATACGCGTCGAATTTTTAAAAAATCTTGATTGGATTTTGAGATTTTGCGAAAATCCTTTCAAACTGCGTAAATTTGTGTTCGAGCATCACGTAAAAACGACTGAAGCGAATGATATGAAATTGGGTGTCATGATAGGTGCTCACTCAACGTAAAACATAGGCGTCGAATTAAAAAAAAATCTTGACTAGATTTTGAGATTTTTCGAAAATCATTTCAAACTGCGTAAATTTGTGTTCGCACATCACGTAATAACTGCAAAGGTGAAAAAATGATATGTGGTGAAATGATAGGTGGTCACTCACCTTAAACTATAAGCATCTAATTAAAAAAAATTGATCAGATTTCGAGATTTTGCGAAAATCGTTTAAAACTGAGTGAATCTTTGTTCCCGCAATAAGTAATAATGACTAAAGCGAATGATATGAAATTTGGTCACGTGATAGATGGTTGCTCAACATAAACTATAGGAGTCCAATTTTTTAAACATTTTTATTAGATTTTGAGATTTTGTGAAAATTCTCTCAAAATACGTTCAATGATGATTTCTTCAAACTTCACGTAATAACGACTAATACGAATGATACGAAATTTAGTGATATGATAGGTAGTTGCTAATCTTAATTTATAGGCGTTGAATTTTAAAAATATTTTGATTACATTTTGAGATTTTGCGAAAATCGTTTTAAAATGCTGAAAATTGTTCCAACATCACGAAATAAAGACTGCAGGGAATGAAACGAATTTGGGTGACATGATAGGTTGTCACTCAACCTAAATTCTAGGCTTCCAATTTTTCAAAATGTTGATTAAATTTTGAGATTTTGCGAAAATTATTTCAGTATGTGTAAATATTCATTCGCGCATCCCATAATTACGACTAAAGCGAATCAAATGGTATTACTTAGTTACTCGCTAACCTGTAATATTTTAACAATACACAAAAATTATAATTTCGCTTT
Organism: Cheiracanthium punctorium; assembly: GCA_038373885.1. Lineage (NCBI taxonomy): Eukaryota > Metazoa > Arthropoda > Arachnida > Araneae > Cheiracanthiidae > Cheiracanthium > Cheiracanthium punctorium. The sequence goes on along the minus strand of JAWZYV010012686.1, from coordinate 891,983 downwards.
CTTTACTTTGGCAACATACTACATTCATTCTGTGTACTCCTACAATGCTGACGAAAGTTCTTGCTTTTTGGAAATTTGCATTCACTAACCCGTCGAGGACGGTTACTTCAGCTAGTGTATATATATATATTCAATCTCTACCGCAAGTTTCTTTAGCCTTTTTATCTGTTCAGTTGGAGCTATAGTTTTTATCGCAGTCGCCATTCCCGCTTTTCCAATTCAATATTGCCAGTCTGTGTAGGAGACCAGCTAATTGTTAAAATCAACAGAAGAATACTTATAATGGCTGTATGATAATCCAAAAAAAATTAGCTATCGTTGTTGCCTATTTTCAAATTTTGATCAACTGAAGTATTATAGCTGTGTGTTAAAAATTTACCAACTTCACAATAGCCCTGTTTACATGAACAAAAATGCCGGAACTTTCTACTCCGCTTCCCCTACATGGGGAAAACACCAGGGTTCTTCACTTAGTCAAATTTTTATTAGTGATTCTCTTGCCTGTTAGTTATATTTGGGTGATTGTTTTTGTTATTAAAAAGAAAAACAAGAAAGATGAATCATGCCAAACGCATAGATTATAAAACACTTTCCAACACAAAAATATTTTTGTGACAAACTTGGCGGTGTATTTTTCTTAAAACGGGAGGATTTCGGAGGTAAGATAATGTTGTATTATCACTATAAATGCAATTTTATGAGACCCTGTAAAAGACCTTTAATTTTTTTAACGTTTAACTGAAGAATATAAAAAATTTGTACTCAGTGTCTTGTGCTAGAAATGTATTAGTGTCTCTCAAATGTCACAGACTGTAATATATTGGAATTCTTTTGAGTGCTCCTGTAGAAGAACTATTAATAATGCAGACATTATTCTCAATGGAGATCATTATTTTGAGAGCCTTAATAATATATATGCAAACTTTGATTTCTTTCAAAAAACCGAATATCTCTAAAATACGTTTTCAAAAATGACTGCCCATATAGTGCGATGTATTCAATTTTTTTTCTCCTATAAAAGAACTATAAATTCTACTTACACCATTTTCAATAAGGTACATGGTGCTGTACATAGAAAAAAACATAAGTTTTGCACAAATCGATACATATTTACAGCAGTTAGAACACTGGAAGGGTGGACAACAGAACAAACAAATAACCGAAATCATAAAGACCTCTCAAACTTCTCGTAAGTTAAAAATATAAATATTCCTTTTACACAACATAACGGTATCGGACGAACACGAAGGGCGACAAATTTATTCTTTTAGGGGTTAGCAGTCTAAAATTAATTTTCCACGCGCTAAAGAATCAAAGTTAGCAATTTTGTTCCATGTAAATCCATTAACCCGTTTTGGGTTGTAACGAATTAACGGATTTTCGTCGTTGCTCCGACCGACACAGCATTCCTCCTACTCCTAGACAGATAACCCTTAGCCATTTCTTAACCAAATACAATACACTAAATCGGTTAATTACAGCGCGAGTAACGAATTTTCAAAATTCCAAGTGAAATCGTCATAGCTTTATATAATCACATTAGACAATTTTCGAGGTACTTACGTATTATCCCGGCGGTCCGCCAAGACGAGCAACTTTTTTGCCAAGATAAATGCCGGACGCATGAAATTATTCATAGTTCGGAATACGATTAGCAACAGTTTGATAGCAAATTTGAGGAAAAAATAGTTTGGCGTTAATGACCGCCAGGATAGTAGTATATCGTGACGGAATTTTGTGAAGGATTCGGCACATCGTCACTCGTGAAATAGCGGAGAAAATGCCTATAAGCAAAGGAAGTCATTTGTTCCATGCCCAAAATATCGCCATTTGTCATCGTCCTTGGCGAGTTTCGGCGAAATATCGCCAAATTTGGGGACAAAAATTGTTACGTATTTTGCATAACTCGAAAACTTTTACCCGTAGAATTTTGAAATTTTGTATTTAGAACTATTGTAATATTTAACTGTGCATCTCTTTTTTGATTGCAATCCACTGGGTAATTTATTTACAGGGTCTGCCAAATGACTTAAAATACATTAAGGTGCATGGATACATTCAATTCATTGAAAGTCTGCGGTCAATAACTGTTGGGAAATATAAAACTATGAAACTTTCAAACTCTTTCCCTGACTCAGTTTCTCCTGCACGCGTCGATGTCCGCACATGTAGACGTATGGATCTGCATGTGATAATTACCCAAACGAGGGCCCCTTACTTAACACGTGCTATGGGGCCCCTGGCAACCGTGGGGGCAAGAACGCATGCATGCTGTACTTTCAAGTCACTCTCTTCCATGCGCTGCTGCTAAGCGGTCGACATCCCGACCAGCCAAAATTCAATCTTTGTAAACATGATATTCCTCTTAAAATATATATTGTATAACCTAGACGGAAAATAAATATATTGTACTCATTCAAGAGCACGAAACTAAAATATATACAATTAATAATGTCGTGTATTCCAGTTTTCGTTCCAGCTAATTTAGCGGGATGACGGAGGAGTTAAACGGACTTACGCCTTTGAAGGAGGTAAGTGATACCTCTTTTACCTCCTCGCTTATTTAATAGATTATGAGACTGAATAGTCTCAGTGCCTTGAAAGAATATTAAAATTTCTGAGGACATTGTGAAACAAAAAAAAAAATTAATATGGCTTCATTTAAAGAAAGCCAAGTGGTTGAGAAATTAAACCAACATAATTATTCAAACTGGAAATTCAAATTGGAGATGCTGTTGATAAAAGAAGATCTTAATGATCTCTTAACAGATGATCCGCCAACGCCAATAACCGATACATGGCGAAAGAAAGATAACAAGGCTAGAGCCTTAATCAATTTATTCATTGAAGATTCCCAAATAGTACATGTGAAAAATCTCACAACCGCAAAGGCTACATGGGAAGCTCTGAGGACCATACACGAAAGGTGTAACCTCTCTAGCAAGCTGTATCTATTGAGAAAATTATATAGCACAAAACTTGACGAGAGAGGAAATATGCTAGAGCATACGACTAAAATACTCGAACTGGTTGAGAGGTTAAAGGCCATAGGGGAAAAGATCAGTGACTCTCACATATCGGCGTTGTTTTTATGTTCCCTGCCGGAGAGCTATGACACGCTGATAACGGCACTAGAAGCGAGACCTGAAGAGGAATTAAATCCGGAGTTTATTAGAAGCAAGCTAATAGATGAATACAACAGACGTATTGAGAATAGCCGACCGTCTGAAAATTTTACTAAAGCATTTCAAACAAACAAAAAACACAACAACAATTATAGACGAGAAACTAAATATTGTTCACACTGTAAAATGAAAAATCACACAAAATTAGAATGCTGGCACCTTAAGAAATTACAGAACAATAACACAAGATACAAAAATCAAAATTTCACATCCAAACGAGCTAATTCATCACTATGCTTTGAATCAAACGATAGACACAGATTTGAGGAAGAGTCGAACCGAAATTATACAGATAGAGCTAGTGACACCGCATCTAAATTTAAAAATTTAGCACTATTAGCTGGAAGTCCAGGTAAAAAGTGGATAATAGACTCTGGCAGTTCATCACACATTTCAAATAATAAAAATTTATTCACTAGAATAAATGACACCAATATAAGCGATGTTGTAATTGCTAACGGAAAATCGTTGACCTCCTACGGGTCAGGAGACATAGAATTCAAGGCAAAAACATCGGGAGGAGAGATTAATAAAATTACACTGCGTAATGTTCTATTTGTACCCGAAATCGAAGCAAATTTACTGTCTGTAAAAAGGGCAACTGAGAACGGTTGTACGGTGGTATTTGACAAAAACAAGTGTGAAATTATACATGGGGATAAAACTTATATTGAAGGTTATGTAAATAATAATTTGTATGAGTGTAATATAAACAATGCCGCATACCACACCGCAAACTTAGTTAACGTATGTGAAAATAAAAATTGTATATATAAATGGCATAAAAGATTGGGTCATAGAAATGTCAATCATATAAAAGAATTAGTGAATAAAGATTTGGCTATAGGGATTGAAATAGATGAATGTAAACATGATAATGTATGTGAAACCTGTATTATGTCGAAACTTTCTGATAGTCCATATCCAAAAATTGCGAGTTTCAGAGCCACAAAGGCGATAGAATTGGTACACACTGACCTCTGTGGACCAATGCAAACCCCAACAATTGGTGGGAAATACTATTTTTTGACCTTCATAGATGACTTTAGCCGGTTTACTGTTATATATCTATTAAAAAATAAACATGAAGTTTTCTCTAAATTTAAGGAGTATGTGGCAATGACCGCAAATAAGTTTGGAAGAAAAGTGCAGGCAATCCGTTCCGATAACGGAGGGGAGTACATAGGGAAAGAATTTGATGAATATATGAAGAGAGAGGGAATAGATCACCAACTGACAGTTCCGTACTCTGCACCTCAGAACGGGGTTGCGGAACGCAAAAATCGCACCTTGATGGAGATGTGTCGGTGTCTCCTTAAGGAGGGTGATTTACCTAACTCCTTTTGGGGGGAAGCCATTAACACTGCGACGTATTTGCAAAATAGGCTCCCTACACAATCCTGTGATTCCACTCCCTATGAGAAATGGACTGGTCGTAAACCAGATCTATCAAATATTAAAACGTTCGGTTGTCGCGCATTTGCATACATTCAAAAATTACATAGAGGAAAACTTGACAACACCGCTACAGAAGGGATATTCGTAAGTTATGATAATAGGAGTAAGGGATATAGAATTTGTACCAACGGTAGAAATGTAATTATAAGTAGAACAGTCAAATTCCTAGAAGACAGAAATCAGGAAATAATTAAAAATGATGAATCACATAACGGGGAAGGAAAATCAAACAGCGGTAATCCTCAACCTATACAGCAATTGATCGGTGTTGAATTAGATAGCGCCGGCGACAATGTACAAGATCCAAATAATATTCCTGCTAACTCAAATGGTACACAAAATTATCCTCGCAGATCAGAGAGGAGTAATAAAGGCGTTCCTCCTGATAGATTTGCATATGTAATAAATAATACCAGGATAGTAGAACCTAAAAGTTGGGATGAAATTCAAAAAATGGAAAACCCCGTGGAGAAGGAAAAATGGGTAAACGCAACACTAGACGAAATAAATTCACTTCATGATAATAACACATGGCATTTAGTTGTAGCCCCCCCTGGAACAAAAGTTATTGGATGCAAATGGGCTTTTAAATTAAAATATAATAGTCAAGGCTCAGTAGAAAAATACAAAGCAAGGCTTGTTGCCAAAGGTTTCTCCCAATAATACGGAGTAGACTATGACGAGACCTTTGCACCTGTTGCGTCTCATACAACGATAAGGAGTTTTTTGGCAATGCCTGTATATAAAAATTTAAGTCTTAGACATATCGATATAAAAACTGCATTTTTACACGGAGAATTAGAGGAAGAAGTGTATATGCATCAGCCCGAAGGGCATGTAATCCCCGGAGAGGAACACAAAGTTTGTAAACTTAAAAAGGCAATATATGGGCTGAAACAAGCTGCTAGAGCTTGGAACTTAAAAATCCACCAATCTCTAACCAAATTCGGCTTTCAACAGAGCTCGGTTGACAAATGCATGTATAAACAAACAGTAAATACAAAACGACATATGTTATTGTTTATGTAGATGATCTACTAATCGCAGGAGAAGATCAAAACATTGACAAACTCATAAATAAATTAAAGAGCGAATACCCTGTAACTGATTTAGGCGAAGCCAAATACTACTTAGGCATAAACATAAATAGACCAAATAAAAACACAATGACACTTGATCAAACTAACAAAATTCAAGAACTAATAACTAAATTCAGTTTAGAAAACTCAAAACCAACAGAAACACCCATGGAGCCAGGCTACATTAAAACACTAGATGACGAAAATCTCTTGCCAAACAACACTAAATACAGACAGGCTGTAGGTGCACTACTATATATTTCCACCATATCTAGACCAGATATAAGTGCCGCTGTGAACATCTTAAGCCGAAGAAATCAAAATCCCAGAGCGAAAGATTGGGAAGCCGTCAAAAGAACCATCAGATACCTCAAGACAACAATTGACCTTAAACTGACTTTTACAAATTTTGAGGAACCTGTCCTAAAAGTTTACGCAGATGCAGATTGGGCCAACGATCCAGCAGATCGAAAATCCATCTCTGGAAATCTATTTATGCTAGGAAATAATCCTATTTACTGGGTTTCCAAGAAACAGCTGTGCGTGACATTGTCATCAGCTGAGGCGGAATACGTCTCTGCTGCCAGTGCTGCACAAGAAATTGCGTGGCTAATAAATCTACTAAAGGAACTGGACATGCCGCAAGACTATCCAGTGACCGTGTTTGAAGACAACCAATCGTGCATTAAATTGGCCAAATCAGACAGAAATCATCACAAAACAAAACATATAGACCTGAGATACCATCTTCTCAAGCATTTGGTAGAAGACAAGGTGATAACTTTTCAATACGTCCCCACTGACTCAATGACTGCAGACATCCTGACAAAAGCTCTTCCACGAAGGAGCTTTATAGGACATAGAACTGTCATTTTGAACGATTATTGAACGTTTCAAGTTTTAGGCAGGAGTGTTGGGAAATATAAAACTATGAAACTTTCAAACTCTTTCCCTGACTCAGTTTCTCCTGCACGCGTCGATGTCCGCACATGTAGACGTATGGATCTGCATGTGATAATTACCCAAACGAGGGCCCCTTACTTAACACGTGCTATGGGGCCCCTGGCAACCGTGGGGGCAAGAACGCATGCATGCTGTACTTTCAAGTCACTCTCTTCCATGCGCTGCTGCTAAGCGGTCGACATCCCGACCAGCCAAAATTCAATCTTTGTAAACATGATATTCCTCTTAAAATATATATTGTATAACCTAGACGGAAAATAAATATATTGTACTCATTCAAGAGCACGAAACTAAAATATATACAATTAATAATGTCGTGTATTCCAGTTTTCGTTCCAGCTAATTTAGCGGGATGACGGAGGAGTTAAACGGACTTACGCCTTTGAAGGAGGTAAGTGATACCTCTTTTACCTCCTCGCTTATTTAATAATAACTACCTTGGCTATCCCCAAAATCTCGGAAACTATCTCAAGCTTGTCGGCTTTTGGTGAAATATCAGCAAATTAAATGTCAGAAGGAAATCTTTTAAATTGAACCCAGCTTGGCGATATCGGAAATATTTGGGTAGAATCTGCTAAACCTTACTATTACTGCAGTATTTTATCTCTTTCAAACAAAATAAGTTTAGATGAAGTGCGCCGAAAATATTTTTGATTTAATAGACATTCAAGGAAGTCACGTGTTCATCAGATTTGTTGAGTACTTCTCTGTGTCTGAGAAACACAAAGACAGATAGATGTTCGCTGTAGGGGCAGTTTTTTCTGAAAGATCAAATGAATTCCAATAGGAATAAGTCTCTCTAATGTTTCGCACTCTGACGCGCTAGTGTACATTGCGATTTGAGTTAGAGCAGCGCAAGGAAGCATCGCGCTGTCTTTTGCTTGCCTTTCTGCGCTAGCATATACCCAACCTTGGAGAACTTAAATCGTATGCCTTGAACAGTATTTTGATGGTAAGTCTTTTATAATCGATACCCAATGCATTCAACTCTTGTTTCTCTAGCTTTAATTTAAATTCCTTTCCCCCTTTTTTTCTTTTTCTTTCTTTAAGCATCGGGAGATTTTCGACGTTACAACACCTTTTCTCAGTTCGGGAGCTCTCTATTACCCTTATGCAGTTGTACAATGCCCATCCGTGAGGAGAGTTTCTGAATTGGTCTTTTCCAGTATTGAAGGGGGGGGGGGAGGGTTTCAACTTAAAATTTACCAGATGATTGTTCAACACTTTTAGTACTCAAAAGTACGCCTCCTAAAATCTGTAAAAGCTGATTTCAACATTTTTCGTTTTTTTTTTTTTTTTTTTTTTTCCCCAAGGGAACCTGAAATTTAAATAAAAAATTTAAACATACATATATATATGTAAACGGTTTAGTAGTTCCCTTAGAGGAAATGCCGTTAGAGCGTAATGTAATTTTATGAGTTTCCCTAAAGAACTATTGGTGATATATGCATAAAGGTAGCTGAATGGCGCAACTTTATGTTCGTGAAAATAGTTGTAGAATCGGTTCAATAGCTACAGAGATACCCACACTGCGTTCTGTATTAGGATTATTTTCAGTGTCACTGTGAAAGAATATATTTATGTTATATAAATGAAAGGTAGCCTATAATACTAAGGAATAGTGTAGCTTTCTATCGCTGAAAACAGTTTTAGAATCGGCCCCTAATAAGGCTTACTCGTAAAAAGGGCATAATTTAAACAACAAAAAACCCCAAAGATAAAAAAATCCCAAAGGTTGGATCAGATAGAATGTTACCGAACTACATATTGCTTGATTCTTGCACTTTCCATGGAAGATAAAAATTTAAACTTCGCACTATTTTTAACTATGTGAAACCCATGGAACACCTTGCGTATTAGCCAATTATGGCGATTTTTCATAATTAGCTCTAAGAAAACAGTGCTTCATATATTTTCTTTGATAAAAATTACGGAACAGCCAGAATAGCTTGCCACCTATGGCGACTTTTCATAGGTGGCAAGCGCGAATTATTGGCGATTTGCGCGAATTATTGCGCATATTTGGCGATTTATACATGCTCACAATCTATAATTACTGCTCATGTAAGGTTTCCTGAAAACCATTATCCATATTTTCATATACATAATCCTTTGCAGATTGGAGTATTTAGCACCACGAATTATATCATCTCGCCTCGCTGGCAAATATCCAAAATGTACTATAACTGCTATAATGGCATAGTTAACACCACCAAATATTTCTACTGGTAGCAAATAGTCCAGCTGGACAGAACCCGCTTTAAAATAATCTGCATTTTAATTATTTTTCATTTTCAAGATACTGGTTTCTAACATTTTGGAACTCGCTCTTTAGATTCACCCTGCTTGGAACTATATACCATTTTTCTAGATCACCTAATGCCAAGATGCCGCTTTTAAAATCAGTTACAATTAGTTATTCTGTTTTGGAAAAACGAATTATCGCTCATTCTAAACTCCTGTTGTCTAAGCGAACGTACTATTTGAAAATTGTCAACTTTGTGTAACACACTTTGAGTTATTTATTTCATATACTTTTTAATTTGGCGTAAAATGAGTGTCATTCTACTTCATGTTTGTCAATTTCAAGCGATTCTACATACTTGGAAATGCTTTTTGCAAAGGAATGAATGATTTTATGCCAAGCCTGACAACCATTATGTTTATTTTTTCAGTTTTTTATTAATAACTTCTAAAATAATTTGATTTTCGAAATTTAAGTCAGCTTATCAGGTTCCTCGGAATTTTCCGAATCCGTGGACACCTTTGTCGGAACTCAAACCCCCACGGTTTAGGAGGAGATAGTCGAACAAGCTCTTGGCAGCGTCAGCGGTCGTTACTTTTTTTTTTAGATTAGAGAGACTAGGGGCCAAGGCCCTTGGACTCGCTACACTCGCTTTCCGTATGACGCATCCGGCCCCTAATAAGGCGTATTCGTAAAAAAGGCATAATTTCAAAAGAAAAACCTTAAGATTGGATCAGATAGAATGTTACCGAGCTACACATCGCTTGGTTATGCATGTTCTCTGGAACATTAAAATTTAAACTTCTCACTATTTTTAATTATGTAAAAGCTATGGAAAACCTTGCGTATTTACTGCCTTACTGCTCATGTAAGGTTACCGTGTAAATCGTTATCCATGTATTCATATACATAATTCTTTGCAGATTGGCGTATTTAGCAGCACGAAATATATCATCTCGCCGCGCTCACAAATATGAAAGCTGTACTGTAACTGCTATAATGGCATGGTCAACGCCGCCAAACATTTTTACTGTAGCAAATAAGCTGAACCTAGCCGGCTTTACTATAATCTGCATTTTAATTATGTTTCATTTTCAAGTTTCTGGGTGCTAAAATTAACATTTTGAAAAACGCGTTTTAGAGTTACCCTGCTTGGAGAGATAGTCTTTTGCCAGATCGTACCTGTACCTGATGCCAAAAGGGCGCTTTTTAAATCAGCTAAAATTCGTTATTCTGTTTTGGAAAAACGAACAATCGGTAATTCTAAACTCCTGTTATCTAAGGAAACTTTGTGTAACACACTTTGACTTATTTATGTCCCAAACTATTGGTCCCAAAGGTATTGGCATAAAATGTCACCAATTTGGCTTAAAATTGGTGTCATTCTACTTCATGTTTGTCAGTTTAACGTGATTCTACATACTTGGAATTGCTTTGTTGCAAAGGCATTAATGATTTTATGCATAGCCTGGCAACAATTATGCTTATTTTTTCAGTTTTTTATTAATATCTTCTAAAATAATTCGAATTTCGAAATTTAAGTCAACTTATCGGCTTCCCCGGAATTTTGCGAATTCGTGGACACCTTGGTCGAAACTCAAATCCCCATGGTTTCGAAGGAGATATCAGAACAAGCTTGCGGCAGCGGCCGTTACTTTTTTTTAGAATAGATAGAAATAAAAGGTAGTCCATAATATTCAGGAATAGTGAAGTTTTCTGTTAGTAAAAACATCTTTAGATCGGTTCAGTAGTCATAGAGATGTCCTTAGCGCGTAACGTATTAGAATTATTTTGATTGTCCATATGAAAGAACTATTTATGCTATACGCATTAAAGGTAGCCTTTAATACCCAGGAATAACTTAATTTTCTATAAGTGGGAAAATTTTCAGAATCGGCTTAATAGTTACAGAGGTACACATAGAGCGTAACGTAATTTTTATGAGTGTCCCTGTAAAAGAACTAAGTATGCTATATACAAGAAAGGTAGCCTACAATGCTCAGGAATAGTGCAGCTTTCCGTCCGTGAAACGTTTTAGAATCGGTTCATTAGTTCCAGAGATCGTAATGTAAATCGAATGAGTATCCCTATAAAAGACCTATTTGTGATATATGCATGACAGGTAGCCCATATAATACTCAGGAATAGTGTAGCTTTCTATCAGTTAAAAAAAAAAATTAGAATCAGTACAGACGTCAAAGAAATACCCATGCAGCTTAATGCATTAGAATTAATTTGAGCGTCCCAGTAAAAGAACTATTTAAACTTTTATTTTATTTTATTTTTAAGAAATTCATGAAAGGTAGCCAATTGTTGCAGAAAACTCTGTTTAATTTCTGAGTTCGCCGTTCTAAAGTCCAGTAGGAGTAGAAAGTTCTAGTAAAGAGTCCACTTTTTAGGATGGAACACGAACTTTATTGCATCTAGCTGTACAAAATCAAAAGCTGTACAAAAGACACTAACGGCCAGTAGCTTGCTCTAACAGTCCGCTCAGTACCGAAGCTTTCACAGCTGTTATAATTCACGCCCAATAAAATACTTCCACAAGTAAAATATTCAGTGGAATCTTATGAGGGATTGCGGGAACAGTCCCTCAAGACTAAGCAATGAGGAATTTACACAGCGCTTAAAAACGCGCTTTAAAAACATGCAAATTACTACTTCTATAAGCGCTATCAGAGTCTTATGCTCTCAACAGAGCGGGCGTCTATTTCTCATAGCAGTCAAAAACAGATTGACTCAACCGGGGCAGCACTCTGTCGTATTTATAGGGGATGCAGAAGCTATTAGAAATTTCTCGAAGGATCCCCTTACAGAGCGAATTTTGATTACGTCATAGGAACACAGTTGAATTATTAGACTATTACGCAATATTAATGCAGGAAAATGAAATTTATAGGCCCCATTGGTAAAAGCGCACCGAATGGCCGAAATGTCGCCATGCTTGGCGACTTTTTGGCGAAATATCGCCAAATTTGGCGTCATAAATAAGTTCCCATAAGTGAAATCACCAAAGCTCTAGCATCAATATTTCTCGAGATTTCTAGAAAACCCTACGTTAAACAATGGGCAAACCCAAAACTCCGTACGTCGCGTTCTAGTTAACCGATTTTGATACGACAAAATGAAAAATTTAATTATTTGACGCTTAGGGTACGAATTTTAGAATAATTTTAATATCTGGGAGGCAGAACAAACCGAAAATTCTTAACAATATATGTATACACTCTATAACAAATAAATCGACGCACCAAGAAGGAGGTGTCCGATTGAGACGAAAATTGGTGGATAGGAAGACAGTGTACAGAATAGTAAATGATTAAAATTTCAGAACAATTGAATAATTTATTTCAGAGTTGCAGTAACAAGGTCAATAAGGTGTTGACCCGCCGCTAGCCTGGATACAAGCTGCCACACGGCGTAGCATAGACCGATAAAGCTCCCGGATGGTCTCCTGCGGTATTTCCTGCCAAATTCGCTCCAATTGTCGAACGAGGTCATCAACAGATTGCATCAACAGATGCAATCGCCTTCCCATCATATCCCAGACATGCTCGATGGGAGAGAAATCTGTCGATCTGGCAGGCCAAGGAAGAGTTTGACAAGCTTGCAGACAGTTTAGAGCAACACGAGCCGTATGTGGTCTAGCATTGTCCTGCTGTAAAACCAGCCCAGGGCACTGCAAAAGGAACGGTAGCAAAACAGGTCTTAGGATGTCGTCCACGTACCGCTGTGCAGTAAGTGTACCTCTAATGACGACCAAAGGGGTCCGGCTGTCAAAGGAAATGGCACCCCAGACCATAATGCCTTGTTGAGGGCCGGTGTGACGTGCAATAGTGAAAGCAGGATCCCCCCTCTGCGTCTCCAAACACGTCTTCGATGATCGTCAGGGCACAGTTGGAAGCGGGATTCGTCGCTAAACACTATACGTCCCCAGTCGGCATCATTCCAACCTGATCGAGCCCTGCACCACTGTAATCTGGCTCGACAGTGTGCAGGCGTGAGTGGCAGGTGGCGTAACGGTCGGCGCGAGCGTAGATTTCGCTCTCTCAACCGTCTGTAAATGGTCATGATGGACACTGGTGCTTGGGCTGAACGTCTTATGGTTGATAGAGATGAAGAAGGCGCTGTGACAGCTGATCGGACCATCACTTTGTCCTCACGATCTGTTGTAGCCCTAGGTCGACCGCTACCATCCTGACGCTGCACTCTGCCATTTTCCACCCATCCTTGCCAGCATCTTCGAATCTTCGCATCACTTCGACTCAAATGACGAGCGATTCTCCGATTAGTCCAACCGGCCTCTTTCAATCCAATGATACGACCTCTGTCAAACTCTGACAGTTGCTCGTAATGAGCACGAACCCTGCAGCGAGGCATTTTTTAAGTTGTTGAAAGGTCATCTGAATCGCAATCAAACCGAAAGTTTTAACAACCGTTGAAGAACTGCTCCTTATATACGTCTGCTGGATGCGCAGTTCCGATGCGCTAGAGATCAAACTATTCATTCATTGGACACCAAATTTGAATCATTTGCATATCTGTTCAAAACATTCATGCATACGAAATTTCAAAGCAATCGGATGATTGTTTCTTGGTGCGTCATTTTTTTTTTTTGTTATAGAGTGTATATATATATATCCCCATGCAAAAACCCTTAACTGGTTAAAAATTTGTGACGCAACATTTTACTTTATAGCTCTATGAATTTTAAATATGGGTCTTAAAAATAATGATATCAAATTTTGAGTGACGCCCTGCTGGGAATTTTAAAGATTTGTTTTTAAATTCCATTACAGTTACTTTCGTTTTATTTTCTAAAGAAGATTTACGCATTTAAGCAATGCTTTTAATTATGAAATACACTGTCAAATATATCACACTTTCACTGAGTCTATATAATGTATTCAAATGAATTTATTTCAATAATTTAATTTATCTTTTGCGTCACGCTATCCAAAAGGGCAAGTAAAATTTACGTAAATATTTAGTTAGTGTCATAGTAACCAAACTAAGTGCAATGTATATGAAAATTTTGCTTGCCCTTTTGGATAGCGTGACGCAAAAGATAAATTAAATTATTGAAATAAATTCATTTGAATACATTATATAGACTCAGTGAAAGTGCGATATATTTGACAGTGTATTTCATAATTAAAAGCATTGCTTAAATGCGTAACTCTTCTTTAGAAAATAAAACGGAAGTAACTGTAATGGAATTTAAAAACAAATCTTTAGAATTCCCAGCAGGGCGTCACTCAAAATTTGATATCATTATTTTTAAGACCACCATATTTAAAATTCATAGAGCTGTAAAATGTAAAGTAGTCAAGTAAAATGCTGCGTCACAAATTTTTAACCAGTTAAGGGTTTTTGCATGGGGATATCATTACTTTTTAAGGGTATGGTCAGAAGATAATAAATTAGTTTCAAGGGCGAATTTCGGAAGTTTGCTTGACACTAATTTATGTAAATAAATATACAAACCTGTTTTCATGCAGTATCAGAGTATTTGATTAAAAAAGTCACAGCAAGTTCTTTTGTAACATGTAACAGAAAATTGACATATTTTTGTTAGAATTTTATAATAAGAGACATAATACTGATTATAATCAATAATTTTTTGAGTAATTTTCTATTTATAATTTGGGTCGAGTACAGATTAGTATCCCTGCCACCATCTTTGATTTTATTTCATAAATTTGCATTCAGTTTAATGCTAAACGTAAGTTAACTTTTTTACTATAATTATATAACTATTGGGCCCCATCAGTGGCCGAGCGCATAGCGCTCTGAACTGGGAGACGGAAGGTGCCTGGTTCGAAACCAGGTTGCGTCCGCCGACCTAATCGTTCGGAGTTTTCCGTGGTTTCCTCCAAAACAGCGTAAATACGGGTTAGGACCCCTTAGAAAGACCCCCACGGAGGGCACCCCACGTCTCGGCTTAGAGCCTACGTGTAGCTAATCGGCCGTAATTCTAGAATAACAACAACAATATATAACTATTGGTTCTATTGTTTTAATGCATTGTGATTCATTAATTTGCATTCAGTTTAACGATAACCGTAAGTTAAGTTTCGTTAAAATTATTAATTTAATAATCTCGTTCTTAATTAATGATAATCTAGTTACTCGTTCTATTATTTTAATGCAATGTAATCTATTAATGCAATGTTTGCTTTCAGTTTAAAGCTATCTCTAAGTTAAATTTTTAACTATATTATGATACACTAAGTTTTTAACTAAGTTAATGATACATCTCAAAATTGTTGATTAAATTAATTAATGACTATAATCATTAATAAAATAGAAAATTACTCAAAAAATTATTGTTTATAATTGGTTTTATGTCGCTTTTTAGAAAACTAACTTCATACTATGTTTGTTTGTTTTTTTATCAGTTGATAATTTCATTTTTTTAGAGAACGTTTAGATGAACTACCAGTTTAAGAATAAGGGTCTTGCGCGGTTGACTTTCTTAGTGCTTCTGAAGCGTATTTACGTTACATCGTGAGAAAAACCGTCCAAAACTCCGAATTTTTAGATTATCAGCCATCCGGTAGACCAGAACCCTGGACATTATACTTCAGTTATCTACCATCCTCAGTATCTTATCAACTCGGCTCGGGTGGGCACAACATCTTGTTTTAGATGCCATCTCCGGCCTTTAAATGTCTAATACAAAATATAGTGCATGTATAAATTTAGATTAATTAATCAAATTTCTATCTGAAAAGTATTGAACAAAATTTTTAATCTGGTATTTAAAGGAATACAAAATAAAAGTGAGAAAACCTTAGATTTGGAAAAAAATATTGGTTTTAAAATTATAATTCAATAATTTCAATAAATTTTAAATATACATGAAGAGTACAAGAATTATTATTAAAACTAGTTAGTATGTAAAACTACTATTTATTTTCCTTTGAATACTAAATAATTATAATTAATTAATTATGTGAGCTTTCTGAAGGGAAAAAAAATTCATTGAAATTTTTTTTTTCCAATGCAGCAGGCGAGCTTGAACACAATTCTATCGCCAGGTGGCTACAGAGCACAAATTACAAAGGAAAAGCACACAAAGAAAAGCGCACAAACAGACGAAATAACTAGACAGTGAAGGCAGAACATATATAGAAAATCAAGGCAGCAAACGAAATAAAAGTTCTCTTGCTTCCCAGTAGCGGGAGTAAATACTCTCTTCCTTTAATGCGGGACAGAGGAGGAGGTGATCCGCAGTCATCACCCGATTGCTGCTGCAAAGGAGGCAGGCAGGGCTACTCACAATCTTGAGCCGGTGCAGATGGGCACAGAGACAGTCGTGCCTTGTTGTCAGTCGGAAGGCAGCGACGGCTCTGTATCTAGGGTAAGTTGGGATGTTACGGATGGCCATATTCCAGGATTTCTCCTTTGTTCTTTCTTCCAGTTTAGATGTGTAGAGGTTTTTTAGGGCCAGATTTGGGGAGACTGGTTTGTAGCAGACATCCCCTAAAGGAGTCTGTAAGATGGTGCTGTACCATCGCCCCCCTTAGTGCACCTGCACGATGGAATGTGCGAACGGCGACGGAGTGTCTAGAAGGACAATGACAGCGCTAGACATCGGACTCTTAGCTGAAAAGAGCGATTTTAAGCTCCTTGCTTTCAAAAGGACCGACGAGGCGTGGGAAAGGCACCTGCTCTAGTGAACCTGACCGGAAGGAGCCGCCATGACGTACGGGCAGGCTAAGCCAATAAGTTGGTCAGGGGGCAGTTTGACCCCCAGATGATGCAAGAAGCCCGAGCAAGGGGCCAGATACCTTTGCACGGAGAGAAGGAAGAGATGCCCCTAGACTGCGCGCTCCGAGGTGTATGGTTTTCTTTGCAGTGAGAAAAGTTCAGCGATAAATGAACTTCCAGCCGGTCTGAGATGAGACCGCATACCCTGTACTAGACTGTAATTGTTATGTTTTAAAATTAAATCCTGTTAAGTTTTAACAAGTGTTTTTATTACGCGCTACCACACCAATGATAGTGTATGCTTACAGAATTAAATCTAGCTGTGATGAGATTAGTAGAGCCGCTCCTATGAATCTGAGACGACGTCACAGCTAAGATAAAATGGTGGCATTTCGATGGGATTAAGAGTCGAATAAAAAAACACTGACCCAGCCATTAGAAAATTGGACTTTTTGTGACTCGCCGATATTCCATTGTTCAAGTCCTGTGTCGGGAGAAATAGTGCCGTGCGGAAGGAAAGTCTACGGAGCCCTGCTGTGTCCGGAGTTTCCAAGTGGTTTGCCGGAGAGCAAGCGAGACAGGAGTTGAAAGGAATCTTCTAATCCTGACTGAGGAAGTGGTTGATGTCATCGAAAGCATCTACGGAAAGAGTAAGTCCCTTTTATACTGTTGGATACCATTGTATTGGACAGTACTTTGTATGTATAGGATTGGTTAGCTGTAGTCTTACAGGATTGTAAGAAAGTAAAATAAGTGTGTAGTGTTTTAAGGTTAGTCAAACTTCAATTTAAATCGAAATTTGTAACTGTTTTGTGCATTTAGAGTAATATTGAAAGAGAGTATTATTCTAACTAACAGAGGAATTGTTTTTGTGTAATGTGATTTTGCATGAAAGGTTGATAATTCTTTACAAAGCCAGAAGGTTTTAATTTTCAGTGAATAATTAAAAAAGTTTTAGTTAGTTTATTGTATATGCACAAAAAGAGGAATTTTAGAATTTGTTAAATTGTAGGTAAACTTGAAACTTTATTTGTGTCATTAGGGTAAATAATATTTAGTGTTTTCTTACCAAATTGAGTAGAATTTGAGACAAACTTTGAGAAATATTAAGTATCATTGCATTATTCATTTCCCAAATTTATTTTGTATTATTTTTGATAGAGCCGTGCTAGAAGTTTTTATTATGGCATTCGTAAAGACACTAAATAAAACTATCAAAAGTACTTTGCTATTATTAGCAGAGGAGTTTGACACTGACGTGACTAGTCAAAATAAAGTAAGAGAAATTATACAAGCTATTACGAACGCGTCAGACTATGAGGAGGAAATCGCGAAGGATTTCTTGGAAAGGATTGAGGATGAATTAGAGAAAGCAGAACGCGAGAAAGCATTAGAGAAAGCAGAACGTGAGAAAGCTTTGGAGAGAGCAGAACGCGAGAAAGCTTTAGAGAGAGCAGAGCGCGAGCAAGTAAGGCAATACGAACTAGATAAACTTAAGTATCAAACTGCGGCCGAAACTAATAGTAATACCTCTACGATCTCTGTTCAGGAACCAATCCCGAAGAAAGCCAGTTTGAAAGATCTTGTTCCGAAATTTGATCCAAAGCAAATTGATATATCTTCATTTATGCTGATTTTTGAACGTCAGGCTAATAGGGAAAAGTTGGAAGAAAAGCATTGGGTGTCCCAATTAATTCCGCTTTTGCCCCCGGATATTGCCGAGATCATCGTAAAAGAACCGAAGGAGAAGGCATACAATTTCCAGCATATAAAGCAGGTGTTATTTAAACACTTTAAACTTAGTGCTAGAGCCTGCGAAATAAGTTCGAGGGTCAGGAGCGAAAACCGAATGCGCCGTGGACGGACTTAGTCTATGAGTTACGGGGATATCTAGAAAGTTGGCTAGAAACTTTAGAGATAACAGATTTTGAAACGCTGAAAGAATTGATGCTCACGGAACAGATAAAGAAACGTGTTCCTTTGGATATTCGAGAACATTATGTGGATGTCTGGGACAAGATAAATGAAGCTTCTAAACTAGCTGAAAAATGCGACAAATTTGAAGCAGTCCGGAGAGACATGAAAACGTTTGAGCCCCGAACTTTTGGGAGAAATTCTTTTAAGAAAAGTTATAAGAACGTGCCGAATCAATCTAAAGTTATAAGCAGGGCTGGGGAGTAGCGCGCTACTTGTAGCGAAACTACAGTAGCCGCTACTTTTTTTTGTAGTTTGTAGTGTAGCGCGCTACTTTTTTAAAAAAGTAGTGTAGCGTGTAGCGCGCTACAAAAAAACAGTAGTTTGTAGCGAATTTTGGAAGCTACTTTTGCCGTGTCATCATTTCCGGCGATTTATCCCGTGGTGCAATTTCTCTCTCTTCTGACTCCAAGCATAACTGAAACTGATGCTTGAAAGACACCCAATCTCTCCCCCGCCCCCCCCTCATGCAGGGGACACACGCACACGAGGAGGGGGGAGGGGGTTTGCTTTGCCTGAAGCGGAAGCCTGACATTGTGCATCTTTTTTCTTTTTATCGTTCTCAGTATTATTTGTAGAATCACCAATCTGCCATAAAGAGGAAGAAAAAGGAAGGAAAGAGAGGTCCAAAGTTGAACAGAGGTTATTTTGATGGGGCCTCGAGAGTCTCATTATCACACGGGCGTGTGGGCCCGTGAGCCCCTGAAAAATAAAGGCCTCGCAAATCTCTCCATTTATTGTATATTAAATTTATATATGCTGCAATAACAATTTTTATTAAGCTAAATTTCCTTTATCTATATCATAATTGGGTAACAATAAAAAGGCTTCGAGACTTATTTTCTGTTCTTCTTTCTAACACAATGATAATGGTTTCTAAGACTAGATCAATAAAATAGAAATTAAAGGCGTTATTGAAAATTCATGGCCATATGTACTTATCACAAAATATCCATTAGTTAGCATTTTTTTAAATATTATGATGAAGAAAAGAAAATTTTCTGGCAGGTGGAACTCAGCGCACACATACGCTAATAATACAAATGGATTAAAAAAATATTAAAATCAATTTTAAATGCATAGTCTTGTTCTAAATGAGTATAAATACATGGGTAATTTTTAATTTAATTTTAGAATTATTTTGAAAT
The DNA here is from genome assembly GCA_038373885.1 of Cheiracanthium punctorium. Classification (NCBI taxonomy): domain Eukaryota; kingdom Metazoa; phylum Arthropoda; class Arachnida; order Araneae; family Cheiracanthiidae; genus Cheiracanthium; species Cheiracanthium punctorium. Next base: position 872,215 of record JAWZYV010012686.1, on the reverse strand, counting down.
GTTTCATTTTTATGCTGGGAAAATAGAAAACAATCACAAATAAGTTAAAATGTCTGTAATAGTATAGGGGCCCAAAACAACCTTTTTTTTTTTGCCCCGGGGCCCCTTCTATGTCTGATCAGGGTCTGCATATTTTTGACTGCTATTGCGTGTTTGCAACATAAATCAACATAAAAATGAGTATTTTTTGCTTTCGAAAAGGAATTTTACATATCTGTAAATTGTATGCTTTTGTAACATCATTAATTTTCTTTGATCTTTTTTTTTATTGCACCCATAAATACAGTGTAGTGTCCACTTGCCAGGATGATTGCCAATCATTCAGTGTCCAGTATTCCGTGAACTTCCTTTTAGGCGATATCCTTTCAAATCTGACATGATATATAGTCAGTCCTCGCAATTAGCGACCCCCCCCCCCCATCCTCTCACTCACCATCTACGGAAAACTACGAAGCGTGAGAAAAACTTACGGTTTTCTCACAGGAATTTTCTTGAAAGCATCGAGACCGCTTCTGGAAGAATCACCGACATTTTTAATTTTCTCTTTGCCTCCTCCTTATGATCGATGCATTGAACAACAATTTTATTTATGCTTAGTTTTACTAAGTTTATTTATATTAAGGTTTGGTCATTTTTCGACGTTATAGTGCACTTTTTTGAGTTTGGGCACTCTTTATTGTCCTAGTGTCCTGGTGGTGTGTTCAACTTCCACAAGAGTAATGACAGTTCTGCAGTATTGTAGCTTTTCAAACATTAATTAATCACGTGATTATGTTCTACAACTAGGAATGTTTTTTCTCTCAAAGAAGTGTAAAATCTGATTAGTACATTTTTCGTGGAACCTGAAACTGAAAAAAAAGAAAGTAAATATCTAGAAATTGTACACATTTTTTTTTTTTTTTTGACGAGTTGATAACCTTATCTTTTTTGAGTTTGTTGAAAAGGGACAAAAGGTATAAGCATATGCATCCAAGATATTATTTCAGGGGCTAAAAATATTGCTGACCTCGGTTACAGTGTTCTTCGTTTGTAGTGACAGTTTTCAGATCCGGTCCTAAGGTAGAGCGAACGGTGCGACCGCACCGGGCGCCATCTCTACCAAGGCTGTTCAGAATAATATAGCACTGTGGATGTCGGAAATGGTTTCATTTACCTGTTAATAATTGTTTAATAATAAATCTTTTAGTCAATGTACAGTAGTAATCAATCATGTTAATAGTGAATTTTAGTGAACTTTCTGTGAAAAAATAAATTATTAACAGGTACTCGAGGACGACTTATCAAACCCTACATTGTTACGTGATTCATAACCGTCTTATTTACCTTTACCACTCTTTAACTTTTTGCCAATGAGTTTCAGAGCACCATGCATATTTGACAGTCCGTATATTATTGAAGTTGAAAGCCTCATTTTAACCCCTGAAAGCTTTTATAGCTAAATGTGTGGCGTAGCTAGGTGCAAGAGCTGATCTAGGGTACGTGGAGCCTCCCTGCAAACGTAAAGAAGCCCCGTGTCATGCTCCAGATTAAGTTTTCCTTAGTTTTTTAGTTCGAATATGGCGCTCCGATGCCTTGCTTACCGTGTCGGGCCGTCCCTGGCTACGGGGGAGCAAGGAAGGTCAACTGTACCCGGGCGCAGCATCGGCCAAGGGGCGCTAAATGGTATATGAAAGCTACCTAGTTGCATTTTTAAAAAATAGGGGGGGGGGCGCAAAATCTTCAGTTGTCAGGTGGAAACGAGATTTAGTCATTTGCTGTGGGACAGAGAAACTGTTCTCTCAGCTTGTTTCCATCCCAGATTCAAACTATTCTGGATTGAGGAGGAGAGGAAGACCGAAGCCAAAAAAAAGGATGGAGGAATACCTCCAGAATATGTTTCCGACAACTTCAGATATCAGTATCGAGGATCATGACTGGATGATGAGGCCCATGGATGATGACTTTTCTGGTTTTTTTAATTTCTCTTTCGCATGCACTCGAAATAGTTACGAGGAAGAACTTACAAGGTTCTTGTCAGAGCCAATCAAACCCGTATCTTCGCTTTCGGCGTACACGTATATGAAAGAAGCCTTCAAAAAAACTAACACTGGCGTGCCGTCCAGTGCATCTGTACAAAGATTGTTTTCGATTGCATCGGACGTATTTTCTCCTCGACGATCATGTTTGGCGGATAACAATTTTGAGATCCATCTCTTGTTAAAATTTAATAAACATGTTTTTGAATAAATTTATGTGGTTTTTATTTTATACTAGAGGCATGGCAGTCTTCCATGAATATGTTGAAATTCTGCTTTCTTTCGTTAAAATTTTAAAGTGTCTATTATATTTAAATTATTAGGTTTTTTGTGTAATAATTTTCAGAATTTAATACGAAAATATGAGAATTTCTATTAATAATTAATAGTTTGTAAAATTCTTAGACTTATCTCTCTCTTAGCCTTAAAATAACAATATAATTATATAAAATTCTTTTATACCTAACACAAAGAAAAAGTTGTGTTGATGATAATAACTTTTAAAATTTCTTTATATAGAGGATTTTTTTAATGCAATGTTTTAAATAGATATATCATGAATTTAATTAGTAATTGTTTTCATTATTTTATAATATGCATATCATATGTGATGTTTTCAATTAAAACAATTATACAATATTACATGGTTCACACGGGTCATTCGTCATAAATCACTAATTTGGTAAGTCATGAAAAAAGGCCTTTATACTCATTAATTTTGATTTGTGCTCAAGAAACTAGAATGTTTGTACAACATGAAAGGGGTCTCAAAACGGGCCTTTTTTTTCCCGTTCAGACATCCATTTTATTATATTTTTAAAAACTTTTTTAGTTCTCATGATTTTTCAGAGATGATTTTCAGAGATTTTTCATGATTCTTTCAGAGCTCACTTTCCCAATTTATTTTTATCATAGAGGTATTAAAACTTAATTAGTTTCAGCAATACTTCAATAATTAGCAGTAGTTGCCAGTAGCGTATATATAGGCTAGGCTTCCATTTCGGGGGGAGGGGGACGATTCGGTATTTTAAACTTTATTGTTCTAAAGTTAAAAGAAATGTTTCAAAATAGCTCCTTTTTAATAATTGCTTTACATTTTCGGAGGGGGCCCGCCTCCCCCTGCTCAAATACTCGCCTGGTAGTTGTTTATTAGAGCAATAGTTTTTTTCTAATTAAAGGCGAAAAGGTGCCCGGGGTCTTCCGTGCGTCCACCAAATCTGCGGCGCTCAACGCTACAAGGAAACCAAGTTTCGTTCTTTGGACGCGAGAGACACCCGCTGAGGTCATTAATCACGCTGGACGCGAGTAGAAAACCAAGGCTTTAGATATCGATAGTTTTCTCTAATTAGGATATAAATATCCTTAAATATGAATGTAATGCAAATTGAATCTGTTAGCAAAATTTGTCTCCTAAAAGTAGCGAAAAAGTAGCGACTACATTTCAAAAGTAGTGTAGCTAACTACATTTGTCAAAAAGTAGTTGTAGTTGTAGTTAACTACATTTTTCGAAAAGTAGCGGTAGTTGTAGCGCGCTACAAAAAAAAAGTAGTTTTTCCCACCACTGGTTATAAGGGATCAGAAACCGGGAAACCTCGAGAAAAAGGTTGTTCCAAAAGAGTCCGCTCCGAGTAAAGAGAAAAACTTTGATAGGCAAAGAGAAATAGTGTGCTATTTATGTCGAGAAAGAGGTCATATTAAGCCCAATTGTCCGAAAATCCCTGATAGACAGAATCACCCGGTACGTAACTTAAATGCAGAAAGTATATTAGGAGAGGGTTTTGAACCGTATATAGATAAAGCATTTATTAATGGAGAACTAAGGGAATATCTTAGAGATAGCGGGACGTGCATAGATTTATGTGAGAGCGAGATGATTTCGACGGAAGATTTGTTGCCGGATCTCGTCTGGATAAAACAACCGCTGGACGCCGCTTGTAAGTGTTTGCCCTTAGCTAAGATTGTAATCGAATTAGATTTTGGAAGGGTTGAAACGAACGCTGTTGTGAAGCCCGCTGAGCTTAGTCAAGGTTTATATTTAATGGGAAATCGAACAGCTAAATTAATTGAGGAACAGAAACGCAATGTAAATCCGGTGAATGCGATTATTACGCGAAGAATGGCCCGACGTAATTCGGATGTAAATAGTGTACAGAGCGCACGAGAGCAAGATGAATCTAAATGCCCCCAAGTCGAGAACGAAACTTCTATTCTTTCGAACGGGGTCGAGGGAAATAACAATGAGAGTGAAGGGAACGCTATCACAATGGAGGAGAATGAAAATACGGTAATCCCTTCGCTGGACAGCTCGGAAAAGTCGCCCCTCGCGAAAATCACTGCAGAGGAGTTCTTATCTGCACAAAAGAGTTGCCCGGCGCTTAAAGAATTGTGGGAAAAGGCGATTACAGAAGAGAAGTCAGAATTCCAAATTCAAAACGACCGACTAGTTAGGATTACGAAGTCGAAACGAGGGGAGGAGAAAAAACAGCTGTGCGTTCCTACGGTGTTTAAAGGAGAGATTTTAAACCTGTGTCATTCTTCTATGTCAGGTCATTTGGGAGTTACGAAAACCAAAGACAGAATTCTCGCCAACTTTTTCTGGCCCAACTGCTATAAGGACATAGAGGACTATATTAGGACGTGCGATCCGTGTCAGAAGGTAGGCAACAACAGGGACAGGAGGAAAGCTCCGATGAAGTTGGTCCCCATAATTTCGGAACCTTTTAGGCGTTTGTCGATCGATGCGATAGGTCCGTTAATTGTTCGCGAAAACAATAACAAATATGCAATCACGGCTGTCTGCCAGGATACGAAATATCCAAACACCAAAGCAGTGAAGGATTTAACTTCGAAATCGGTGGTGCACGCGCTAATTCAAATTTTCTCTGAGACAGGCTACCCACGCGAACTTCAATGTGATTTAGGCAGCTCGTTTACGAGTGAACTAACGACATTGTTTTTTGACAAGTACGACATAAAAGTGAGTCATTCTTCAGTTTGCCACCCGCAAAGTAATCAGGTGGAGAGGATGCACTCTAGCCTGAAACGAGCTATCAAAATATTATGTTTGGAGTCCAAAAGTGAGTGGGAAAGAGTTTTGCCTATGGCACTATTTGCCCTACGTACGGTTACCCACGAAAGTACGGGTTTCAGCCCCGCGGAGCTCGTGTACGGAAAGAATCTCAGAATGCCTCATACAATTGTGTACGAAAACTGGATGAACGAGGAGGAAGTTAGCCAGAATGTTGTAGATTATATTTTAGAATTAAACAGTAGATTGAAATTATGTCCGGATTTCGCAGTAAATCGTATGGCGGAGTGTCAAGAGAAGAAGAAAGTATGGTATGACAAGAACGCTGTTTCACGTAAATTTAAAGTCGGAGATCTCGAGCTAGTGCTGGCTACTGCAAAGCCGCATAAAATGGCGGTAAACTGGATAGGACCAGGTGTAGTTACGAGTGTGATATCCGATACGAATTCCACGGTTGACATCCCGGAAAAGAAAAATAAGAATACGATCTATCACGTTAATTTAATGAAACCGTATTATAAGAGACCCGAATATGTTAATCTAATGATAGAGGGATTCGGGGAAGTAATTCGGGGGATTCAGTAAGAAATTGAGGAAGAGGCGGATATTCCATATCCTTTGCCCGATCCGACTCAGTTCGACTTGGTACGGGAAAGCAATTTGGAGAGTAAATTATCCACTGAGCAGATCGGTGCTCTACAAAATTTATTGGTTAAACACTGGAATGTATTTTCGACTGACCCTGTCACCACTCCTCTGGTTGAAATGGATATAAAGTTAATAGATGAAAGCCAATAAGATCTAGGCCCTATCGCATGTCTCCCAGGCAAACAGAGATTCTCAGGAATGAAATAAAATGCCTCTTAGAACTAGGAGTGATAGAAATGGGACAAAGTGACTTCGCCGCCCCTATGATCCTTGTGGAAAGTCCCGGAAAAGATCCTCGTCCGTGCATTGACTATCGGGCGTTAAATGCAAAAACTCAGATTGAATTTTTCCTTCTCCCCAACATCGAAGAAGTCGTAGAAAAAGTTAGCGCAGCGTCTTTCATTTCAGTTATGGATTTGACAAAAGGTTACTTTCAAATACCTCTTTCAGAACAAGCGCAAAGGTATGCAGCTTTCGTTACGCCTTTCGGAAGTTATATACCGAAAAAAATGATGTTTGGGATGGTCGACGCCCCCTTCTACTTCTGCAAATTAATTAGCATATTATTAGGAGGCTTAGAGTGTTTTGCCCCACCCTACATAGATGACATGGCAATTTTTTCTAATGATTGGGAGCAGCATATTAGACATCTTGATGAGGTTCTAAAAAGGTTAAGTGAGGCAGGTCTTAAAGTTAAGCCGGCAAAGTGTAGGTTTGCGCAAGACCCTGTCCGATTTTTAGGTCACGAGGTAGGCTCCGGAAAACGATCCCCGAGTCAGGCGAAAATCCAAGCTGTCCAGAATTTTCCAACTCCGAAAACTAAAACCCAGGTGAGGTCGTTTCTCGGGTTATGTGGGTATTATCAGAGATACATAAATCAGTATGCTCTTTTAGCAGCGCCTTTAACTGATACTCTAAAAGGGAAACTGAAACGAGAAAAAATTGAATGGAGTGAAAGTGGTGAACGTGCATTTCAAGCCTTAAAAGCAGAGTTGACGAAAAGCCCTGTTTTGTATGCCCCTGATTTCTCTCGAGAATTTTTAGTGCAAACCGACGCGAGTTTAATAGGTGCAGGTATCGTGCTAGCCCAAGTATTTGAGGGGGAAGAACATCCGATTGCGTACCTCAGTAAAAAGTTCTCCAAGACAGAACGGAATTATAGTACGATCGAGCGAGAATTGGCAGCTATAATTTATGGCGTAAAAAAATTGAATCATTATCTCGATGGACAACCGTTTATTCTGCAAACGGACCATAATCCCTTGGTTTACTTGAATAAAATGATAGGTACCAATTCCCGGTTAATCCGATGGGCGTTGTGTTTACAGCAGTACAATTTTAAAATTGTTCATAAGCCCGGGATAAAGCATGGGAATGCGGATGCTCTTAGCCGTGCCAATGATTACGAATAAAAAAAGAGAAAAATAAAAAAGGGCTTGTATGATTTCTGTTTACAAATTGTATATATTTCTATTAATTGTAGTTTGGAAAAGTGTTAGCATATGTGTTTTTTTTAATTAATTAAGTGTAGTGTAGAAGTGTTTAGAATTGTGCGAATTCCACTGTAGTAATTTTTACAGGTAGTTTTTACATCACGTAATTTTTACAGGTAACTCTTTTCATTTATTGAATATTCAGAAACGTAAATTGTGCATTTTAAGGAAAAAAGGTTACTCTCTGATATTGTGGTGCTTAATAGTGTAATTAGGGACTTGTGTGCCAAGCTTCCCTATTTTTGTGTGTCCTGCATGGTCTTCCAAAAAGACAAATTTTTGATTCCAGTGGTATCAAAAATCTCTCCTGAGGGGGAGGAGCTGTACCATCGCCCCCCTTAGTGCAGCTGCACGGTGGAATGTGCGAACGGCGACGGAGTGTCTAGAAGGACAATGACAGCGCTAGACATCGGACTCTTAGCTGAAAAGAGCGATTTTAAGCTCCTTGCATTCAAAAGGACCGACGAGGCGTGGGAAAGGCACCTTCTCTAGTGAATCTAACCGGAAGGAGCCGCCATGACGTACGGGCAGGCTAAGCCAATAAGTTGGTATGGGGACAGTTTGACCCCCAGATGATGCAAGAAGCCCGAGCAAGTGGCCAGATACCTTTAAACGGAGAGAAGGAAGAGATGCCCCTAGACTGCGCGCTCCGAGGTGTATGGTTTTCTTTGCAGTGAGAAAAGTTCAGCGATAAATGAACTTCCAGCCGGTCTGAGATGAGACCGCATACCCTGTACTAGACTGTACTTGTACCAGTAATTGTTATCTCTCTATTCTAAAAAAAAGTAAAGGCCGCTGTCAATAGCTTATGGACCTATCTCCTCATAAACCGTGGGGATTTGAATTTCAACTAAGGTGCCCGCAGATTCGAAAAATTCCGAGGAACCTGCTAAGCTGACTTAAATTTCGAAAATCTAATTATTTTAGAAGATATTAATAAAAAACTGAAAAATAAACAAAATGGTTTACAGATTTGGCATAAAATCATTCATTCCTTTGCAACAAAGCGTTTCCAAGTATCTAGAATCGCGTGAAATTTACAAAGTTAACACAAAAAGCCTAATAACTTCTTCACCGTTTGCACGATCCGCTTGAAAATTTTCATGATCATGTATAAAAATATAGAAAACAATCTGCGCTTCTTTAAAAATCTGAAAATCCACCCGTTCCCTCCTTTTAAAGCGATTTTTCGCTATTTTCAGCACCATTTTACTTCCGAGAGTCAAAAAAGTAAATCATTTGCGTAACAAAATTACCCTTTTCAAGTGAATATGACGTCATACAAGTGGGATTCAAATTCGTTTAAAAAAGCTTTTGCAGATTACACAGTTTATTATCATTTTTTTTTCCACAAATAAATCGTTTGCATGGACATGAGAATAGCTGTTTACACAAAACGAAATCTTTCGATTGCGAAAAGATTCCGCGAGTTTCCAGAATAGCATGAAATTTAATTTGGGTATCTCTCTATTCTAAAAAAAATTAAAGGCCGCTGGCGCTGTCAAAGCTTGTTGACCGATCTCCTCCTACACCGTAGGGATTTCAGTTTCGACTAAGGTGCCCACAGATTCGAAAAATTCCGAGGAACCTGCTAAGCTGATTTAAATTGCGAAAATCGAATTATTTTAGAAGATATTAATAAAAAAAACTGATAAAATAAACCGAATGGTTGCCAGATTTGGCATAAAATCATTCATTCCTTTGCAACAAAGCGTTTCCAAGTATCTAGAATCGCGTGAAATTTACAAACATGAGTTAGAATTACGCCCGTTTTACGCCAAAATAAAAACTATATGAAATAAGTAACTCAAAATGTGTAACACAAAGTTGACAATTTTCAAATAGTAAGTTCGCTTAGACAACAGGAGTTTAGAATTAGCAATTATTCGTTTTTCCAAAAAAGAATAATTAATATCTTGAAAATGAAAAATAATTAAAATGCAGATTATTTTAAAGCCGGTTCTCGTCCAGCTGGATTATTTGCTACCAGTAGAAATATTTGGCGGCGATAACTATGCCATTATAGCAGTTATAGTACACTTTGGATATTTGCTAGCGCGACGAGATGGTATAATTCATGGTGTTAAGTACGCCAATCTGCAAACGATTATGTAAATGAAAATATGGATAACGGTTTTCCGGTAACATTAAATTAACAGTAAATATAGGTTGTGAGCATGTGTAAATCGCCAAATAATGAAAAGTCGCCATTGGTGGCAGGCTATTCTATCTGTTCCGTAGCTTTTATTAACTTTACATGTACGCAAGTCGCCCAATAATGAAAAATCGCCACGGGTGGCAAATTCGCAATAGGTGTCCAATAGGTTTTACATTATTAAAAATACAGCTCAAACATATGTTCTGATTTTATTACGCTTTAGCTCCTAATTAATATAACTTTTGAATGGCAACATTAAATATCATTGTGTTTCTGAGGAGTGCAAATAATTTTTCCAGCGATTATAAGCGGAGTCCGCATTCCAGGTGGAGTATAGCTCAGGACCCGTACAACACGGATTTCCATAACAAAATATCTTCCGTGTTATGAGGGGGAGGGGGGTCTACGTTAGTGTGAAGTTTGAATTTTTATGTACTGTGGCGTTTTGGACTCGCCACAAGTGCTAAACAGGAAACACAAACAAAATTGAAGAGACTCGAGACAGGAGTTGAGGTTTTTGTTTAACGTTGATTATTAAAATGCACATTTACAAACATTGACTGCATTCTGCAGACTTAAATACAAGCATCAACTTCCGCTCTGGAATTCGGGAACTCTCGTCCCTCTGAGAGCCGGTCTCTGTTCGACCTCCTCGAACAGCCTCCAAAACGACTCTGTGCTCTCTGTCAGCGCCCAGCCTAGGGTTTCCACATTCGTGTGGGGTCGGTCGGCAAAATCAAAAGGCCTCGCCTCCGATCTTCCTCCAAGCCCCCTGTGCGTTCGCACTCGTCGTGTGGGGTCGGTCGGCAAAATCAAAGGACCCCCTTTGCTCTTGGAATGTGCACTGGTCAAGTGTGCTTTCCGCATCGTGGGAAACACATCGAGTCCTTGGTACATTTCTGGGGGGAGTAGTAACTTGTCACAACTCCCTCCCCCATGAAGACAAAAGTTTCGGCGATGAAGCGGAAACCTTTTGGCAAAACAAAACCAAATCCGTAAGTCCCTCTTGAGACAATTCCCCGAGAGGCACGTACGAATAAAAAAGAAAACGACTTTTAGCAAGGCGGACAAAGCTTACATCTTAATTCACTATATACACATACAAAAAAACTTTCTTTTAGATTTTAAACCTGAAACAGCACTCAGTGTTAAAATCCAGGGTGCCTTCCCAAATTCAAATACTATGATCTAATATTTACAATTCTTCTAGTAAAAAAAAAAAAAAAAAAAAAAACACAAACAAAACTATTCTGTAACCTAAAACTGAAAGGTGAAAACTTTGCAAGCAGAGTTTTTCCCTGTGGGACATCTCCTAGATTTCTTGATTTGTGAAATACTTAAAACTCTGCATTTTCATGAACTAACACTTGAAGTCTTTCAATGGAAGTTCTAATAATCACATGTTTTCCTTTTTTCTGGATCCGAAATAATTATATAACAATAATTCAAAATTCATTCTCTTACGGATAAAATTTCCAAAAGGGGTTGCAAAAGCAGCGTATCGCGTGGCGCCTTTCCTCAAGGGTGATCCGTAATCGGTCTCTCCCAATTTGATCACCACAAAGCCCAAAAGTCTTTTAACTTCCTCCCTTGATACTTCGGTTTGCCTCGGTGATATGCGATAAGGTTTCGCTCTCATCAGCTCGGAATGCGTTACCTCTATATCCCTTTCGATCAGTGGCGTGATTCCCGGTTCTGAGAGCACTTTGCTACGACCCTGCAACGTACGCCCAAAAATCTATTTGCTCCGCAGTCAACTGCTTCTCAAGCGGGCCTTCTTTAAATATCTCCCGGAGATCAAATTGAATGGGGTTAGGTAAAGGGTATGGAATCTCGGCCTCTAGGCCCACCTTAAACACTTTTTTCACGGCATTCGTATCATACTCCAATTTTCTTTTCCCTTGCTTTTCGGACATTTCCTCTGCTGCCAACGCCTGCCATTTTTTAAACCTATTTGTCAGGCTCAAAATACACTCTACAACGTTTGTGTCTGATACAACTAGATCGAGACAATTTTCAACTACCGGAGGCTGCGGGGTGCGCAAGTCCCTTCCTTGGACCACATCTGCCGGACTAAACCCTCTACCTTCACGCGCCACTGTTGGAAGTGAAAACAAAGCCAGGGGCAAATGATGCTCCCCGTCCTCCACTGTCTCTAAACCTATAAATACTGAAATTATCTGAACAAAAGAATGAACTTTCTCAACTGAATCACTCAGTGGGGGGCACAACGAACTGTGGATGACGCGCATCTGGAACCTGTTAAGAAATCCTGAATTCAAAATACTAGCAACAAACTTCCCCAAGTCACTTAGGACTTCTTTAGGAAAGCCCCTCCGTAAGAACACGGTATTTAACTCATTACCAACATTCACTGACGTAATTTCCTGAATAGCCGTAGCTTCAGGGTTACTGGTAAGACAAATATAGCTTAGGATATATTTGTTATGTTTTGTGCCCATCGGTAAGGGACCCACCATATCAATGTCAGTTTTAGAGAAAATCTCTGAAATACTAGGAATTAATTTCATTGGGATTCTTTCCCGGTCGTTATTTTTATCGAGCTCCTGATATTCCAAACCAGACCTTAAATATAATTCAATTTCCTGATAACATTGTGGCTCGAAAAATTGACGCAACCTATCCTTAGTTTTAGTAAATCCCAAAAGACCTGCTATGTCTCCGTGACCTAGCTCTTTAATTTTCTCCCGGTACTTTAACGGGATGCACAGCTGAACCCTTTTCTCTCCCCTCTTTGATTCTATCACTCGCACTAATTTTCCCTTTAACACTTGGAATTCCGCACCTTCCTGGGCTTGATCCCATAAGGGCTTCAAAGTTTCGCAATTTTTTTGCTCCACTCCAAAATCAGGAGAAGACACAACCGCTAGACTGCTTTCCTTTCTTGGCCCGGTGGGGGGGGAATTCATGCTCTCTTCCGCTGATTCCGGAGGTAAATCCGCTACCGGAGGGGTGTCCGCTCCCTTGGGAATATTCTTCCCTGCTTCCTGAACGCTTTCCCGCTTAGCCGCGCTCCTTGTGATTGCGTTTATGAGAGTTGGCTTGTTAACATTGTCCGCTAATAGTTGAGCAGTCTTATTTCCTAATAAATAATAACCCTGATCCAAATCATCAGTCTTTATTGCCACTTTAGTCAAGACTTTACCAAACTCGCCCTCCAGTTCTACTCTCGCCAAAGGCAAACACTTGCACTCGCTATCTAATGGCTGTCTGACCCAGACCACTTCTCCCGTAAAGTCCTCCGAATTAACCCAGCTTTTAGCCCACACATCAATTCCGCTCCCGCTATCACGTAAGCAGTCCCGTTCTATACCATTTACCTTAACCTTGCTCGTAACCGGCGTAAAACACTCGCTCAATACATTAAGGTTATTAACAACTTCACTTCGCCTTTTTGCCAACTGGGGACACACTGGCCTAATATGACCTTCTTCAGAACAATGAAAACATACTACCGGTTTTCTTTTGTCAAAACACTTATTCTCTGGTACAGTAGTTTCACTTTTCCGAAATTCTCTGTCCATAAGTCTTTCTTCCCCGCCTCTTGAGTCCCTCTTTTCCTTACCGAACTTGCCCTTTCTTTCCCATGTTCTTTCGTCTTTCTTTCTATAGTTTCGTCGTACATTCTCAAAATGGCCAAGTTTCTCAGCCAAAACGGACGCTTTCTTAAACTCCTCCCACTGATTTAAATACTGCTCTCTGGCCTCTACTGGGGCTCTCTTTTTTAGTTGTTCTAACAACATTAATTCCTTTAATGCGTCAAAATCCGTTACCCCGGCCGATTCTAACCAGCTATTCAAATACCCTTTTAATTCGTATACAAGATCTGACCACAAAGCCACGACCTTTCTTCCGTGCTCTTCGAATTTCGTCTTAAGGGCTACCGAGCTAAGTCTGAATCTTTTTAGCAACAATTTTTTGATGTGAGAAAAGTCATCGCTAACCTCCGCCGGCTCCTTCACAATAATTTCCGCGACATCCGCAGGTAATAGGGGAATCAATTGGGATACCCACATGTTTTCGGGTACTTTTTCTTTACCCGCCTGACGCTCAAAAATCATAAAAATAGGGCGATGTCCAACACCTTGGGATCGAATTTGGGGACTAAATCTTTCAAACTGACGCGCCTCGTAGTTTCCTCGCTAATCAACGTGCTTATCGAGCTTACACTCGCGCTCTCAGCTGAATTACAAATTTTCAGTTTTTCAAGTTCATATGCACGCTCTGCTAATTTATCTAGCCGCGCTTGCTCTGCTAATTTATCTAGCCGCGCTTGCTCTGCCTGCTTAGTTATGCTTTCTTGCTCCTCTAAAATTCGCTCTAAAAAGGCTTTAGCCGTATCCTCGTCATAATCCGGAGATCCTTCTATAGCCCGAATAATGTTTTTCACAATATCTGAGTCGGATACCTCCACTTCAAATTCTGCTGCTAAGAGTAGCAGAACGTGCTTTCTTTGTTTTTTCATAAACGCCATTCTCAAGTAAATATTATGCCAAAAAAAAGAAGTAGTAACAGTAACCAAAACAATACACTTTTCAGAAAACCGCTTAATTCAGTTAACACAGTGCCCGAAATACCTATTCCCTGCACTGACAAGAATTAATTTTACACTGGATTCTAAAACTGAGTGGCCCTATCACCACATGCACTTAGTTTATTACAACACTAGATTTGTATTTTAGCATAAAACTACTACAGAATAAAGAAACAAATAAAAGCTAAGAATTTTACCCTGAGAACAATTAAACATGAATTCAAATTTACAATTCCTACACACATAAGAAACAAATTTTCTAACTCTTTTTAATCCTTTAAAATACTCATAAACATTGTGCCTCTCGAAAAAAAAATCTCAAAATAGACTTACCCCTTTGGTCGACGTTCTCTCCGAAGTACATCAGGGACCATCCACTGAAGAAACGACAGGAAGAATTTCACAAATCTCTATCCCGCAGGACTCCGTCAATGTTTCCCGGAACTATTCACTGTTCCATAAGCACAAGTTGAGTGTTCTAAGTCCGTTTTACCACCTTTCAGTCACAGATATGGTTCCACATTTCCCAATTTTACGGTAAGTTCAAAGTCACAGATCTAAATTATCATTTCTCACTTCACGAAAATATGTCTCGAGTTATCTGTTCGATGGTTTATGAAGAAAAAACCAACATCCCACCGCTGCCACCAGAAATAATATTAGTCTATTTAGCTGTGGCGTTTTGGACTCGCCACAAGTGCTAAACAGGAAACACAAACAAAATTGAAGAGACTCGAGACAGGAGTTGAGGTTTTTGTTTAACGTTGATTATTAAAATACACATTTACAAACATTGACTGCATTCTGCAGACTTAAATACAAGCATCAACTTCCGCTCTGGAATTCGGGAACTCTCGTCCCTCTGAGAGCCGGTCTCTGTTCGACCTCCTCGAACAGCCTCCAAAACGACTCTGAGCTCTCTGTCAGCGCCCAGCCTAGGGTTTCCACATTCGTGTGGGGTCGGTCGGCAAAATCAAAAGGCCTCGCCTCCGATCTTCCTCCAAGCCCCCTGTGCGTTCGCACTCGTCGTGTGGGGTCGGTCGGCAAAATCAAAGGACCCCTTTGCTCTTGGAATGTGCACTGGTCAAGTGTGCTTTCCGCATCGTGGGAAACACATCGAGTCCTTGGTACATTTCTGGGGGGAGTAGTAACTTGTCACTGTACCAATGAAGATGCAAGAACCAAGCAATGTGTAGTTCAGTAACATTTTATCTGATCCTATATTCAGATTTTGTCTGTTGAAAATATGTCTTTTTTTACGAATAAGCTGGATTAGGGGCCGAATGCCTCATACGAAAAGCGAGCGTAGCGAATCTGGGGGGGGCCTTGGTCCCTAGTGTTTTAAAATTAAATCCTGTTAAGTTTTAACAAGTGTTTTTATTACGCGCTACCACACCAATGATAGTGTATGCTTACAGAATTAAATCTAGCTGTGATGAGATTAGTAGAGCCACTCCTATTAATCTGAAACGAGTCACAGTGCACCCTTTTTTGGCCAACTTGTCTGCAGCTTCGTTTCCAGGTATACCGCAGTGCGATGGTATCCACTGTAGGGCCACTATTTTGCCTTTTCCATGGAGGTTCCAGAAAAGGGATCTGCACTGCTGAATAGAGGCAGAATCAGGAACTTGGTAACATTTAGCAATTTCTAAATCGCGGCCTGCGAATCAGAAAAGATGACAGCCCGATCAAAAGGAAACGGCTGGGCATTTAAATGATGTAGTGTGGTTTCAATTGCTGTAACTTCCCCACCAAATGCTGTTTTTGCAGTTCCCAGGGACAAATAATCCCTGGTCCCGATCAAGTCTTAAATATTTTTCATTGAAATATTAATTACATATTGAATTTTCCAAATAGAATTAATAATATTAGAAAAATAAAGACTTAATTTAATTAGAAATAGCTATCAAAATACTAGGGAAACGAAATACTTAAAGAAAAAGTTAGGAAGGAGTTTTACCAAAAAATACTTAAACTAATTATTTTTTAATTCAAAGTCTTAACTATTTTTAATTATTAATTATAGCAAAATAAATTACAGAAAAAATAAGTAAAGTATATTATAATCTATTATTATTTTTTAAAATTAAATAAAACAAAAACGACAGTAACACAAAGCTCATCTCGCTAAAGTGCTACATCGGGTACAGAACCTAAATTATCTGATCAGAAAGACGAAGATCATCGTATCAGCTGTCTACGACCAAACTGGTTTAGGATATAAGGTAACTTGTACAAATCTTGTCACGGATCTACAGCACTGTATTCCTGCTCCCTGTCTTGTTTACCGCCTTTGAAACGAGACCATTTTCCGTATTTCCTTACGCGGGTTAAATAGTTCACTCTTTGAACTGGATTAAATAAAAAAAACGAGTTTTCCTAGCTTAACCGGCGACGTCACTCATCGAATTTGACACCGATTAAAATCATATATTAATTGTAAAAAATTCGTTAGAGCGGATTCCGAGATCCAGAAGAGAACAACAAAGAAATTGGAAAGTTAGCTGTATACATAAGTGCCACGAAGTTTTACGGTTGGTTGGTTGGGGCTGGCTGCGTCACTAGTAGAACTGCCGTTCAACATGATACATATATATATATATATAAACCGTTTAGTATTTAGAGGTGCCTTAAGAGAGTAAAGTAATTCTTATATGTGTTGCTGCAAAAGAACTATGTGATATAATGGATAAAGGTAGCTTATAATACACGGGAATATTGTAGCTTTCTGAACATGAAAAATGTTTGAGAATCGGTTCAATATTTACCCAGATGCCATAGAGCGTAATCCAATTCTTATGAATCTCCCTGTAAAAGAACTATTTGTGGAATATGTATAAAAGGTGGCCTATAAAACACAGGTATGGTGTAGCTTTAAATTAGGGGAGAAAGTTTTAGAACTTGTATACTACTTACAGGGATGTACATAGAACGCAATGTATTACAATTATTTTGAGCGTACTTGTCAAAGAACTATTAATGCTATATGCATAAACGGTAGACAGCATATTAATCCACGGCGTAAGCTATTTTGAGTACAAATATTACGCAAATCCGATCTACGGTTTTTGCGCGATTCAGTCAAAAACACTCAAACACACAAAAATGCGAAATTTTAAATTATCATATTAGTAGAATAACTTTCAATAAAGAGACATAATTTTTTAAAATCAATGCTATAAAATGCGGTATAATAATGCTTTTTAAAAATATGGCTATAATATACTTTGAAACAGTGGCCTAAACCTTTATTTAAAATGACTTTCAACAAAGGGACGTAATTGCTGGAAACAATGCAAAACTACACGTTATAAAAATGTTCTTTAAGAATGTGTGTCAATAATATACGTTAAAACAGTGGACCAAACCTTTATTTCAATGACTTTCAACAAAAGGGCATAATTGTTGGAAATAAGGCAAAAGAACTCAGTATAACAATGCCCTTTAAAAATGTGTGTCAATAATATACTTTGAAACAGTGGACTAAGCCTTTATTTAAAATAACTTTGAACAAAGTGACGTAATTGTTGGAAAGGCAAAAATAAACGAATAACAATGGCCTTTAAGAATGTGTGTAAATAATATATACTTTGAAACAGTGGACTAAACTTTTATTTAAAATCACTTTCAACAAAGGGACGTAATTGTTGGAAAGGCAAAAATACACGATATAACAATGCTCTTTAAAAATGTTGGTCAATAATATGCTTTGAAACAGTGGACTAAACCTTTATTTAAATAACAATCAAAAAAGGGGCGTAATTGTTGTAAATAAGGAAAAAATACACGATATAAAATGCTCTTTAAGAAAGTTTGAAAATAATATACTTTGAAACAGTGGACTGAACCTTTATTTAAAATGACTTTCAACAAAGGGAAGTAATCGTTTTAAATAAGGAAAAAATCTGTATAACAATGCTCTTTAAAAATGTTGGTCAATAATATATTTTGAAACAGTAGACTGAACCTTTATTTAAAATGACTTTCAAGAAAGGGACGTAATTGTTGGAAACAATGCAAAAATACACGTTATAACAATGTTCTTTACGAATGTGTGTCAATAATATACGTTAAAACAGTGGACTAAACCTTTATTTAAATAACTTTCAACAAAGGGGCGTACTTGTTGGAAATGCAAAAATACACGATATAGCAATGCTCTTTAAAAATGTGTGTCAATAATATAATTTGAAACATTGCACTAAACATTTATAAAAAATGACTTTCAACAAAGGGACGTTCATTCTTGGAAATAAGGTAGAAATACAGGATATAACAATGGTCTTTAAGCATGTGTGTCAAAAATATACTTTTAAACAGTGGACTAAACTTATATTTCAAATGACTTTCAACAACGGAACGTAATTGTTGGAAATAATACAAAAATATACGATATAACAGTGCTGTTTAAAAGTTTGTTTCGATAATATGCTTTGAAACAGTGCACTAAACCTTTATTTTAAATGACTCTCAACAAAGGGACGAAATCGCTGGAAACAATGCAAAAATACACGTGATAACAATACTCTTTATAAATGTGCCTCAATAATATGCTTTGAAACAGTGGACTAAACCTTTATTTAAATAACAATCAACAAAGAGGCGTAATTGTTGGAAAGGCAAAAATACACGAATAACAATGGTCTTTAAAAATTTGCGTCAATAGTATGCTTTGAAACAGTAGACTAAACCTTTATTTAAAATAACTTTGAACAAAGGGACGTAATTGTTGGAAAGGAAAAAATAGGCGAATAACAATGGTCTTTAAAAATGTGTGTCAATAATATGCTTTGAAACAGTGGACTAAACCTTTATTTAAAATAAGTTTGAACAAAGGGACATAATTTTTGGAAAGGCAAAAATACACGAATAACAATGCTGTTTAAAAATGTGTGTCAATAATATACTCTGAAACAAGGCACTAAACATTTATTAAAAAGGGATGTTAATTGTTGGAAAGAATGTAGAAATACACGGTATAACAATGCTCTTTAAGAAAGTTTTAAAATAATATACTTGTAAACAGTGGACTGAACCTTTATTTAAAATGACTCTCAACAAAGGGACGTATTACTTGGAAACAATGCAAAAATACACGTTATAACAATATTTATAAGAATGTGTGTCAATAATACACGTTAAAACATTGGACTAAACTTTTATTTAAAATGACTTTATACAAAGGAAAGTAATCATTTTAAATAAGGAAAAAATACTCTGTATAATTATGCTCTTTAAAAATGTTGGTCAATAATATACTTTGAAACAGTGGACTGAACCTTTATTTAAAATGACTTTCAAGAAAGGGACGTACTTGTTGGAAATGCAAAAATACACGATATAGCAATGCTCTTTAAAAATGTGCAACAATAATATAATTTGAAACATTGCACTAAACATTTATTAAAAATGACTTTTCAACAAAGGGACGTTAATTGTTGGAAATAAGGCAGAAATACAGGATATAACAATGGTCTTTAAGCATGTGTGTCAATGATATACTTTGAAACAGTGGACTAAACTTATATTTCAAATGACTTTCAAAGGAACGTAATTGTTGGAAATAATACAAAAATATACGATATAACAGTGCTGTTTAAAAGTTTGTTTCAATAATATGCTTTGAAACAGTGGAATAAACCTTTATTTTAAATAAGTTTCAACAAAGGGACGAAATCGCTGGAAACAATGCAAAAATACACGTGATAACAATGTTCTTTAAGAATATGTGTCAATAATATGCGTTAAAACAGTGGACTGAACCTTTATTTAAATAATTCTCAACAAAGGGGCGTACTTGTTGGAAAGGCAAAAATACACGATATAGCAATGCTCTTTAAAAATGTGTGTCAATAATATAATTTGAAACATTGCACTAAATATTTATTAAAAATGACTTTCAAGAAAGGGACCTTAATTGTTGGAAATAATGCAGAAATACGGAATATAACAATGGTCTTTAATAATGTGTTTCAATAATATACTTTGAAACAGTGGACTAAAACTTTATTTAAAATAACTTTGAACAAAGCGACGTAATTATTGGAAAGGAAAAAATACATGATACAACAATGCTTTTTAAAAATGTGTGTCAATAATATACTTTCAAACAATGGAATAAACCTTTAATTAAAATAACTTTCAATAAAGGCGCGTAATTGTTGGAAATAAGGGAAAGATACATGATATAACGATGCTCTTTCAAAATTTGTGTCAATAATATACTTTGAAACAGTGGACTAAACCTTTATTTAAAATGACTTTCAACAAAGGGAAGGTATCGTTGGAAATAAGGCAAAAATACTCTGTATAACAATGCTCTTTAAAAATGTGTGTCAATAATATACTTTGAAACAGTGGACTAAACCTTTATTAAAAATTACTTTCAACAAAGGGAAGTAATTGTTGGAAAGGCAAAAATACACGAATAACAATGCTCTTTAAAAATGTGTTTCAATAATATACTCTGAAACAGTGCACTAAACATTAATTAAAAATGACTTTCACAAAGGGACGTTAATTGTTGGAAATAATATAGAAATACACGGTATAATAATGCTCTTTAAGAAAGTTTGTAAATAATATACTTTGAAACAGTGGACTAATCATTTATTGAAAATGACTTTGAACAAAGGGAAGTAATCGTTGGAAATAAGGCACAAACACTCGGTATAACAATACTTTTTAAACATGTTGGTGAGTAATATACTTTGGACCAGTGCACTAAAGTTATATTTCAAATGACTTTTAAAAAAGGAACGTAATTGTTGGAAATAATACAAAAATATATGATATAACAGTGGTCTTTAAAAGTTTGTTTAAATAATATGCTTTGAAACAGTGGACTAAACCTTTATTTTAAATGACTTTCAACAAAGGGACGTAATTATTGGAAACAATGCAAAAATACACGATATAACAATACTCATTAAAAATGTGCGTCAATAATATGCTTTGAAACAGTGGATTAAACCTTTATTTAAATAACATTGAACAAAGCGGCATAATTGTTGGAAATAAGGCAAAAATACACGATATAACAACGCTCTGTAAAAATGTGCGTCAATAATATGCTTTGAAACAGTGTACTAAACCTTTGTTTAAAATGACTTTCAACAAAGAGGCGTAACTGTTGGAAATAAGTCAAAAATACACGATATAACAATGCTCTTTAAAAATGTGTGTCAATAATATACTTTGAAACAGTGGACTAAACCTTTATTAAAAATTACTTTCAACAAAGGGAAGTAATTGTTGGTAATAATGCAAAAATACTCAGTATAACAATGCCCATTATAAATGGGTGTCAATAATATGCTTTGAAACAGTGAACTAAACCTTTATTTAAAATAACTTTGAAGAAAGGGACGTAATTGTTGGAAAGGCAAAATACACAAATAACAATGCTCTTAAAAATGTGTGTCAATAATATACTCTGACACAGTGAACTAAACATTTATTAAAAATGCCTTTCAACAAAGGGACGTTAATTGTTGGAAAGAATGTAGAAATACACTGTATAACAATTTTCTTTAAGAAAGTTTGTATATAATATACTTTGAAACAGTGGACTGAAACTTTATTTAAAATGACTTTCAACAAAGGGACGTAATTCTTAGAAACAATGCAAAAATACACGTTATAACAATGTTCCTTAAGAATGTGTGTCAATAATACACGTTAAAACAGTGGACTAAACCTTTATTTAAAATGACTTTCAACAAAGGGAAGTAATCGTTGGAAATAAGGCACAAATACTCGGTATAACAATGCTGTTTAATCATGTAGGTGAATAATATACTTTGAACCAGTGGACTGAACCTTTATTTAAAATGACTTTCAACAAAGTGACGTAATTGTTGGAAACAATGCAAAAATACACTAACAATGCTGTTTAAAAATTTGTTTGAATAATATACTCTGAAACAGTTCACTGAACATTTATTAAAAATGACTTTCACAAAGGTACGTTAATTGTTGGAAATAATATAGAAATACACGGTATAACAATGCTCTTTAAGAAAATTTGTAAATAATATACTTTCAAACAGTGCACTAAACATTTATTAAAAATGACTTTCAACAACGGGACGTTAATTGTTGGAAAGAATGTAGAAATTCACTGTATAACAATTTTCTTTAATACACGTTAAAACAGTGGACTAAACCTTTATTTAAAATGACTTTCAACAAAGGGAAGTAATCGTTGGAAATAAGGCACAAATACTCGGTATAACAATGCTCTTTAATCATGTAGGTGAATAATATACTTTGAACCAGTGGACTGAACCTTTATTTAAAATGACTTTCAACAAAGTGACGTAATTGTTGGAAACAATGCAAAAATACACTAACAATGCTGTTTAAAAATTTGTTTCAATAATATACTCTGAAACAGTTCACTGAAGATTTATTAAAAATGACTTTCACAAAGGTACGTTAATTGTTGGAAATAATATAGAAATACACGGTATAACAATGCTCTTTAAGAAAATTTGTAAATAATATACTTTCAAACAGTGGACTAAACATTTATTGAAAATGACTTTCAACAAAGGGACGTTAATTGTTGGAAATAAGGCAGAAATACAGGATATAACAATGGTCTTTAAGAATGTGTGTCAATAATATACTTTGAAACAGTGTACTAAACGTATATTTCAAGGTAACTCAAGGTATATTTCAAGGTAAAAAAGGAACGTAATTGTTGGAAATAATACAAAAATATATTCGATATAACAGTGGTCTTTAAAAGTTTGTTTCAATAATATGCCTTGAAACAGTGGACTAAACCTTTCTTTTAAATGACTTTCAACAAAGGAACGTAATTGTTGGAAACAATGCAAAAATACACGTGATAACAATGTTCTTTAAGAATGTGTGTCAATAATATACGTTAAAACAGTGGACCAAACCTTTATTTAAACGACTTTCAAGAAAGGGCGTAATTGTTGGAAATAAGGCAAAAATACTCAGTATAACAATGCCCTATAAAGATGTGTGTCAATAATATACTTTGAAACAGTGGACTAAACCTTTATTTAAAATGACTTTCAACAAAGGGACGTAATTGTTGGAAAGGCAAAAATACACGATATAATAATGCTCTTTAAAAATGTGCGTCAATACCCAGCCAGCCACGATACATCGAATTAACGTCGCCGTCGACGTA
The DNA here is from genome assembly GCA_038373885.1 of Cheiracanthium punctorium. NCBI lineage: Eukaryota > Metazoa > Arthropoda > Arachnida > Araneae > Cheiracanthiidae > Cheiracanthium > Cheiracanthium punctorium. The sequence continues at coordinate 849,146 of JAWZYV010012686.1, read as the reverse complement.
GTTTCGACGTAATCATCGACGTTAAAAATCCTTGGATATGTCCACCTGTTTGCCCGTCGAGCGCTGAACTTCTCGACGGCGTATTACCCGCGAGGGGAGACCGTGAGAGATAACAATCTCGCTTAACTACGGCGTAAGAAGGGAAAAGGGTGACCGCCAGGAAGAGAAAATCCCCGATATTGGTCGAACACTGGTCGCTATAACGGCGAAGGGAGACAGATTCTCGGAATCCGTTTATAAAATTCAGCTCATAGTGGTTGATTTTACGTTATGCGTTGTCGTTACGTTACGCCGCAACGTCGTTACGTTCGTTGTTTGTTACGTTATGCCGCAATTCCAGTCAATGAGAGAATAGACAAATACCATTTGCATACGTCGTTAAGGAATGGAAATTCAAACTGTTCTGATCGTGTGAACTTTTGCCGTTTAAAAAGGAAACATTTTATATTTCTATATAATACATTTTAATATTAGTTTGTTAGCTAATAAAAAGTAATTTTTAATTAAATGTGCAGAAATTACAAGTTTTAAATTAACTTCTAGTCGTTTAGATGAAGTTGTAAAATATACATTCATAAAAATTTGAACAGAGAGAAAATAGATTAAAGAAAAATATAATCTTGATTTTTTTAAATTTAATTGATCAGTAACATGCATAAATAGCTTATGTCTCTATTTTACATTTTAAAGGGTTTACTTTTTCCCCCCGGTACATTTTATGAATTGTTTTTACTGTAGGTATATTCAATAAAAGGGGGGGGGGGTACGCTGTTTAATTCAATGTTATAAACAATCTAAATATCTTCATATATTGGTGAAAGATGGTGAAAAAGTAACTTAAAAATTAAATAAAATATTAGTAAATTTAGTTAAGTAAGGAATACAGTTTAAAATGCGATTTTACTAACAGTAAATATAGTTTACTTATTTTATATAAAAAAGGTTACTTTTTAACCAATATTAAAATATTTAGATAGTTTATAAGAGTAGATTAAATAATTTTTTGCACCCTTTTATTAAAAATACCTAATACAGCCAAAACGATTAATAAAATGTACCGAGTGAAAAAATGGAAACCCTTAAAAATGTAAATTAGTGACATAAGTTGTTCGTGCGAGTTACTTATCTGTTAAATTAAAAATCAAGATTATATTTTAACTTTAATATATTTTGGTATATGTTCAAACTTTTATGAATATAAATTTTATAACTTTATCTAAACGATTAGAAGTTAATTTAAAACTTGTTATTTCTAATCATTTAATTCAAAATTGCTTTTCATTAGCTAACAACTAGTAGTATAATGTATTATATTTAGAAATATAAAGTGTTTCCTTTTAAACGGCATGTGCACCCAACAAGAAGTTTGAATTTCCATGCTTTCACGACGTATGTAAATGGTGTGTGACTGACATATTCTCTAAATGTCTGGATTTCCGGCATAATTACTACGTTTATAAACTGTCAGGATTCGACGAAATCGTCAAGGAACCACATCTATTAGACGAATAAGCCTGCTTCTTTATCTCCATAGTTTATTATAGTTTTCCTGTAATAAAATATGAACAAGTTTTCTATCTACAAATCCCCCCCCCCCTCTCACCCTCCCACGAGAAAAATTCTGTCTATTTCATTACACAAACAGTTTTTTATTCATCTCTCTTAATTCTTTGATTTGTTCAATTTTACTACTCCAAATAGGTTTAAATTACACACTAAATGCACACATATTAGTATACAATTGAAAAAGAAAAAAAAACTTTGCATAAAGTGCTTTAATCTGTTTCATTGTAAGTTATGCCATAATGCAATAATAAGTTGATTTTTGTTATAGTAAGTTTACATTAAGTAAATTCGTGCTTATAATGAGAAAAAATATTTCATATGCTTAAGGTAAACAGTTGATTTTATGCCAATTGCACCTTTATATTTCACTCTATAATACAAATAAGAAGACTTATAATTAGCAATTAAAAAGAAAATGAATAAAAGAAACAAAGGACATAATTATTAGTTAAATAATTATTTAACTCACCTCTAAAATTTTGATGGCTGGAATTAAAATTTGTAGTTACCCCGATAAACTTTAATAACATCACCGGCCAACACAATTTAAAGAGAGCCAGACAAACTTATTAATATGCCAAGCTAACGATAAATCGTGTTAGCATTGAACTTGAAAAATATTCCAAGAGATACTTGAAAAATATCCACTTTTACAGTTAAAACTATGGAAATTTTACTTTTCTGTGTAGCGCAGCTGAGCTCAGCCATTGACTACACGCTGGAGCGAGTTCTGCCCTTGCATAAAAAACTGCGAAGTACGAGCCACGCGAACCATGAACAAATATACACACAAAAAAGAAAAAAAAGCATCTTTTTTCTGAGAAAACGGTTGGGGTGGACATGTCAAAGGTCGTGAGAAAGGACCCCGTAAATTCTGTCTCCCTTGCACTGTTTATTCGACGTTCAACTGACTATTAACTAAGCTGAAAAAATTTCTCGATGCTCCATCGTGTTTCTTCTTGGCTGGCTGGGGGTGTCTCTCAGACCGCCCAAGCCATGAGCGGAAAATCGGCGATGTAATGACGGATCATAGACATCCTGAGGGCGACCAGCATTAACAGTCGAAGATAGCCGCCTCCCTGACCAAAATCGAACGGCTCTTTCTAACGTCGACAACACAATGTATGTTTGATCTCTTTTAAACACTATTTTTTGCTGTAATTTTTCATCGACCTATTTTCGACATTTCGACATCGGGAATACGTAATTTAAACGTGTGTGCGCTTGCTGGGTAATATGCTTTGAAGCAGTGGACTAAACCTTTATTTAAATAACATACAACAAAGGGGCATAATTGTTGGAACTAAGGCAAAAATACACGATATAATAATGCTCTTTAAAAATGTGCGTCAATAATATGCTTTGAAACAGTGGACTAAACCTTTATTTAAAATAACTTTGAACAAAGGGACGTAATTGTTGGAAAGGCAAAAATACACGATATAACAATGCTCTTTAAAAATGTGTGTCAATAATATACTTTGAAACAGTGCACTAAACATTTATTAAAAATGACTTTCAACAAAGGGACGTTAATTGTTGGAAGAATAGAATTCAGTAAAAATCAAGATGATATAACAATGCTCTTCTATAAAATATGTGTGTCAATAATATACTTTGAAACAGTGGACTAAACCTTTATTTAAAATGACTTTCAACAAAGGGAAGTAATTGTTGGTAATAATGCAAAAATACTCAGTATAACAATGCCCTTTAAAAATGTGTGTCAATAATATGCTTTGAAACAGTGGACTAAAACTTTATTTAAAATAACTTTGAACAAAGGGACGTAATTGTTGGAAAGGCAAAAATACACGAATAACAATGCTCTTAAAAATGTGTGTCAATAATATACTCTGAAACAGTGCACTAAACATTTATTAAAAATTACTTTCAACAAAGGGACGTTAATTGTTTGAAAGAATGTAGAAATACACTGTATAACAATGCTCTTTAATCATGTTGGTGAATAATATACTTTGAAACAGTGGACTAAACTTTATTTAAAATGACTTTCAACAAAGGGAAGTAATCGTTGGAAATAAGGCACAAAACTCGGTATAACAATGCTCTTTAAACATGTTGGTGAATAATATACTTTGAACCAGTGGACTGAACCTTTATTTAAAATGACTTTCAACAAAGGGACGTAATTGTTTGAAACGATGCAAAAATACACGTTTTTACAATGTTCTTTAAGAATGTGTGTCAATAATATACGTTAAAACAATGGACCAAACCTTTATTTAAATGACTTTCAAGAAAGGGGCGTAATATTTGGAAATAAGGCAAAAATACTCAGTATAACAATGCCCTTTAAAAATGTGTGTCAATAATATACTTTGAAACAGTGGACTAAACATTTATTAAAAAATTTTTTCCAGAAAGGGAAGTACTTGTTGGAAATAAGCAGAAATACAGGATATAACGATGGTCTTTAAGCATGTGTGTCAATAATATACTTTGAAACAGTGGACTAAACTTATATTTCAAATGACTTTCAACAAAGGGAAGTAATTGTTGGAAATAATGCAAAAATACACGTGATAACAATGTTCTTTAAGAATGTGTGTCAATAATAAATGTTAAAACAGTGGACCAAACCTTTATTTAAATGACTTTCAAGAAAGGGGCGTAATTGTTCTAAATAAGGCAAAAATACTCCCCAGCAAATTCACTACTGCCCGCAAAATGACGGCAAGGTACCCGCCGTGCTGGCAAAAAGCCGTATGCCGGGAGCACAGTACATTGCCGTCAGTTTAAAGTCACTGGAATACCAATGCCTGAAAAATGCATATGCGCCAGTACATTGCCAGTAATGGCGAAATGCCTGTCGCACCCATGTGTCTAAAACATGCACAGCATAGTTAACGGCGTGGTACTGTTTAAAATGTACCGGGCCAGCACTTTTTAGAGGTAATGGGCCAGTAAATATTTCGTAGTGTTAGCATAAAATTTCGTTATTTCATTTAAATAAATGGGACCTATATCAGATGTCGGCCCGAGGCCGCACGTTGGCTTAATCAAACTCTGATAGGCGTTCATATTATTATTATTATTATTATTGGATGTGGGGGGTGGTGAATTAGTTCATATTGGACTTTCATATTTTAGTACTAAAACTATAATAATACAAACAAGTTCAATATGGTATAAAAATATTGACTACACCTACAGTGAACCCGCTGTATTAGGCGCGTATGTACATAATTATAAATTTTATTTGTAAAATCTGTATACTTTATATTAATTTTTTTATAGTTTGTTCAATCTCTCCTGAAAACAAAATTGATGACTTTTTCCTGTGCAGGGACGTAGCCTATGTGTGTGTCCTGGGAGCTTGACACGTCCCCCCCCCCGAAATTTTAAATTTTTAGCTCCCCTGTGATGAAGATCACATATTTAATAATAATTTTCATTTGTGTTTACTTTCTTAAATTTAATACATTTTAAATCAAGCATTTTAACTTTAAATTCTCCCCATTTTTAACTACTCTGTCTTTCAAAATTTTGTATTAAGCCTTTTTCCACATATTTAATTTAAATTAACTGCTTATCTATCTATGCTTAAATTATTCTATCGTCCTTTGTTCCATGTCTTTCTTTACACGTACACACTTTATTTCCTTTCATTACCATATATGGACATGGCCTCACATCAGTTAAAAACAGCTGAAATAATTTTCTATCACACGGGTTTACTGTAATTTTGGCTGCGTTTATCCTCAATAATTTGGTGTCGAGCGCTTTGTTATGTCTTCCCATTCTCTCTGTTGACTAGGAATATTCTGCGTTTTTTCGGCGTCTTTAATAATGAATATATTATTGGCTTTCGTTTGGGTGTTTTTTAAATATGCCAAGTTTAACTTTCTCGCCAACCTCCTGATCATTTTTCCATTGAATTCCGTTTAATGCTGCAAATAATACTCGCTGGCATCCTTCATTCCTGTTGAACTTATACTGACCGCCCTTCTACATAAGTTCTAGACATTTTAGTGCTATGTATTTGTGGAACTCTTCACTACTGCCTTTTTTAAGAATTGACTGTTAATTGTTTTCGCTGTTTCTATCCCGTTAACGAAAGACATCGATGCGCTTCTTTTGCTGTGATTTATTTCTGCGAGGTGCCAATCCTATGAACATGCGGATACTTCAACCGTCGTGTGTGTTATCACAGCCGGTTATTTATTTTTCTGTGGCGGACAGCTTTAGACGACTATACACCTAGTCGAAATAGTTTCAGACGACTAGCAGGACGTCATTATTTGGAACAGTTATTTATGTAAAACAATACTGTTTCAATGATGATATCTTGTTGGTTCATAATACATTTCGAAGCCCTTGGATTTTAAGTTAAAGAGTTGGGAAAATAACAGGTAAATTTTAAGTTTCACTTTTTTAAATATATATACTCTCATAGTATGTTTTAGTGTATAAAAGTGTTTTCTTCCGTAAAATTTAAGTCATGTAGTATACAGCAGGTAGATATAGGAATTTCTTTTCAGAATAGCTAACAAAAAATCTTTTGATCTAAAGAAAATTTATAATAAACAAAATGTTACCCTAATGTTATGTGTAACAATAGTGCAACTTCATTTATTATTACTTCCTTAAGATTTTGATTTATAAATGTATATATATAAACTCGGCTATTCGAGCCTTGTCAGGGGGGACCCCTGAACCCCCTAATTTTTTAATTTCATTATTGCCATATTAAAACGTTATTAATCGAGTATGTCATTTTATCTTACCTTTCGTGTATTTCACCTGGTCACCCTATGTTGAAATTTTTATGATTGTAACCAGGGACGTACCCAGAAAAAAATTTCGGGGAGGGTCCAAACGGTGAGAAAGGTAGGATTTTCCACGAAAAGACTTCATCATTATTACATTGTTTGCAAAAACTGAAATTTCGGGGACAGTCCGGACCACCCACCTGGGTACTGCCTTAAATGTAACCTATTTATAGATAAATACATGGGATGCCTATTCACAGCTTACGGAATATTGTAACAATAGTATTTAAATATATGTATCACTATAAGTATGTATCACTATAATAGTATTTAAATATATGATCCCTAATGATAGGCGCACATAATTTGCAAGCAATTGACCAACGGATTTTGCTGTTTTTATCTTTCATTTATGTTTTACCTTTTAAAATGTTACCCTTAAGGAACGTTTTTCTTTTGCGGGGTGGGGGTGGGGGTTGATGAATAAGCCCCCTACCACAAATCCGCCACTGGCTCGTATTTTAATTCTGACAGCATTACAGTAAATAGGCACTAATATGGTACCGTGCCATTATATTGCAGTCACTATTAAGATACCAGGCCAGTGCCTTTAGTTTTAATAATAGCCGGCAATCGGCCGTTTCAGTTTGGGCATTATAAACCTAATGGACCAGTGCCTTTATTGTGAGTAACGGCCGGCACATGCAGTATGCCAGTAGAAAGCTGTTGCCTTCCCAGGCTTCTGGCAAGGTACTTCTCGGGCGAAAACTTTTGGTACGATTCAGTTACTTTTTGCAGTGCCGGGCCGGTGCTGGACGTAAAGGCAGAAAGGCACTGCCAAGGTACTCCGCCAGCAGGTGTGTGTTTGCTGGGTCAGTATAAAATGCCCTTTAAAAATGTGTGTCAATAATATACTTTGAAACAGTGGACTAAACCTTTATTTAAAATGAATTTCAACAAAGGGGCATAATTGTTGGAAATAAGTCAAAAATACACGATATAACAATGCTCTTTAAAAATGTGTGTCAATAATATACTTTGAAACAGTGGACTAAACCTTTATTAAAAATTACTTTCAACAAAGGGAAGTAATTGTTGGTAAAAATGCAAAAATACTCAGTATAACAATGCCCTTTAAAAACGTGTGTCAATAATATACTTTGAAACAGTGAACTAAACCTTTATTTAAAATAACTTTGAACAAAGGGACGTAATTGTTGGAAATAAGGCAGAAATACAGGATATAACAATGCTCTTTAAAAATGTGTGTCAATAACATGCTTTGAAACAGTGGACTAAACCATTATTAAAAATTACTTTCAACAAAGGGGGAGTAATTGTTGGTAATAATGCAAAAATACTCAGTATAACAATGCACTTTAAAAATGTGTGTCAATAATATGATTTGAAACAGTGGACTAAATCATTATTTAAAATAACTTTGAACAAAGGGAGGTAATTGATGGAAAGGCAAAAATACACGAATAACAATGCTCTTAAAAATATGTGTCAATAATATATATCTGAAAAAGTGCACTAAACATTTATTAAAAATGACTTTCAACAAAGGGACGATCATTGTTGGAAAGAATGCAGAAATACACGGTATAACGATGCTCTTTAAAAGGTGCGTCAATAATATGCTTTCAAACAGTGTACTAAACCTTTGTTTAAAATGACTTTCAACAAAGAGGCGTAATTGTTGGAAATAGGTCAAAAATACACGATATAACAATGCTCTTTAAAAATGTGTGTCAATAATATACTTTGAAACAGTGGACTAAACCTTTATTAAAAATTACTTTCAACAAAGGGAAGTAATTGTTGGTAATAATGCAAAAATACTCAGTATAACAATGCCCTTTAAAGATGTGTGTCAATAATATGCTTTGAAACAGTGGACTAAATCTTTATTTAAAATAACTTTGAACAAAGGGATGTAATTGATGGAAACGCAAAAATACACGAATAACAACGGTCTTAAAAATGTGTGTCAATAATATACTCTGAAACAGTGCACTAAATATTTATTAAAAATGACTTTCAACAAAGGGACGTTAATTGTTGGAAAGAATGTAGAAATACACTGTATAACAATGCTCTTTAAGAAAGTTTGTAAATAATATACTTTGAAACAGTGAACTGAACCTTTATTGAAAATGACTTTCAACAAAGGGACGTAATTGTTGGAAACAATGCAAAAATACACGTTATTACAATGTTCTTTAAGAATGTGTGTCAAAAATATACGCTAAAAAAGTGGACTAAACCTTTATTTAAATGGCTTTCAACAAAGGGGCGTAATTGTTGGAAATAAGGCAAAAATACTCAGTATAACAATACCTTTTAAAAATGTGTGTCAATAATATACTTTGAAACAGTGGACTAAACCTTTATTTAAAATAACTTTGAACAAAGGGACGTAATTGGTGGAAAGGAAAAAATACGCGAATAACATTTGCCTTTAAGAATGTGTGTAAATAATATATATTTTGAATCAGTGGACTAAACTTTTATTTAAAATGACTTTCAACAAAGAGGCGTAATTGTTGGAAATAAGTCAAAAATACACGATATAACAATGCTCTTTAAAAATGTGTGTCAATAATATACTTTGAAACAGTGGACTAAACATTTATTAAAAATTACTTTCAACAAAGGGAAGTAATTGTTGGAAAGGAAAAAATACACGAATAACAATGCTCTTAAAAATGTTCGTGATAATATACTCTGAAACAGTGCACTAAACATTTATTAAAAATGACTTTCAACAAAGGGAAGTAATCGTTGTAAATAAGGCACGAATACTCGGTATAACAATGCTCTTTAAACATGTTGGTGAATAATATACTTTGAACCAGTGGACTGAACCTTTATTTCAATTGACTTTCAACAAAGGGACGTAATTGTTGGAAACAATCCAAAAATACACGTGATAACAATGTTCTTTAAGAATGTTTGTCAATAATATACGTTAAAACAGTGGACCAAACCTTTATTTAAATTACTTTCAAGAAAGGGGCGTAATTGTTGGAAATAAGGCAAAAATACACGAATAACAATGATCTTTAAAAATGTGTTTCAATAACATACTTTGAAACAGTTCACTAAACATTTATTGAAAATGACTTTCAACAAAGGGACGTTAATTGTTGGAAATAAGGCAGAAATACAGGATATAACAATGGTCTTTAAGCATGTGTGTCAATAATATACTTTGAAACAGTGAAATAAACTTATATTTCAAATGACTTTCAATAAAGGAACGTAATTGTTGGAAATAACACAAAAATATACAATATAACAGTGGTCTTTGAAAGTTTGTTTCAACAATATGCTTTGAAACAGTGGACTAAACCTTTATTTTAAATGACTTTAAACAAAGGGACGTAATTGTTGGAAACAATGCAAAAATTCACGTGATAACAATGTTCTTTAAGAATGTGTGTCAATAATATACGTTAAAACAGAGGACCAAACCTTTATTTAAATGACTTTCAAGAAAGGGGCGTAATATTTGGAAATAAGGCAAAAATACTCAGTATAACAATGCCCTTTAAAAATGTGTGTCAATAATATACTTTGAAACAGTGGGCTAAACTTTTATTTAAAATGACTGTCAACAAAGGGACGTAATTGCTGCAAAGGCAAAAATACACGATATAACAATGCTCTTTAAAAATGTGTGTCAATAATATGCTTTGAAACAGTGGACTAAACCTTTATTTAAAATAACTTTGAACAAAGGGACGTAATTGTTGGAAAGTCAAAAATACACGTTTAACTATGCTCTTAAAAATGTGTGTCAATAATATACTCTGAAACAGTGTACTAAACATTTATTAAAAATGACTTTCAACAAAGGGACGTTAATTGTTTGAAAGAATGTAGAAATTCACTGTATATAAATGCTCTTTAAGAAAGTTTGTAAATAATATACTTTGAAACAGTGGAGTGGACCTTTATTTAAAATGACTTTCAACAAAGGGACGTTATTCTTGGAAACAATGCAAAAATACACGTTATAACAATGTTCTTTAAGAATGTGTGTCAGTAATACACGTTTAAACAGTGGACTAAACCTTTATTTAAAATGACTTTCAAGAAAGGGAAGTAATCGTTGGAAATAAGGCACAAATACTCAGTATAACAATGCTCTTTAAACAAGTTTATGAATAATATACTTTGAACCAGTGGACTGAACCTTTATTTAAAATGACTTTCAACAAAGGGACGTAATTGTTGGAAACAATGCAAAAATACACGTGATAACAATGTTCTTTAAGAATATGTGTCAATAATATACGTTAAAACAGTGGACCAAACCTTTATTTAAATGACTTTCAAGAAAGGGGCGTAATTGTTGGAAATAAGGCAAAAATACACGAATAACAATGCTCTTAAAAATGTGTGTCAATAATATACTCTGAAACAGTGCACTAAACATTTATTAAAAATGACTTTCAACAAAGGGACGTTAATTGTTGGAAAGAATGTAGAAATACACTGTATAACAATGCTCTTTAAGAAAGTTTGTAAATAATATACTTTGAAACAGTGGACTGAACCTTTATTTAAAATACTGAGTATAACAATGTTCTTTAAGAATGTGTGTCAATAATACACGTTAAAACACTGGACCAAACCTTTATTTAAATGACTTTTAACAAAGGGGCGTAATTGTTGGAAATAAGTCAAAAATACTCGGTATAAGAATGCTCTTTAAAAATGTGTGTCAATAATATACTTTAAAACAGTTGGCTGAACCTTTATTTAAAATGAATTTCAACAAAGGGACGTAATTGTTCGAAACAATGAAAAATACACGTTATAACAATGTTCCTTAAGAAAATGTGTCAATAATATACTTTGAAACAGTGGACTGAACCTTTATTTAAAATGACTCTCAACAAAGAGACGTAATTCTTGGAAACAATGCAAAAATACATGTTATAACAATGTTCTTTAAGAATGTGTGTTAATAATACACGTTGAAACAGTACCAAACCTTTATTTAAATGACTTGCAACAAAGGGGCGTAATTGTTGGAAATAAGGCAAAAATACTCGGTATAAGAATGCTCTTTAAAAATGTGTGTCAATAATATACTTTGAAACAGTGGTCTGAACCTTTATTTAAAATGACTTTCAACAAAGGGACGTAATTTTTGGAAACAATGCAAAAATACACGTTATAACAATGTTCTTTAAGAATGTGTGTCAATAATATACTTTGAAACAAAAACGTTAAAACAGTGGACTAAACTTTTATTTAAATGACTTTCAACAAAGGGGCGTAATTTTTGGAAAGGCAAAAACACGATATAGCAATGCTCTTTAAAAATGTGTGTCAATAATATAATTTGAAACAGTGCACTAAACATTTATTAAAAATGACCTTTAAGTGTGTCAATTATATACTTTGAAACAGTGGACAAAACTTTTATTTAAAATTACTTTCAACAAAGGGACATTATCGTTAGACTTAAGGCGAAAATAGGCGGTATAACTATGCTTTTTAAAAAAATCCGTCAATATTATATTTCTAAACAACGGGCTAAATTTTTAAAGAATATAATTAAACAAATGGAAGTAATTGTTTCAAGTATATGCAAAAGTATGGGTTAAAGTGCTTATACACTGGATTAACTTATAGAATACCTTTCCTGTATTAGCGTAAATACTTGTACAAGCACAATCAAAACAATTCTAATTCATTACGGTCTTTGTAACCACTGAACTGAATCTGATTTTTTTTTTCACTGATAGAGAGCTATGCTACTCCTGATTAATATGTGTACCTTACATACATATCGTAACGAATTTTCGGGGCAACCCGCTGTTCTGGGGCTTAAAATAGATGCATAGAATACTTGCATTAATATTCTACGCGTCCAATAGTTAAATTTTGCTTTTTGTTGTATGAAAATCGGTCAACTAGAGCCGGAGATACGGAGGTTTCGGTTTCCCCAATTGTTTTTCTATGGGTTTCTAGAAATCTCGAAAAATATTGGTCCTAGGGCTTCGAACTTTTCACTTTTGGGGACTTATTTTCGGCGCCAAATTTGGCGATATTTCGCCAAAATTTGCCAAGCGTGGCGACATTTTGGTTATTTGGCGCGATTTTCCCAATGGAGCCTGAAAGTCGGTTTTTCCGCATTAAAAACGCATAATAACATAACATTTCTCTTCTATGACGTAATCAACTTTCCCGCTTTATGTGGAATCCGCGAGAAATAGACTTTTCTCGAAGATTCTTGTAGCTTCTGCGTCGGGTATAAATATAAGCGTGTTTCTGAAGCCCCAGTTCAGTGTTGATCAAGCTTTGAGAGAGTGAGTACGCTTGCTTTGCTCTGTGATAGAAGTGGTGTTTCGCGCTGTTTATTAAGCTTTGAATTTAAGTGCTGTTTGTAAATTCTTGATTGCTGAGTCTTGAGAGACTGTTAGTGTTATTTCTCGTATATTTTCACTGAATTTTTGCCAGTGAAAGTGCTTTATTTTGTGTGAGAAATACAGCATTTGTGAGAGCTTCTGATCTAAGCGGACTGTTAAAAGTACATTACTGTTTAATTGTGCTTGTGAATTTTGTACAGATGATTGTTCTACGAAGTTCTAGAAGCAATAAAGTTGTGTTCCATCCTGACCAGTGGAGTTTTTACTAGAACTTTCTATACCACTGGACTTTAGAACGACGAACCCCGGAAACAAGCAGAGTATTTCTGCAACATATATAACAATTTTACAGGGGCTCTCATAATAAATACATAAAATTGGCATAATTGTAACCATTGACCAGATTCCAAAAATATTTCTCAGGTAGAAAGCTGCACTATTCCTGAGTATCATAAGCTAAAATTCCTGCATATAGCATAAATATTTCTTTTACAGGAATTGTCAAAATAATTCAAATGCAATACCTTCTATGGGTATCTCTCTAACTACTGAACCGATTCAGTAATTTTTCTCGCCAATAAAAAGCTACACTATTCCTGAAAATTATACACTGCCTTGGCCTTTCATGCAGGTATATGTAGATATATATATACATAATTTTTTTTCAGAGACACTCATAAGATTTATATTACGCTCTGTGGGCATCTGTGTAACTACAGAACTGATTCTTAAACTTTTTTTACTAATGGAAAGATACAATATTCTTGATTAATATAGGCTGCATTCAGTACCGCAGCCAGAAAAAATTTTTAGGGGGGGGGGTTTAGGCACTGATGTAACGGATAATCTACATTATGGATCGCATTCTTCATGTCAATAATATAACTCTGCTAAATTTTAGGGGGAGTTCTGACACCCAACCCCCCCTCTCGCTACGCCACTGGCTGCATTTAATGTATGCAGCGTAAATAATTCTTTTACAGAGACACTCAAAATAATTATTATTCATTTACACTCTATGGTTATCTCTCTAACTACTGAACCAATTCTAAAACTTTTCTCACCGATAGAAAGCTACTGAGTATTTTAGACTGCTTTTTTATGAATATATCACAATGTAGCGCGCCTCCTATATCATCTTTCTTTCATGCGACGCTCCCCCTGCCGGATAGAGAACGTTCGTTCATCTCTCTCTTCGCTCGTGTATTCGCGCGTAGCAGCTACCGTATGTTCTGAGATATTGATTATTCATTCTAAATGTAACTTGTGTGTTGTAACCGTTGTTCTTGTTAGTAAAATGTGTTTTTGTCTCAAGTGGTCTGTTTTCATGGAATGATCTACGTTTTTTCCTTACGCCCCCTGCTCTCTGCCCCAAAGCTAGCCGACCGGCACAAATGGCGCCCAACCCGTGGCCCGAATGATGACAAAGGATATATCTGCAGATAAGTGATTTTTACTTCTTTTTGATCAAGCACTCGAGGAACTTTCTTAATTTTGTCATCATGGCAAATATAAGAAAAATTTTTGGTTTAGAATCCACCCTGAATTCGGTTCATTCTGATCATCCGGATCGAAGAAAATACTTATTTAGCTTTGTTTTGATCATCCAGATCAAATTTAATATACGCATGCCAGTCAGTTCCTTTGGTGCCTGAAGCTTGAAAATCTGAATAATTTTCATATCTGAATTCTAAGTTTTGAAAAGAAAGGAAAAAATATTTTTTCATCCTGAAAAAAAAGTGGTTCTCAAGAATTTCGTTTTCACCCTGAAAACTAAGAGTATAATAATTCGCATCTGTCAAGTGTTTATTTTTCTGCTTTCTGTTCTCAGCAGATTATAAATTCTTTGAGACAGATGTGTTAATTTTTGGCGCCGTTGCCGCTAATAAAGTTTTGTTTTGCCTTGAGCTGTAGACATTGTATAAGGTGAATCAGTGATCTCATTTTATTTTATTCTGTTGTTGTTTAAAAGAAGATAAACTTCATTTCATAGCTTAAAGCTGATTGCTTTAAAGAAAAACAAGGTTCTTATTTGAGTAGATTTATCTAGTAATTGAAACAAGGCCGTAGGCAAAGGGGGGTTTTGGGGGTTCAAACCCCCCCGAAATTTTCAGTCACATAACTTACTGTTCGTAGAAAAAAAAATTATCCCTTGTATCGCCAACTTCAGTTCATTCAAACCGCATGTAATTTTTTACTTGTGTTTCTCTGAGGATCGCAAAGTGATAAATTTCACTTAAATATGCTACTCGTTTCTCTGTACGTTATATGCATACCTGTCTTCTGAGTATGGCCAAAAGGAAATGCAATTTCCGTGGCACTTGCAAGCAAAATTTCTCATTCTCATCAAATAATTCTTTAAATAAACAGTGTTTAATGTATCATAGTAGTAGGAATTTGTGAAGGTGGTAGCAAAAATGTGCCCTAAGTACACTATGTACGGCTGCTTTATTTACACAGTATTTACATTTCCCATAATTAGAATGCAGTATGATCGGAGCAAAAGCTCACATTCGTCTCAATGCTTCTCCGCATTGGTTCTCTCTCTTCTTCTTTCACCCCCCCCCCTTACACGTAGAGAGAGACAAAAAAGAAATATCGTAAATAAAAAAATTTCTTTTTCCACAAAAAATAGTGAGTCATCTCTCGATTCCATCGGAGATCGAAACACGAAACAGTTTCACAGTATCGTGTTTATGACCTCTATAAATAAAAAAGTCAGAGTGATAAGTTTGTGATTTTTAGAGTTTGGGACATGTAAGCTCCAGTCTCGACCCATGTAGACCGGGAGGAAGATCCTACGTTGCATTATTCACGTAACCAGTCCGCTACTCCTTAGAATAAAAAGAGAGTGGCACTGCGGACAGCAGGAGTAAAAAAAAAAAAAAAAAAAAAAAACATCCGCTGCCTGCCTAGTGTCGCCCCTCTCGAGTCAGCGCCCTAGGTAGTCGCCTAGTTTTCCTATATGGTCCAGCCGGCCCTGCTCTGTCACACAGTGCTTGTCATTCTTTAAAGGCTGCACTAACACAGAGGTTCGCTACGCCCGATAGGATATTGCTTACATAGCACTGTTTCAATTTGGATGCATTTTTTTTCGCGTTTTAAATAAAAATGAAAAAACACAAAGCTGGAGATCATACTTTGTTTAATTTTAATTTCAGTGTGCTGAAAAAAGTACCATATTAAAACATAAAACTTGAAACCCCCCCCGAAAAGTTTTCCTGGCTACGGCCTTGAATTGAAATATACTTTAAGTGGAATTGTTATTCATGTGCCGAAGTGTTTTCGAAAATTTTATTTTTGGTTAAATGAATAAAATGGTATAAATACTTTTAGAGAATATTTAGATATTATAAAAGTTGAATTATGGCGTACCTTGCTAAAGGAAAGAAGCAAGATCTAGTTAATTTAGCCAGTGAACTTAACATCGCAGTTCAAGAGGATTATAAAATAATACATTTAAAGAATGCAATTCTTAAAAGTGCAGGGTATGATGAAGAATTCACTAAAGAATTGCTCGATAATTTGATAACTGAAAGGAAAGAAAATGAAGCGCGATTAATTCAAAAGGAAAATGATGACCGTATGTTTGAATTAGAGAAACTTAAGTTACAAAATATAACCCATGCTACAGAAACAGAAACCGTTCTTACACCTAGTAATTCAGATGTATCTAAATTTGAAATTAAGGGGTTAATTCCTCAATTTGACCCAAAGGTAGATGACATTAGTACATTTTTAAACCTTTTTGAGAAACAATTGACTTTTTTGAAAATACTAGAATCAAAATGGGTAGTATACCTGATCGGGCTTTTACCTATTGAAATTTCAAAGTTAATTGCAATAGAATCGGATTCTCAGAATAACCCACAGGAGTATGCGGAAATAAAAAAGATTTTATTACGCCGATTCAAGATGAGTGCGGAAAAATTTAGACAATCCTTCGTCCAACACAGGAAAAGTCCACAATCTACGTGGACAGATTACTTCTATGACTTAAGAAATTTTTTTGATAAGTTGAAAGATCTAATAATTTCAGATCAAATAAAAAAGAAGTGTCCCCCTGATTACAAAGAACATTTTTTAGACCACTGGAGCGAGTGGAACGATCCTGTTTCTTTAGTTGATAAACTAGATTCTTACGAAGAAATTAGAAACCTAAAAGGTAGAAACGCAAAACAAGAACAACATAAGGAAAATTCTAAGTACAAGTTCAGTAATGAATTTAAAAATTGTAAGAATGGTGTTAATCATAAATTCTCAACAAATAGAACTTTTAGTTAAAATTATGAAAGACCTATTAGCTGCTATGGCTGTGGGAAACCGGGTTTCGTAAAGGCAAAATGTCCTACGTGTAAGCCAAACGCTAAAGTTGACTCCGCCCAGGTTAGCTGCTTGAAATTTCAAACGTGTGCGATACAAGAACTATTGTGATCTTGTATATCTGGGATATTATAAAAGGTAACCATGTATAATTAGAAATATTCAACATGGATTAACATTTAACCTATATTTATTGCATTTACTATTTACAATTGAATATTACATGCGCGCGTTCTAGAATCCAGCATCTTGAGCGCGAATCGACAACAACATAGATAATAGAAGGTAAGGAGACTATTTCAATACGTGCACCCGCTCTATGTTGAGCATTACACGATTGGTAGCCCCCCAGAAGGAGTACCAATGGGCCGCCGCATTGACAGCAACCCTCTCGAGGAGTCTCAAAGAGGCCCTCATCAGGTTGCGCGGGGCTTGCCTAGCGGGTGGTGAACGGTAACCCTTGCCCGTCTCCCCACATTAGAGGAGGCAGTGCTGGCACCCAGACCAGCGGGGCAGGACAAGCCCGGCCCACTGTCCACCCGTCACCTCTACAACGACCGTCGCACCAATAGGAGAACTCAGGACACCAGAGAGCACGATACTCGTGCAGCATAGACACCAAGGTTTCTACTGTCCATTGACAGGAAGGAGGTCACAACCACGGTCGGAGGGGCACGCCCTCCGTTCGGCATGGTTCACCTGTTAGTTCTTTGCTCCATGCTTGTGCATGGCCTGCAAGAACCCTTTTGCGGTTTGGAATACTGCGAGAACCGCAGTTTCCTGAAATACATGCACCACCAGTATTTCGAACTTTATGCACCACCAAAGGACTCTATAGTCCCTTTTTGAAATACTTATAGTATTTCCTTTTAAGCACCTAGTACTTATTGCCGACCTTGGCCGGACCTTCGGGAGATACATGCACCACCAGTATTCCCTAGCAAGTTCAAGAAGTAAACACATGCACCACCAGTATTTACTAAGCGCTCACTCTTTTCTCTAAGTTGCCCGTTAACTTAGTGAGTCTCCTAGCGCGTCGAGGAAGCGGGATAGGGCCTCGCGCCCTTTTTCGCTCCGCACGTAGTTATTGAATGTCGAAGCATCCAATTTCGGGCAGAACCGATTTCTCAGTTCCTGTAGCCCAGGGCACTGGGCTACGATGTGCAGACTGTCGGCTGGACTTGTCAGAGGGCAGAAGTTACAATTCCTTGTCTCCTTAACGGAGAACCGTCGAAAATAGGCCGGGAAGGGACCATGGTCCGTCACGACCCAGTTCACCTTCCTACTTTTCCAAGTTCTCTTTTCGCTCACCGTTGGAAAGATCGTACGTGTAAAACGTCCGACTTCTGCTTCTTCCCACCTTTTCTGCCACAGTTTCCTGGCTTCAGTCCTCATGGAGTACTTCACGCTCCTTATCGAACTCTTCACTCTCTCGTCTACTGCTGGTTTCTGTGTTCCACTCTTCGCCAGAGCATCGGCTTCCTCGTTCCCCCAGGTTCCGACATGTGCCTTCACCCAGTGGAAGCGGATCCGCCTATCTCCGATCTCGGAATGGATCGCTGCAACCATTGCATTTCTGCAATTCAGCCTTGAGAGAGCTTGGAGCGAGGACTGGCTGTCTGTATAGACGTCCAGGGTTTCTGTGCTACGACAGAGTGGGTCCTGCAGACCTTTCAGGATCGCGACGAGTTCGGCCTGGAATACACTTCCGTTGTCCGACAACCTGTAGTGGCCGTCCGAGATTCTCTTCTGACCACTGTACAGGACGTATCCTGATCCCACTTTGCCATTGAGCCTGGACCCATCCGTGAAGAGCTCTAGTCCCTTCCTCCGTGGACCCAGGGTGTCCCAGCTGATGAACGGGCTCCTACTCGGGTGTGTCCCCCATCGTGGAAGTTCGCCCTCTACTTCGGAGGGTTCTATTCTCGTATCTCCGAACTGGATCGATTGACCCTGCTTCCGGAGTCTCGAGATGAGCGCTTCTTTCTCCACCTGTAGGTCTAGTGGTAGGAGGCCTGCAAGGACACAGAGCGCGGCACTGCTTGTTGTGCGGTAACACTTTGTTATCGCTAGCAGTATAATCCTCTGCACCTGCATTAGGTGCGTCCGCATTCGCTCTGTTCCTCCATCCCACCAGGCTCCGCAGGCATAAAGAGCTACGCGCTCCATTCCACGTTTATAGAGGTTCTTCAACACAGTCCCGCTAAGTCCGTTGCCGGGCCTTGTTAGGCTAGTAGAGTGAAAACATGACATGCGATACTAGCGCCATACAGTTTATGGACGAAAACCCAACAGTCTCCCCACTTATTTTGAAAATTAACAATTATTTGTACACGATAAAGTCCTTGAATCGAGTAGGTAACTGTCTTTTCCTTTGTGGCCTAGTTGGGGCATCACGTCTGGGGGACATGGGAAGTTGAGGCTCTGAACTGCCTAAACTGGATTGGGAACATGGAGAGCTCTGGATTGGTCTGGACGGTCTCGGGACGTCGAACGACTGAACAGGACCAAATGAGACGGACTTCTCAGGAACCAGTGTTGCTCTAAGTTGATTTACATGTCTCTTTAGAAGGCGACCGGAGTCTAGGACAATGAGGTAATGACGTGAACCAAGTGTCTTCTTCACTTCTCCAAACTTCCAGGTATTTTTATTATTAACGAATACTCGAACTTGGACTCTCTCCCCCACTTTAAAAAATCTTTCTGGATTACTGGAAACTTTTGATGCAGGTGGGTGATACGGGAATATTGAATTCAAACGGATTCGAAACTGTCTTTTTAAATATAATTCAGCTGGTGACTGACCGCGTGCAAGGGGTGTTGCTCTGTACCGGAATAGTATGTTTTGAATCTTTGTTCGAATTGCAGTCTTATCTAAGAAAGAAGCCTTTAACTTTTGTTTCAGGGTTTGAACATTTCTTTCTGCAAGGCCATTCGTTGCAGGGTGTCCTGGAGCGATGAATTTCTGAAATATTCCTCTATTGGAACAATATCCCCGAAACTCTTCACTTTGGAAAATTGAAGCATTATCGGATACCATTACCTGTGGATATCCATGAAAGCAAAAAATTTTCTCGAGTAGCAAAATAGTACTGGAGCTAGTAGGAGCATCTTTAAGGACTTCGACTTCTGCCCATTTAGATTTGGCATCAACACACACCAAAAAGTAGCAATCTTCGAATGGACCAGCGTAATCTATATGGATTCGGTTCCAGTTATTGGTTGGGAGATCCCATGGGTGGACAGTTACTTTAGGTGGATTCGACTTCGTCAATGCGCAACTTTCACAACCCTTGACTAATGCTTCTATATCCCGATCAATGCCTGGCCAATACACGTATTTGCGTGCGAGCTGTTTCATTTTGGTGATTCCCAAATGGGTTTCGTGAAGTTCTTCTAGTATTCTCGAACGTAAGGTTTTAGGAATCACAACTCTGTCCTTTCGGAAAAGAATACCATCTAGCAACGTGAACTCTGAATCTTCAGATTTGTTTCGTAGGCTCTGGATAACTTCATTCAGCTCTGTATCTTTGCTGGTTTCGGATTGAATTTTCATTGAAGTAATATCTTCGTTTGAAATTTGAAAAACATTTTCGGCGCATACCTGATTTGCTTCTTCTCCTATATATTCATCTACTGTAGAACCTGGAATTTTGATGGATGCTCTAGACAAGCAGTCAACATTTTGATTCTCTGCACCTTTCTTGAATTTCACTGCGTAATCGAAACTGGATAAATATGAAGCGTAGCGCAGCAATCTGGCTGATGTCATGCGTGGAAGTGACTTGTTCTGGTGAAAAATCCTTGTTAATGGTTCATTGTCAGTTACTAGGGTGAAATGTTTTCCGAAAACGTAGTTGTAGAAGTGGGTGACACCAAAAATGATGGCCAATGCTTCTCGATCCAACTGGCTGTAATTTTGCTCCGAAATTGTGAGTGCACGAGAGGCATATGCAATAGGTCTTTCTACACTATTAACAGGATGACTTAGAACAGCTGCAACTCCCGTAGGACTGGCATCCGTCGTCAGGAACAGAGGTAAACTCGGGTCGAAAGGTATAAGCACCCGATCACTGCTGAGTTCACTTTTCAATTTCAGAAATGACGATTCACAACGGGCAGTCCATTTCCAAGTTTCATCTTTTCGTAGCAACCGTCGAAGTGGATAAGAAATTGTTGAAAAATCTGGTATGAAACGGGAGTAGTAAGTCACAAGTCCTAAAAATCGTTTAATTTCTTCGGCATTAGTTGGACGTGGCATTTCTTGCACAGTTCGAACCTTTTCAGGAGACTTGCTAATCTTGTTATGTTCTATAACATGCCCGAGGTATTCAATTTTTTCTTTGAAAAAGGAACACTTCTGTTTGTTAAGATGTAGGTTGAATTCGGACAGTCTTTGCAAACAAGATTCTAAGTTTTTAGAACATTCTTCGGAAGTTTCACCGTGAACAATTATGTCGCCAAAGTAAGCTTCCGTTTTCGATAAACCCTGTAGAATTTGTGTGAGGATCCTATTGAATTCGGATGGGGCTGTCTTGATACCAAAACTCAGTCGATGCATTCTGTAAATCCCACGATGAGTTGATATTGTCTGGATATGGCTACTTTCTTCATCAACACAGAGATGGAGATAAGCTTTATACAAGTCGAGTTTGCAAAAAAATCTTGAATTTCGTAAACTATGGAGGACTTCATCTATTCTTCTCACTGGATGATTTGCTTGAATAAGGCGTTCGTTGACTCCACATTTATAATCGACGCATAGGCTAACACCACCGTTTGGTTTAGGAATTACAACCAATGGAGAACCCCAATCACTAGCAGGAACTAAGCTGATGACACCATCGGCTTCAAGTGCATCTAACTCTTTGTCGACTCGATCCCTCAGTGCGTAAGGGACATCGCGTTTTTTTGTAAAAACAGGTTTTGCTCCTTCTCGAAGTTGAAGTGAAACTTTGAATTTGGGAACACAACCAACTCGTTCTTCAAATATATGTGCAAATTTATCCAAAAGTAAATTGACAGGATCTATTTGAGACACTGTAGATCTTTCTATTGAAAGATTTGAAATATCGGCGTCAAGCTGTTGAAGATCAATTTTTAAAGCTCTAATCCATTGACGACCAAGAATAGCAGCGCATCCCTCTGGGACTATGTGCAATTCACCTGTGATATTCTTGTCTCGAAATGTAACATTAACAGTAACTTTTCCTAGTGGGTGGATAATATTTCCTGAATATGTTCGAAAAGCGATTCTAGAATTTTCTAAAGGCATATTTAAGTTTAATTTCTTGAAATCAGTTATAGAAAATAGTGAAAATTTGGCACCAGAATCTACTTCAAAAGGCTGTAATTTTCCATTGAGTTGGACAGAGACTATATTTATCAGAGTCCTGGGATATATCGAATAAGTCTATAACGTGAAATTCATTTGTACAAGCAATAGGACGTATGGCATTTACGCTGAAATTGAAATCGTGATCTTGAACATAGGATGCGACAGTATGAACAGAAGATTTTGAATTGGAATTTATGGGCTTGTTCGATGCTTTCAGCAGAGTTGAAATGCACACCTTACTCACGTGACCACTTTTTTTGCACGAGTCACACCTCAGCTTTGACCTATGAGTTCGACAGTCCTTGACCTTGTGATTATTTTTCCCGCAACGAATGCATAAATTTTCTATCCCTAGAGCTTTATAATCGATTTGCTGACGTTTTGAACTAGATCGTGAACTTGAACGTTTTCTTTGGTGTGACGTACTGGACAATTTATGGGTTTCGAAAGTATCAGAAAACGATTGACGTGATGGAGTTTTCTGAGTCAATTCTTTGCTTTCGATTTTAGACGCCTCAAGGGCAATTGCCTTTGAAAGGATATCGTCGAGAGAGGTCACATCTGACTGCAAAATTTGTTCTCGCAGCCAGTCATCTCTTAGTCCCCTAATAAACTGGGCTCGAAGAAAGACATCAGCAATAGAAACCGAATTGTCGCAATCGCATTTAACCGAAAACTCACATTCCACCAAGTCTCTTTGTAAAGCGGCAACAAATTCAGAAATAATTTGGTGTTCTGCTTGATAAACGTTAAGGAAATAATGCTGTGAAACTACAACATTCTTTTTGGGAATAAGCATCTGTTTCAGAGATTTCACCAGGTCTTCATACGATAAGGACTTAACCTATTTCTCTGGACCAAGAAAAGCAGCGAGATTGTTGTAATGCGTAGGGCCTATAGAGACGCACAGGAGTTGAGCGATTTTCTCTTTATTTGTAACACCTTTCATTAAACAATAATTGTCGAAACGTTCTAAGTAGCATTTGAACTTTTCGCGTTTAGGTTCAAAACTTTCAAACGGGGAAACATTAATTAAATTGTCCGATGGTTCAGAAGAATTCGGTTTTGAAAAATATTTTTCCATTTGTGTTAACATTGTTTGCTGTTGTTCTGCGAACGCCGTCATAAATTCTTTAAATTGTTCTGAATTCATTTTGAAGAAAGAAAAGTAACAATTGAAAGTCACAGTACCTGGTTCAAAAGGTATTCCCACTCGCAGAAGAATTTTTAGAAGACTGAGAACAGAAACGCTTCTTGTTTACGCAGAAGACAATATTTGAAGGAATCGAAAGTAATATTTTTCTAACTCGTCTCCGAAACTATTGTGATCTTGTATATCTGGGATATTATAAAAGGTAACCATGTATAATTAGAAATATTCAACATGGATTAACATTTAACCTATATTTATTGCATTTACTATTTACAATTGAATATTACATGCGCGCGTTCTAGAATCCAGCATCTTGAGCGCGAATCGACAACAACATAGATAATAGAAGGTAAAGTAGAGTGAAAACATGACATGCGATACTAGCGCCATACAGTTTATGGACGAAAACCCAACAAGAACCCCAGGCAATGTTAATGAAGATTAAAGTAAATGGTATGTGGGGTCTAGCATGTGCTGACACTGGGGCTAGCCACACTGTTGCTGGTGAGACCCTGTATAATCTCCTCCGAGAACAAGGGATAAATTTTCATAAAGTAAATTTAAATGTAACACTCGCGGACGGAATGCCGAAGTTCTCTGAAGTTTATAACACTGATGTAGACATTGAACTGATGGGGAAAAGAATTCCTACTACAATATACGCGTTACCGACAGCTAAAGATAATCGTACCCTCCTTGGTACTGATTTTTTATCCAAAGCTGGTATTAGCTTAGATACCCAAAACAAAAAATGGTATTTCAACTGTAATCCTAGGAAAAGATTCAATTTTGAAAAAGATGTATTTGTACCACCTTGTAAGCCACATAAAGACACTTTTGACTCACCTTTACAAAACAGTAGCACTATGTCATCTGATAAAGTTATCGAACCTCCTAAACTGAACACTTGTGTTTTAAAGGAGACTGAAGGCAGTCACTTATCTACTGAGGAAAGGCTACAATTATGTAAATTGTTAGAAAAGTTTACAGGTATCTTTAGTCCAGGGGGAGAACCAACCCCTTTCATCCAGCACAAAATAGATACCGGCAACCACTCACCAGTAGCGGTACCACCATATAGAATGAATCCAGTCAAGAAAGAACTCCTTAAGCAAGAACTTGATAGGCTTTTGAAAGATGGAATCATCGAGGAGTGTGAATCTCCTTATGCTTCACCAGTGGTTCTCATACCGAAACCAAATGGTAAAGTGCGTCTTTGCGTATACTATAGAAAGTTAAACGAAATTACAGTGGCTGACTCTTACCCATTACCCAGAATGGATGAGCTTCTCCATGAAGCCAAACAAACGTCATTTATGTCAACAATAGATTTACAAGCAGGTTACCACCAAGTTCAAGTCCATCCGGATGATCAGGACAAAACAGCCTTCGTGTGTCCTTTTGGAACCTTTAAATTTCTGAGAATGCCAATGTGTCTCAAAACGGCACCAGCTACATTTCAACGCCTTATGGATCGTTTCAGGAATGGCCTCGGCGACATCCTAACTCTTACGTATTTAGACGACATAATCGTCTTATCAGAAACTTTTGAAAAACATATATCAGATCTAACAAGTGTTTTCCAAAGATTACTCTTATTTAAACTTCGTGCAAATAGAGAAAAATGTCATTTTGCTGTGTCTAGAGTAAAATACCTAGGATTTTGATTACGAAGAACGGAATGGAGGTAGATCCTGAGAAGACATCAGCCATCCAGAATATACCACCACCCAAAAACGTAAAGGAAGTTAAATCTTTCCTACAAACATGCTCATGGTACAGACGTTATATAAAAGATTTTGCAGAAATCTCAAGGCCTTTAAGCAATTTAACAAAAAAGAACACATCATGGCAATGGAGTTTTCCGCAGCAGAAAGCTTTCGAAACTCTAAAACAATGCCTCATTTCCCCACCGATTCTGAAGCAAGCAGATGGTACAAAACCATATATAATACGTACCGATGCAAGTAATTACGCGCTCGGAGCCGTATTACTTCAAGGCGAAGGAGCTGAAGAACATCCAATTGAGTATGCCAGCAGACTGCTTACCCAAGCAGAGAAAAACTACTCTACAACGGAACGGGAAGCATTGGCCGTTGTGTGGGCGTTAAAGAAGTTTCGCGGATACATCGAGGGTACACCTGTTACTGTGGCATCCCACCACCAACCATTGAAATGGCTTCTTACCCTCAAATCACCAACCGGTCGCCTCGCCAGATGAGCACTGGAAGTGCAATCTTTTAACGTAGAAGTCTGTTATATCCCAGGAAAATCTAACGTAATAGCTGACATGCTTTCTCGACCAGTGTGTCCAGAACAAGAGACTGTTTGTGAAATTGATAGTATCGTCATAGCTGATATGCCAGCAAGAAATGTTAAAGATATGCGAGAAGCTCAACTTGCAGATGAATCACTAAGGAAGATAACTGAAAAGCGTTTGAAGATGTCCAAAAAACAGAAGCATATGCAAATTGGACTGAGAGAGGTTTTCTTATGAACCAGGGAGTTCTGTATCGCTATATCCCGGATGCAGACTCAGAAGAAGCGCAGTTAGTCATACCGTCATCAGAACGGGAAGAAATCCTTAAGAAACATCACGATGACCCCATGGCCGGTCATTATGGCGAAGAGGGTACGTATCAACGTATCGCCAAAAGATACTATTGGAATGGAATGAAGAAGTTTATATCGGATTACATGAAAAAGTGTGCTGAATGCAGTCGCTACAAGGCAAGTAACCAGAAACCATCAGGTCTACTTAGAACACCCGTCTACTCACAACGTTTTGAGATACTTTCAATTGATTTGTTTGGCCCTTTGCCCAAGACAGCTAGCGGCAAACAGTGGATTTTTGTAATAGAAGATTGTGCAACCAAGTGGATAGAGCTTTTTCCTCTTGAACAAGCTACAGCTCGAGAATGTGCTACAACTCTCATAGAAGAAGTTTTTATGCGGCATGATATTCCACGACGAATTCTCAGTGATAATGGCCCGCAGTTTGTTAGTGCAGTGTTACAGCAGATATGTTTTACCTTGAAGATTGATCAAAATCTTACACCGGTATATTTTCCCCAAGCCAATCCTGTTGAACGCAAAAACAGAGATTTAAAACCAAGACTTGCCATATTGGTTGGAGACGAGCATGATAACTGGGAATCAAAAATACCAGTCATCAGATTTGCAATGAATACGGCGGTATGCGACACTACTGGCCATACCCCTGCTTTTCTCACGTTCGGCCGCGAACTGAGAACAGTCGATGATGTAGTGCAAGATTTCACGGCTGTGGTACAGAACGGCAACTTCGTACCAGAGATTACCCAGTATCTCAAGAGATTTGCCAAAATTACACAGGACATTAGACAGAGAGTGGAAATAAAACAGGATCAACGTAAATCCTACTATGACAAAAATAGGCGGCAATATTACTTTGTACCTGGTGACAAAGTATGGGTTACAAAGCATCCGCTTAGTAAAGCAAGCCATGCCAAGACTGCAAAGTTCATGCCCAAACGGGATGGACCATATTTGGTACTTACACAGAAGTCTCCCACCGCTTATGTCATAGCCAATCTAGACCAGCCAACAGTGCCCATAGCTACGTACCACACGTTAGCATTATCCCCTTATCGTGGAGTGGACACCTCCCCGGTCAATCCACTTCGCAAAAGAGGTCGGCCTCCCAAGGTAGCACCACAGACAGAATTTTCACCTCAAACGAACAGGCAGACCATCGGAGGTCATCACACCTCTGGGAACACAAACCCCATGCGAAGAAGAGGACGACCGCCCAAGGTCAAACAATAACCACAAACCTACGAATCAGTGACTGTTTATGACTGTTTTTCGTCAGCCTTAACGAACTTTCTTAAGCACTGTCTGTTATAGAAAAAAATTATTAGTGTCACTTGTAAGCACATTTTGTCTATTTTTTTTATCCTGGTCTCCTTGACGGGACGTCGGCGGGACCAGAGGGGGAGTTTGTAGCGCGCCTCCTATATCATCTTTCTTTCATGCGACGCTCCCCCTGCCGGATAGAGAACGTTCGTTCATCTCTCTCTTCGCTCGTGTATTCGCGCGTAGCAGCTACCGTATGTTCTGAGATAGTGATTATTCATTCTAAATGTAACTTGTGTGTTGTAACCGTTGTTCTCGTTAGTAAAATGTGTTGTTGTCTTAAGTGGTCTGTTTTCATGGAATGATCTACGTCTTTTCCTTACGCTCCCTGCTCTCTGCCCCAAAGCTAGCCGACCGGCACAACAAATAATTCTTTTAGAAGGACTGGCAAGTATTGCATTATGCTCTATGGGTATCTCTGTAACCACACGCTTAAATCTATTGAGTAAAATAATAATCAAACGGAGTATATTTTTACTCAATTTTTGACTTCAAACACCATTCTCCCGATTGAGTAAAATTTGCTCAATTCATCGCCAAAAATCAATGGAGCGAAAAATTCTCAATTTTTGAGCATTATACAACAGCTCCATTTAGGCTAAATAATAATCAAAAATGAGGAGTGTCTGTCCGTTTTTGATTAATATAACTGTACTCAATTATGATTATTATTTAAGCTATAGAATGAGCGTTTTTGCAAAATCAGCCCTTTTTTAATTAACATATCTGTACTCAATTAAGATTATTATTTAAGCTAGAAAAAGGGTGTTTTATTAAAATTTGCTGTTTTTGATTAATATATTGAATGATACGTTTTCTTCATTTTTTATTATCAGAGCTGTAATCTATGATTATAAGCCCGAGAAAATGAATTTTAAATCAAGGCAAATACATTACATATATCTTAATACACTATAAAAAAGTATTTTTTTAATAAATAGAATATAATTTCACTATAGTATCTCGTTATAAAACGAATTCACAGTACAGTCAGAATACAGAAATGCAATCATGGTTAAACCATCTGTGAGATTTAATTAAAGCAGCAACCCAATTTATTGACATGAAAAAGGTAAAATACTACTTAGTCACTTTGGGTGGAGATATCATAACTTCATTTGTTTTACAACAGCTTTTTATAATCCAATCGTAAGAAACTATGTCATTAAAGCGAAATCTTTACCTAAAGCATCTCCTCCATATCTAGGCTGAATTTATTTCACAACTCTGAATATGAAAAAGATGCATTTGGTATTCGGATATAACATAAAATTATCAACAGCGAATACACACACAACTATGCCCGACTATGATCCGTTAGCCGTTGAACAGCGTGGGTCACGTGACAGTAATAGGATATGGGTCGTGGGGGAGAAGAGACAGACAGAATACTCAAATAGACAAGATTTTTGCGGAAAATGAGTTAAATAGAATATAGCGGATGGGGAGTGCTGGGGCGAATTGAGGATTCACAAATTATTGTCTTGAATGAGCATTTTTTGGCGTAAAAGGAGTTAAATCGGCCGATAAGAAATTTAATCAATAAATGAGTGTTAGTTTTAATCAATAGATTTAAGCGTGTAGAAAACCGAGTCGAAAACTTTTTTCGATAATATAAAGCATCTATTTCGGAGTATTAAAGGCTAAGTTTCATGGATATAGCTTAGATAGTTCTTTTACAGGGACACACAAAATAATTGTTATACATTAAGCCGTATGGGTATTTCTTTAACTTCCGAACCGATTTTAAAACTTTTTTCACTGATAGAAAGCTACACTAGTCCGGAGTATTATGGCTACCTTTCATGCATATATCACAAATAAGTCTTTTACAGGGATACTCATTCGATTTACATTACGATCTCTGAAACTAATGAACCGATTCTAAAATTTTTTACTTCCTTGTACGGAGTATAAGGAAGTAATGTGATCCCGAATAATTTCGGGGGCCAAATTTTGACGAAAAAAAAAAACGATTTTGAGTACCGCTAAATTCAATTTTAAGAATTTTTTCGATGCATCTCATCGTAAATTAGCATGAAGGATCAGATAAATGCGTCTGCAACCCATTTTGACCCACTGTGAGTCTACTTTGACGAGTTTTTCTATGCTATCTGTACGCACGTATGCATGTAACACGCATATCCCAAAAACTATTGGTCGTAGAATGATGAAATTTTGTATTTAGGATTGTTGTAATATCTAGTTGTACAGTACACATCCCCTTTCGGTCCCATTCGACTGGATAGTTTACCTACAGGGCCGCCCAAAAGATTTTAAATACATTACGCTCTATGGGCAGATATTAATTAAAGCGCATTTTAGATGTATTAGGCTACTTCAAACGACTCAGAAGTGATATATGCTGTTAAGGATTACAAAATGAATTTCTCCATCGAAAAAAAGTGTCTTTATCATTTATAGTTCTGCTACAGGAACACTCAAACGATTTCCAATACATTACGGTCAATAACAATTTTAAGGACTCTTTGATCCATTTCAAGCACTATACCGTCCAACAATATAGTTAGGTAATGGTCCGACCGCGGTTACGTGCCTCCCTCAAGAAATACACCAAAACTCGCCAAGCTTGGCGACTTTTAGTGTACATGTGTATGTATTTAATTCTCAAATCTCAAAAACGATTAGTCGTAGAATGTTGAAACTTCATATATAAGATTGTTGTAACATCTAGTTTTACATCTCGTTTTTGATTCCAATCTGCTGGAGAGTTTATTTAAAGGACCACCGAAAAGAATTTCAGTACATTAAAGCCTATGGACATCTTCAATCTGTAGACAGTCATTGTTCGGTCCATGCCTAAAATCTCGCCGTCTGTCGTCGACCTTGGCGAGTTTTGCCGAAATATCGCCAAATTGGCAATAGTCAGTCATTTGGTCCATGCCCAAAATATCGCCATTTGTCATCGTCCTTGGCGAAATAGCGCCAAATTTGGCTGAGTACAGGGTACTTTTAATGCATATTGCATAAATAGCTGTTTTACAGGGAGACTCATAGAATTACATTACGTTCTAAGGGTATCTCTGTAACTATTGAACCGATACGAAAACTTTCTTCACTGATAGAAAGCTGCTGTATTCCTGAGTATTATAGGCTAATTTTCATCCATATAACATAAATATAGCTCTTTTCCAGGGACACTTAAAATAATTCTAATACATCATGCTCTATCGGTATCTCTGAAACTACTAGACGGGTTCTTAAACTTTTTCACTAATTGAAAGCTACACTATTTCTGAGTATAATAGGCTACCTTTTATGCATGCATCATAAATAGTTCTCTTACAGGGACACTCACAAGAATTACATTAAGCTCCATTTGTATCTCTGTAATGACAGAACCGATTCTAAAACATTTTCGCTGACAAAAAGGTACACTATTCTTGAGTAATATAGGCTACCTTTTAGCACATATCACAATCTCACAGGGACACTCATAAGAATTACATTATTTTTGATTGCCATCTCTGTAACCACTAGATTGCCATCTTTTGCCTCTCTGTAACCACTAGATTGCCATCTCTGTAACCACGAGTCTAAAAATTTTGTCACTATTAGAAATCTACCCTGTCGTGAGTAACATCCCAGACAGCACAGCAAACTTGCCGCAAGCTTAATTTATCAAGTCAATAAGCTTGAAAATTCCAATCGTGGTAAGCTTGATGCAAGCTTGAATCAAGTGTTCTAGTTTACACTTGCCCAGCTTGCATTAAGCTTGACATTTCAAGCTTGAATCAAGCTTGACATTTCAAGCTTAATTTCAAGCTTAAAAAATTTTCCCCCCAAAAATTTTTTTTTAAATACACGGGGCGCCCGCTGGCTAACGCGCCCCACATAATTTATTTTTCCGCGCATTTTCCCCCTCTACGCTGAAATTTCAATTTAATTTAATCTGTTTCCATCGAATGTTCGTCGCTGGGATAGAACCCGGGCCGTCTGGCTTCGCAGTCGAGCACGCTATCCATTCCGCCACCGTAGCCTTGTGCAGCTATGACTAAAGTTTGAAGTGACTTACCACGCTGTTTTCTCGCCAAATTGATAAGAGGGCGATGTGTTATTTGTTTCTTTTATTTTTCCATGGGATGCATCAGAATTAAAATAATGCATCAAAATAAATTAAATTAAAATCAAAATTAAAATAAAAAAACACGTTTTAAAACTTTCAGTACCGCAACACTCATGAAGCAATACTGCTGGCCAAAATCGAGACAAACGACTGATTTTGAAATCAATTTCGTAGTATAATTGTATTTTATTTTGAAGAATTTCCATATTTGGAAATATAGAATGGGTTTACTTAACACAAATTTTGTGTTAAGTAATCTGAAATGAAAGAAACAGATAGTTAAACGTTACTTCGAAATGCTATATCACAGTTGCTAACATGTATGGAATACAAACACTTTAGTCATTTTCGTAAATATTTCTTAAAATAACAAATAATTGAAAAATTTTGCTATTTTTTAACGCTAAAAATTCTCTTTACAAATGTGGTTATTTTCCTACATATTGGTATGCTATATTGATATAGAGCATTTCGAAGAATTAAAAATAAGTTAAAATTAATTTATACAAATGTAAATTTGAATTATTTTCATTGTTCATACTTTATAATTAAAAAAATTATTTAACTTCTGATTTTTTTTTTTTATCCTTTGTAATTTTATTTTAAAATTACAAAAGTGTAAGATGTAAGATTTTTGGGCCCTAAAATCTGTAGGCCTTGGGCAGTTGCCCCTTCCGGTAATATGGCACTGGTAATATAAAATAAGACACATCTTTTACGAACTTTCAGAAAATTAGGACGCTAGACAATTAATGTCCATTCTCTTTCACAGATGGCGCCATCAACGCTCCTTTATAAAGGAAAAATCACGCGAGTATCAATTTTCAAGCGTAAATCAAGCTGTATTTAAACTTGACAATTCAACTTGACTCCTGCAAGCTTGCTGCCAGCTTAGAATGAGTTGAACTGTCAAGCTTGCATTAATGCGTCAAATTCAAAGAAATGTCAAACTTGATTTAAGCTTATGTGCTGTCTGGGATAAGCTAAAATTCATGCACAAATACTTCTTTTACTGGAACACTCAAAATAATTCTAATACAGTACGCTCTATGGGCATCTCTGTAACTACTGAATTGTTTCTGATATATATATATATATATATATATATATATATATATATATATATATATATATATATATATATACATACCTGCCAACCTCCTTAAGCCAAAAACAGGAAGACTCTGGTGTAAAAAACAGAAGATTTCACAAAAAATCAGGAGATAAAAATAAAATTTAAAAAATATTTTAAGAACAGAAAACTGTTTCCCCCAGTGTATATCACCATTTCTTGTTATTTTTTTATATTAGTATTGTACAGAAATAAAAACAAAATTAAATAGCAATAGAAAAGAGCTTACCTGAATTTTTTTATATAAAATGAAAAAAGATGGAGTATTTTCACAAAAATAAAAAACAATTAAATAAATGTAAAATTGACTTTATTTTTAACCAAAGTATGTTGAAAAATAAACATTAAGATTTTTTTTATCTCATTCAAAGTAGCTTTTTTAGCTTTTACTAATAGTTCACCAGAAAAATTATTTTCAAGCTTTAGTTTTCAATACTAACAAATTTTCTAATGATGAATCACTGAGGGAAGAACGAAATGAAGTTCTGTTAACTATCAATGAATGATTTGCTTACAAATGCTTTGACCTCATTCATACTACAGCATTGTGCTGTTAGCTGTTGAAATGATTACCTTAATAAATTATTTTGAAATAGAATTATTAATTTACATTTTTTTCGCACAGTTTGTAATACAATTTAATATATCGACTAAAAATTTAAAAAAGACAGATTTCATCTTCTGGCAGAAGACCAGAAGATAGCTTAAAAAAACAGAAGTCTTCTGTCAAAACCACAAGAGTTGGCAGATATGTATATACAGGGTGTCCAGTGCTAACGCTGTCCAATGGCTATTTCCTAAACCGTTAGTCAGAGACACATAGTTCCACTTGCAAAAATGCTTTAAATTGTATAATCTATTATGTCAGAAACAATCAAAGTCAATAAATCAATTTCTATAAAAATTAAGAAATTTAAATTTTTATACGGTCCCCTGATCATATCGGTTATATTTAGAAAGATTTTCTTTATGCAATTTCATGCACAATAAAAAAAAAATTCGTCCTTCTACGACCAAAATTCATCGATTTACGAAGCAGCAAACTTTGTGACTTAAGTCACTTTTCCACGTTTAAAAATGTCCCGTTATGGTAAACCGTTAAGGGACCATATGAATACAGAAATTTTAAATTATAGGTTTTAATTTCAATTTCTGGCGTAATGCGGAAAAAGAAGAAAAACTAATTTTAGAGTACTGATCTTCAAACAGACAGGGCCTTATTATCGCATGGGCAAATCGGGACTTTGCCCAGGGCCCCTCAATTTCAAATGTTGTTTGTTCCGAAATATTTTTTTTACATCAAAATTTTATGAAAAATGAAACAAATTTCATAGATCAGGGGCCCCCAAATCTATCAATGCCCGGGGGCCCCTGTTGGTCAAAATCGGGCCCTGCAAGCAGAGGGTTATACTCAAGCTCTATTAAAATATATCTGAGGTCAGACTTACTAAATCGTATATAGTGTTACGAATTTTCGGGGCAACCCGCTGTTCTGGGGCTTAAAATAGTTTAAAATTCGTTTTCTACGCTTCAAATAGATAAATTTTGCCTTTTGTTGCATCAAAATCCGTCAACTAGAACCGGAGATACGGAGGTTTCGGTTTATCATTCAAATATATGGGGTTTCTAGAAATCTCGAGAAATATTGGTCCTAGGGCTTCGATCTCTTCACTTTTGGGGACTTATTTTTGGCGCCAAATTTGGCGATATTTCGCCAAAAGTCGCCAAGCTTGGCGACATTTTGCGCGATTTTCCCTATGGGGCCTGTAAAGTTGCTTTTGCTGCATTAAAAACGCATAATAACCTATCATTTCTCTTCTATGACGTAATCAAAATTACCGCTTTATGTGGAATCCTTGAGAAATAGACTTTTCTGGAAACTTCTTGTACCTTCTGCGTCGGCTAAAAATTGAAGCGCTTAGGAAGCCCCAGTTCAGTGCGAGTTGAACGCCCAGTGTGTGAAGAGCTCTCTCAGTGTGAGTACGCTTGATAGAAGCGGTGTTTCACGCTTCTTTCCGAAGCTGTTTTTAAAGTGCTGTGTGTAAATTCTTCACTGTTGAGTCTTGAGGGATTATTAGTGACATCCCTTGTATATTTCCACTGAATTTTACCCGTGGAATTTTTTTATTTTGCGTGAGAATTACAACTTTTGTAAGAGCTTCTGATCTAAGCGGTCTGTTAATAGCACATTACTGATTAAGTGTGCTTGTAAATTTTATACAGCTGATTGTTCAACTACGTTCTAGAAGCAATAAAGTTTGTGTTCCATCCTGACAAGTGACTTTTTACTAGAACTTTCTACACCAACTGGACTTTAGACCCAGGAAACAAGCAGAAGATAGGTAACATGTGCCAAAGGTAGCATAAAGATGTGTAACATAAGAGTGTGCTTCGAAAAGTACAGGAAGAGTTTTCTGTACGAGTGCATATTCAGATTGCAGTCGAAAGAAGTTATTTAATGCCAGTTCATTTAAAAAAAAAACTGTTTAAAAAATTCTACTTTCAGCAAAAGTTATATTTTTATGTTACTTTATTGGATACACATGTTAATCTTCTTTATTGCAATCTATGTTCATAAAATAGTTAATGAAATTGCTAATAAATATTACAAAGCTCAAACCATGTACATTAATTTTTCTCAAATTCATTTTGTATACAACTCCTATTTCGCAGCTCGAAAAGTGCTCTAACTTTAAGCAGCTGTAACTCGGTGAATTTTGGTCGTAGAAGGGCGAATTTTTTTTTATTGTGCATGAAATTGCATAAAGAAAAATTTTCTAAATATAACCGATAGGACCGGAGGACCGTATAAAAATTTAAATTTCTTAATTTTTATAGAAATTGATTTATTGACTTCAACTGCTTCTAGTGTAATAGATTATGCATTTTAAAGCATTTTTGCAAATGGAACTATGTGTCTCTGACTAACAGTTTAGGAAATAACCATTGGACAGCATTAGCACTGGACACCCTATATACACACACATATATGCGTGTTATATATGTCTACGTGTGTATATATGAAAGCCCCCGTTGGAAAATTTGGAGCCCCCTCTATAAAAACGGAATAGCTGCGGTCCTGTCCCGAACAGACGTATTAGAATTTAAGCAAAAGTAATTGCTTAATGTGAACGCTACATTGCTTAATGTAATCAAATTTTCGGCCAATTGGTTCATTTCTGATGAGAGATTAAGGCGAAGTTCATGAAAATCTCATTATATCATTATCATTGGGGTAAATTAGCATATAATATTGGAAGGAGGGGCAAAATGTTTCCTATTGAAGAAAATATTTTCAAACTGAATTTTCTTGATTTTTTTATTGGGGGGGGGGGGGAGGGTTACTGATCTCCTCTTGCCCTTAGTAACTTATTCCTATATTAATTATGTTAAAAGTAAATGTTTCCTGTTGAAACTGTCCTCTCCGCACCATTAATATTTGCCATTTAAAATTTACATTTTTCGTTTACTATAATCAATTGGTTTTCATTATCAAAATCAGATTGGCTCAATGTGATCACATTAAGCAGCGTCTACTGCATATGTATAATTTTGCAGTCTATTTGTTTCTTTATTCTTTGTCCATCTCTCAACAGTTAGACAGACCAATCAGCTTCAAATTTTAACTTGGTTAAGCCCCTGCTTTCGGCTATAGTGAAAGCAGTTCCCTAGTCCCGATTCACACACATTAGAAATGTACATAGCATTTTTCGGTTTTAGTGAATCATGACTTCGGTTATTGTGAACTTAAAAATTTCTGGACGGTAGAGGTAATGTTTGTCAATTCCTACGAAGAGTGTCTCTTTTGTGTTCGAGTAGCGAGAAAGATTATCAAGAATCTGTTCTGAAATACAGATGAATTGCCAGTGTCTAGGCTAACTTATTTATACTAAACAAGGGGAAGGGGTGGGAGGGAGTCTCAATTTTTTCAATGTTGTAATGCATCCTATCCTTTAAAAGCATTCATTAACAAAAACAAGGACTTTTAAAGCAATATCACAGGTTAAAAGCGACAGCACTTTTTGCCATCTAATGGAATGTGCATTATTTTCATGAATGTGATTGCGCTTATTTTACTTAACAACCATAAATGTGATCAATTATATTTGATTTGCTTAATAAACATTCAGTATTTAAATAAAATTCTATTTTCTATATTGTTTTATTGTTATCGGACATCAGAACATCAATTTTAGTGAACAAATTTTGCTGGTCCCCAGAAATTCAACCAGCGTTGACTGTATGTTCAAATCTTGATACTTTTCGTTGTTACCATTTAATTTGTTTAGTAGGTTACTTAAATTAATTGAATACAAAACTAAAAATTTTACTTAAATTTTGTATTACACTCACTTTTGGAGGTTAAGCACGGGAGAGGTAAAATGCGAAAAATTGGACAAGTACTGCTTTGATTCATGAAATGCTGCAAGTAAGTAGCTCTATGTTTATTCATGAAACAAAACAAAGAATTACATAGAGAAAAAAAAAATGGTATTTTCATAAATTCTAAGATGTTTGTGACACTAACAAAATGATGTTTAAATGCAAAACAAACAACAAAAACCGACATTAATAAGGTATGTGAGCATCCTTCACCATACAAAGTGTACAGAGTGTGATAATGCTTGCTGTGAGGTGATCAAGTACAGCAAAGTCCAGTAATCGCCATTCCTCCGGTAGGGCACTTTCTATAGAAAGTCATCAACAATGGCAACTCTATGCGGACGCACATTATCGTTCATTAAAACGAAAGAAGGACCAACTGCTGCAACGTAAAGTATCAAAATGGGGTAGGACTTCATACTGCACAGCCATCACAGAACCTCACCTGTAGATGTGCAGGTCACTGCAATATCCCAATGAAATCACTGCCCAGACCATGATGCTTCAATGTGGAATGCATGATGTTCAGTTACGCACTCGGGTCGATTACGTGTTTCTAATTACCATAGTCAGATAAAAGATAAAACTATCTGCGCACATAATCCAAACTATCTGCAAACTCATAATAGTTCGTGATAGCTAAATACATAGTGTGTATAAGAACACGTGTATATACATATGCGCATACATCTGTGCAATGCGCTTGAGCTATAGTGACTTAAAAAAGATATTTTTTTTAGGTAACTATGCATAAAATAAAATAAAAACTTGGAATAACCGGAAAACTATCTGCAAGACCTTTGAATGTATCCGCGCCCGGCGTGCGACTACATTATCTGACTAGGCTAATTACATAAACTCTTGGTACCCAGATGTACAGACTATTTATGTGTAGTCTTCGACACACATGTGGAGGTCAATCTTTAATTCGGCTTGGACACAACAGCAATATATTGATCTTCTGCAAGGGTCATAACCGTTGGATGACCTGCTATAGGTCTTCAGACAACTCTTTGGAATTGTTTCCATAATCATGAAATGATGAACGCAGAAGAAAGGAGCTAGATCTGTCCAGAGATGAGACTAGCAAAAAAACTGAAATCATACAAGAGCAAAAAAATTGTACACCTGATACTTTTGTAAAGTACAGTAGAATCTCGTTACAACGATATCCTCTATAACGATAATTCTCTCTATTGCGATATTTTTTCATAGTCCTGGCTGAATTCCCTTTAGATTAATGTAAAACAGTTCTCTGTATTACGATACCCTTTAAAACGATAATTCTCTCTACAACGATGGTAATAATTATCCCTTACATCACAATAATTCTCTCTACTACGATATATATTTTTTTCTACGATGCATCAGAAGCCCAACTCATGCACAGACATTGAAAGCTACACAAAGAAAGTCGAGGTAAAATGTGGTTGGATCGCCTCTGCCAAAGAACATCTTCTAAGTTTCGTTTTGCTGATGTAACACTATGGTAATGAGAAAGTGCATTTCTCGTAAGGTGGAAGGGCAGTTGGCATTTCCTGGATGACACATCTTTGATTCCTATCTCCCTCTTTAAAATATGGTCAAGGATTCCTTTCACCGGAACTGATATAGAAAACGATACGTTCTTTTGTCTGAACTTTTGAGTAAGAATTTTAACCTCCGATAAATCCTATCGAGGTTGATTATTACACGAGGATATTTTAAATAATTTATCAGTTTTGTTTACTTTGAAGTTTGTTTAGTGAAAATCGAAAGCAAATGGCTAAAAGAAAATAAATAACTATCGAAGTGAAATTCAACATCATAAAAGATTTTGATAAAGGCATGAAGCAAAATAAAAAAGGATAAATTAATGGGTATGTATTTTTAATTAATATCTAATACATTTTAAAAAACGCTTTTGTGGCATTCAGGTATTATTTATTTAGACATTATATACTTGTTATTCAAATATGCCAGAAATATTTATAAGCTATATCTCCGCTAGAATCCCTGGCGAGGCGGCAAAGGTATTTAACTAAAATTTCTGAGTGCTATGAAAATTACTGAAAACTATAAACATGTTTTTCTCCTTTTATTTATTATATATTACTTGCGAGGGTGTGCTGAATGAAAACAGAACACTTTCTGGTGACACCGCAGGGTATGAGATATATGAAGAACAAAAATCAAAAATCTTTTTGCTCCAATATCGATTCCTTCTATAATGATAATTCTCTTTACAACGATATATTATTTTGACCCCCAAAATATCATTATAGAGGGATTTCACTGTATATGTAAAAGACGTTTTAAGAAGTAAAACATCAGAACATAGTACAAGATACAAATATAGCACAGTTAATTAATA
This sequence comes from Cheiracanthium punctorium, assembly GCA_038373885.1. Lineage (NCBI taxonomy): Eukaryota > Metazoa > Arthropoda > Arachnida > Araneae > Cheiracanthiidae > Cheiracanthium > Cheiracanthium punctorium. Next base: position 809,786 of record JAWZYV010012686.1, on the reverse strand, counting down.
ACTGCTATCAGAAATCTATAGGGAAAAGCAGAATTTTCAGAGAAAAAAGGGAATTCCTGTTAATTCACAAAAAGCTGAAATCGGGCAAAAAACTGAAGCATCTCATCCCTGTCTGTGACAACCCACCAGCAGAATCTTCCATCCATCTTCTGGAAGCTGTAGAAATATGTCTAACTTAAAAACAAATCGTTCTGAACACCTTTCAACAACACTTACATGCAACTTCTGTAACCCTTCACAATGGCAGCTTCTAATATGACTGCCTGCTTTGCACATTTCTCGACATGAAACCGTTACTGGCTGTTACCAAACGTATTTGCACAGTTCTTTCTACCTTTGCAGTAAATTTCAGCATCTTTAATACAGATTGGCTTGCAGAAGTTAACATTTTTCATTCCATGTTTAACTTTTGGAAGTGAGTGTAAATGCTAGGATCCTCTCGAGCCACTTGGCATTTTGACAGTTCAGACACCCTATTGTTATACCACTGCCTATATGCTCTGAAAAACAGAAGCCCTGGGATCATGACTATTTGCCTTGAAACTTTGCTCACATTCACAGAATATGTATAAGATATTAGAATTTTAATCTTGTTTTTAACTTTAAAATGATTTCATGATTGGGTTTGGTTTTTTTAACTTTTCGAATGAACTGACCTTGAGATTAGTCAATCAAAATCTTTCACCAATAAGAAGTTTTGTACTATTCAATTTCCCTAGAGGCAAGTTATGGAAAATGTTGCATAAAATAAAGTACCAGCCTGAAAAACGGGAGTATTTTTGCCGTTTACAATTTGCTAAAGATACCTATGTCCCAGTGTCCATCTTTTGGGCCTGATTGACTAATTTCATTTATGAAAGTGCCAAATAAAATCTAATATTGTTTGCATGAAGCAGTTAATGATTCATCAATAACAACCACATGCTGCTACTACATTTGAATGGCAGATAGTCTTACATTTACCCCGTACTTTGTACGCCCCCCCCCCAATGGGTTCTACCTTTTAAGGTTTTTCCTCATTGTAAATTAATTTCTTCCGTTTATTCTTGTACAAAAAAATGAATAAATAAAAAATTTATTTAACTTTTACTATAAATTGTACAATAAATATTTTGTATTTTCTGTTAAGAGGGTATCACTTGTAGCAAAATTTAAATATTGCCGCTTGTTATGATGAAACTAAACTATTATTTTCTATTTATTCATGGATAAGAAGTAAATAACTCAAACATAAGAAAAAAGCATGCGGTCCCTACTCTTAACATATTAGCATAGCTAACCCATTAATAGAAAAGTACCTGTTTTGTTTTGAAATCAGTTTCGGCAGTTACTTTTGCCATGAGGTAGTTTCGGCCATTCAAATACTCGTAAGCTAAAATGCACCTGCACATCAGCCTCTTTTAAGAGGGGCTTTGTTTTAATAAGAGCCTTACTTTTAATCATACAGAACTTTAAAAATATAAAGTTATAAATATTTTCATTCTCCAACGCTGTGATGTCAGATCACTAATTTGTGTTATTCTGTGTGTTTTGAAGCCTGTTTAATATATTTTATGGAAAATCTTGTTTTTCTTCAAGCTAAATCTAGCATTCCGCCACACACACAGTATATCATACAAATAAAATTAAGACTTTAGTCTGTACATTACTTGGAATTAAAAAATTTTGGATTTCTATCCATTTCAAGCACTTGGGAAGTACAGCTGTCAAAAAATAGTCTGTCCGTCACTCTGCCCATGACACTTTTATTGTTCATCATCACGTAAAAATGACAAGCAAATGAAATGAAATTTGGTGACATGATAGGCGGTCACTATACTTAAACTATAGGCATGGAATTATTTTTATTCAATTTGTGAAAATTGTTTCAAACTGTGTAAATTTTTGTTTGCGCATCATATAATAACAACTAAAGGTAATGAAAATGAAATTTGGTGACATGATATAATCACTCAACTTAAACAATAAGCATCGATTTTTTTTTTTTTTTTTTTTTTTTTTTTTTAAATTTTGACAAGATTGTGAGATTTTGTGAAAATTTATTCAAGTGTGGAATTATTTGTTCACACATCATGTTATAAAATATAATTGTTGTTTACCATTAACTTAGGCTATGTACTTTTAACATTAGCGAGCTGTAATAAAATTTATAATAATGGTGCAGTTCGGATATTTGTCACCATTGCAACATGAAATAACTTGTAGTTCTAAATATGTCAATCTTAAGGATTATGTATAAAAGCATATGGAAAATTGTTTTAATGCCAACCATAATGGAATCTGAATATCGATTGTGCATGAGTAAATCACCAAAAAATGAAAACTCGCCACTGGAGAGAAATATCCAAGCTGTCCCATAAAAACATTTTTAAATCATGTACTCCTTCCAAGGACATTAGGTTTTTAAACAATCCATCTAAACTAGTACAGTCAAACCTGTCTACCTCAAAATACTTTGTTTCTCGAAATTTTGAAAATTCCCTACTTTTACAATCAAAATTCAACGGATTTTCCATGTTTACCCCAAAAAAATTTCCTTCAAAACCCCTATATCTCGAATTTCAGTTAGCATAAATTACAAAAATCAGTGGTTAAAGAGCAACTTCCTTCAACAAAAGTTGTATACCGATGTCTTTAAAGAGACAACAAAAGAAGCAGAAAAGGCCATATAATTCTGAACTTTCCTTAAGTATAAGGTAAATTCAGCTATAATGAATTCAGAGCTCTGGGTAACCTTAGAAAGCTAGCAGAAACAAAGGAAGTTGGACATCAAAAGTCATTGAAAGAATATTTTTATTGTTGAAGATACATACTTATATATTTGTAAAAGTGTTATACATGAATGTAAAATAAATCTGCAAACATACTGCTGTATTTTTCTACAGCAAAAGAAAAAAAAAATGTTTTTAATTGACAGACAGCATTTAGAACCTTTATAACTCGAAACCTCTTTTTCTCGAATATTTTTCCTTTCCCATAAAATTCGAGATACACAAATAGGTTTGATTGTATTCTAACCCCCCCCCCCCCCCCCCGCAAACTATTCACCAAACAACTGTTGGAACAGCTTAGATATTTGCCAACAATGGCTACTTTTAATTCTTTGGCAATTTGCATATGCACAAAATCAATAATTGATAAATATATATTGTGCCTATAAATTAGTACATTTGATTTTGACATAGCTTTTAATATACTAAAGCAGCAATTAAGATGATCCAATACTTAATTTCTAATTTAATTCTATCTGTAGGAAACCTGATATTGATATATTCAGACTGCTTAAAACAAACACATTACAACTGGAAACAATCTTTTTATTTATTATAATTAAGAAAAACTGGAGACCATTAATATATACATGTCCATAAATTTGTGAGGTCAGAAAAATTTCTTTTGATTATAGTATATCTAATCTAGGATGTCGCAGATAGTATCAGGATTTAAAGAAAAATAAAGAGTCAGTATGACTAGATTTATTTTTCTGGCACAAATAAAGCTGTACATTAATTTTCACAATATTATTTACAACCAAAATGGAGTAAATCCACAGATAGCAAAAATTTAAATATTTCTATTTATTTACATATTTGTAGACACCTGCATTGAATATATTTAATATAATCAAGTTCAATTCAACATCCCTCACAAGTATATGTAAGATTACTACATTATTGTAATCTTGGAAAATATCAGTATATTTTATGCATGCATACATACTATGCGATCTTAAAAAATACTAACAATATATATATGCAACAAAAAGTGTAGTTTTAACATTTGATATATCTAAAGAGTAAAGAAAATCACTGCAACAATGAAAATACATGACTACCAAAAGGAAAATTGTTATAAGTAAAACTGATCCTTTTTCCAGAACTCATTTTGCAGATTATGAAACAGAAAAGTATTAAACTCCAATAGCTTTAAGAAGATTTTGTACCCTACAGTACAAAACAAAGAAAATGCATGGGAATACAGCAAGAGATGAACAAGATCAAAAACTTAATTGACAAAATAAATTCAATAACTAATCTCATATGTAATCATTACAACACCGACAAGAAAATTCAAAATGGCAGCATATTATAATACTTTGAATCGCACCATATTTATTCAACTATTCATTTATTTAAAACATTGTAAAGAGTTAGCACTCAATTTCTGAAATGAAATTGAGTGGCAACTGACTTTAAGCTACAATCTTAACTTTTAGTTTGGTCACAAACTCCAGAAGAAACTTAAGATAGCATTAAAAATTTCATGATTTTTAAAAATTGAACGACACCTTGAAATTTTAATTTTTGATAAATTAACGTATTATAGATCTGTAGCCTTTATTGCCAGGCACTATTTGGTGAAAATGCACCAAAACGACATTTTGAAATACAGTTGTTAGAGAACTTTGAATAACCACAAAAGTAGGTTAATTCCTAAAATTTGATGCATACCAATCCCCCCCCCCCATACCACTCCTCTGTCCTCAAGTTTTTAATATAATGAAATTTCAATGCATTTTGCCTGGATCTTAAGGGGTGGGGATGGAGAATAAGAAACATTGACAAGAAAGAATCAAACCTGTGTTCTCTCTTTTCGAAACTATATATTATCACAAAAATCTTCTAAACAGGATATAATCCTTTAACATAATTTAAGCAGCAATTTATTTATCAAAGTAAATTTAAATATTTTTAAATTATTATATCCAGAAGTTCTCAAACTTTTAAGCTATACAGCACTAAAATTCAAATTAAGGGTATAAACACACTATTCAAAGTATTGATTGCTAAACAGTTTGAGAAAAGCAATAATCCACAATACAAATGAAGCAATACATGAGCAAAAACAAATTAACAAATTGGTTTCTCCTTGCACCTTGGAAATGCCCCAGGACCCAATTAAAAATCTTGTCTCCTCCTGTTAAATCATTGAATAAATATGGAGCACCTTTGAATCAAGTATCTTGAAAAGAATGAAAGAATTTGGGCAAGGGGAAAAAAATCTGACAAGGAAGACATTTTTAATAGTTATTACATGCAAGAACAGAAAATAAGATATGTGCAGCAGAATCATACCAAGAAATTCTGCATGTATGAGAATGTTAGGATTCGTACTCTAATAGGATTAAAGTGCAGCAAATAATTTTCACAACTGACAAATATATTTGTAAACTTAATAAATGCTGATTTCTACAAATTATACCTAGATTTCCTGACACAGCTTATCTTAATGATGGATGTAACTAAAATAAACTGAGTATCAGTTTTAATAAAGAATACTGTACTAATACTTTAAATGACAAAATAAAACTGAATTATGAGGTAGAAATTGATATTTTATTTCCACAATGCTTTCGTTGTTTTATACCAAAATATTGAGCTGCTTTTTTAAACTGATACTCCAATACTAAGAAAAAATATTAGTTGTTAAATATTAATAAATTTGGGTCGATTGTCACATGCAATTTTAGCTGCACTATTCTACAGGTTGCTTATAACAAGCTATGTTGAATGATGTTTTGTTTCAATATCACATGCAGTAAGGAGCTTAGCATCCTCAAACAGTACGAACCCTAAAACGAATACATATGCTAAAGTAAATATTAACAATACCTTTTACATAAGTAGCAGCTAAGAATTTCCAAAGTAAGACACCTTAATTCATGCACTTCAAAAATGTACATTAAAATACATTTGTATAAAATATTACATTAATCAAAATATTAATAGATTAATAGAAAATAAAAAATATTTTCCTTTATTTTTCACACTCTAAACAAATCAGTTGTACACAATAAAGAAAAGAAAACATGATTAGCAAAAAGAATAATCATATAGAAAATATGTCTTTAAAAAGTTTTTCACTTTTTTAGAATCAGTCTTAAAAAAAAAAAAAAAAGAAAACTATTAATAATCCTCTCCTCGGCTGATGATTTCTTTACAAGTAGGACGAAGTAGAATTGTGTGCTCAAATTGAGCAGTGTAAGAGCCTTTAATGTCACTGAGGGGTGGATAAGGGTCTACAATTCCTTTATCACACAAGTCTTTCAAAGCCATCAGGTACTTAGTCTGTCCGAGACGATCAAGCCAGCGACGGCAAAATGCAAGTGTGCCAAAATTTTGGTTGATGACATTGAGCAGTTGCTTTGAACGGGCAAGTCTAAAAAAGAAAAAAATGTTATATAATATATACACATACACACAACATATAATACAAAGAAAACAACTCATTAAAGTACACCTTATCAACATCCAACATATTTTTAAAATGTATAATCTTCTCTTTTACATATAACTAAAAATAGTTTCTCTTATTTTTCTGGGGGAAAATACTTGAAGAATAACCTATTGTAATCAAAAAGATATATCCTAATTTATGAAAGAAACAAGATAACATCAAGATTTTTCTTTTCTTTAAATCGAAAGTTTTCAATTCTCTTTATGCAAATACTAATCATTAATAACTACAAAAATCATAATTCCATTAACTAATTTTAACTGAATAAATAATGATATAAATTTGATAGTAGTAACGATTATATTATGTATATGATAAAAGTAATGTCCATGAGCAGAAAACGTCTCTTGATGAAGGGGGAGGGGGTCCAGTATTCTAAGTATTATTCTTACTAGAGTTATTAGAAATGTTTTAAAATAGCTGTTTTTTAATAATTGCTTTACATTATTAAAATTCCAGGGGACGGACCTCTCGGTCCCTCCCTAAATATGACCTTGTAACGAGAACATAAAAATACACTCCAACATAAACACTTGTGTTCCATGATTGTTCCATTAGAATGAAATCTGCTACCGAGCCCTCACAGTTATTGCAGCCAGAACTTGAAAACACAAGAAATAAAAGCATGAAAAAATGGGGGAGGAAAGAAGAGAATCTCCAGAGAATTTCAAACTCAACAATTTTTCTCTTCAACTGGCACTAATTAAATTCGATATCGATTGCATCTGATAATTGTTTAAGCTCTGAGTGTTGTGCAATCAGGGTTTGTTGATATATATAATGATTATAGTTAGGATTTCTGTATGCCAATTTTTGTTAAATTGAGTACAAAATTTCTTGCCTATTGCATGCATTTTGAGTGCAATTTTTAATTGTTAGTTTAACAACATTTTATTTTTCCCTATCCTCTAGTTTCATAAAAAGAAACAACTTACAAATTATTTCTATATCATTTAATCAATTTAATTCCATATGAAGTAATTCTGAAAGGGCTAATTCTAGCTAGGGTCATGTACTTGCACACCTATGTCGAAAATTTTTTAATTTGCCCCCCTCCCAGACTTTTTTCTAGGGAAAGAAATAACACTAAGTCTCTTACAGGCATCCATCTGAGGATTACAACCCTCGCAGCTGCCCACCTGGCCAGCCCCTAGCTACGGAGCTGTTTGAAACACTATATTTTGCTGGTATCATTAAAAAAGATCTCGTAACCTCTACACTCACTAGAGGTGCAAACTTGGTCTTTATTTGCATGTCAAGGTCTAGGTTCTCATGAACTAATGATAGGACATCCAGATTCTTTCTAGGAAAATTTTCCAACTTTGCCTTGTAAAGGTCATCCAAACAGCTTTTCATTCTTTCAAAATCTCTCACTTTTTTTGCTTTTCTAGGTTCTGTTCTTCAAGCTTCTTACTATTGCGATCAACTTCTAGTATGCCTCATATAACTCTTTTTCAAATTCTTGAGTACTTTTTCCAACTGAGTATAACTGATTATTTCAACTGCTGCACACCAGCTTCTTCAATTTGGGTAGTCAAATCTTTAACCGTGGCAAAGTTTAAACGATAATGAACTACAGCACAGATGCAGGGTGACCCACATGATGATCACAGGCTCAGGAGGAAATGCAAATTCAGTGATTTGCTAGAACAAATTGTTGCCACAAACTCAAGTTTGCACATCCAGGGCTGCCAACTACTCTCATTATTTACTTTTTCTACAGTCAACGCAACGCATGTTGAGGACTACGATTTTTTCCTTCTTTTTCAAAGAAAAGAAATCTACAGCCAAAAATGTACCATCTTATGTAAATTTGGTATTGTTTTTATTTTTAAATATCTCCATTAGTGCATGCCTGCCAAGTAATCGACTTGACTCACTCCCCAGCCACGGAAACTTTCGCTAACAGATTTTGCCAATCTGATGACTCTCCTCTGACAGCTTTCTTGACGTCAGCGAAAGCTCCCGTTTCTACGCCTTGGGCAACAGAAATATGAGGTGCATGCATTATCTATTTTCCTTGGTCATGCGTGCGCTGAAACTGCTCGGCTCCCTGCCTACTTTGTGCTGTAGGGAAATAAATATGAATTGTGCTTGCACAGATTGAACTATCGGAAGGCCCGCTTACATGGGAAGATGGAAAGTCCCGGGTAAATGCAGAGTATTGGGGAAAACTCACAATGCATCATGGGAAAGCGAGGTCATCTCTGCATTAATCCTTGTTTGGCCTAGGAATCTTTCTACCCCACATTTTTTCCCCTATGTAGGGAAGCGGGGTAGAAAGCAGAGAAAGTTCCGGCATTTATTCCGCACGTAAACACGCCCATAGATAAACGTTCTGGGACAGCAGCTTTAAGTTTCCGTCAATAATTTTTTGCAGCAAAAGAAGGCGCGGCAATATAAATCCTCCCTCCCTGTCGTCTGCTTCGTTCCCCCCCCCTCAGGGGCAAAACGCCGAGAGAACGGAAGGCCCATATTTCCATGCCATAAAAATGCTTGTTCATTGCGGCATCATAAAGAAGGAGGCCATCGGTAAGTTTCGACCGTCGATAAATTAATTCCTCAGGGTTCACGTTTACTCAGATTTTTGAGTAATTTACTCAAATTTTGTTGATTGTGATGCAAAAAAAAAAAAAATACACACATAATAGGTTTTGCATATGCAAAAACCCATATTTCTCAAGATATGGGCCTTTGTGACCCACTTTTATCAGACTACAGCGCGATCCCTGATTCCTTCTCAATTCACTTAGAAAAAAAGAAAAAATCCAAAAGCGTGTTTTATTAATAAAAGCACTCATGTAAAGTTATTTTTGCTTCATATTTTAGGTTTTCCTTTTTATAAAATGCATAATTGTCTCACCAGCACATAGGGAGTAATGCTAAACATGGGAAGAGTTTGTTCATTGTGTCCTCTTTTCATGCACAGCAGAATTGACGCTTCTCCAATGTTTCGCTTTATCTCCTTTCCCTATTACTCACTGGAACTATCGATGTGAACTAAGCCGTGTGCTTTGAAGTTCTTTAGACATATAGTTTATTTATCTGTTGCTGTTGTCACTTTAGTTTAGCCTCCTAGCGTTTAGTGAGTTTAGTATATCGTGTGCACCTGTTACTTTATAGGACTCCGTGGTTTATCGTTATGTTAAAATAATAGAATTAACGCTGATTAAACGTTTGCAATGCCAGTTGAGGCTGGGAAAAAAAGAGATTGCCAAAAGGGCTAAGCTTCAATATACATTCTATCCCCCTTTTTTTTTCTGCTCCAAAATTAGCGATAAATGTAATAATATTTGACATTATTCTGGAAATGCAAATAAATTCTGTGCTACTTTCTGCTTTTATACTTTTTCACAACATTTTCTTAACATTTAAAAAATTCTTTTCTGTTGTTATCTTTTAGTTTTTCAATTATTTTTATTGTTAAAATGAAACGAGGGGTTGGGGGTGCGGAGCTCCCCCGATCACATAAAAATCGATTGTTAGTTAATATTTTTGAAATTTATGCTGTTTAGATTCTTAACCCCAAATTCTTGTAACAAATATTCAAATTTTAGCAGTGTATTCGGTTGGAAAACACGTTTGGAAACATGATTTCGCAGCTACTTTGTTTCTTTGGCACTGTCAAAAATGGCATTTTTGGAACCAAAAATCAAGGTAGGATGTATATTGAAGGTAGGCCTATTTTAAGAGCAAAACTGTGTGTCATTTAAATGAAAAAAATTTATTCCTTAAATTTGCAATTGATAATCTAGAAAATTAATCTGTGTGTAGCATTTGTGTTAATTAAAAAGTATCATTTTTATTTTCTCAATGTAACTTAAGTGCACAACTACACATGAAACATTGAAAACTACACATTTTTGTTCTTTGTACTACACATATAGGTTGAAGCCCTGCACATTGCATTCTTATCCATCTAGACTAAGTATTACCCATATCACTGCAGGGGAGGAAATTCTAGAAATGTAAGCAAATGTACAAAATTTCACAAAAATTACAGTTTGCATTCACTTTGGATGCAAGTATTGTGTTTGCATGCAATATTCAAAGACTGCATTCAGATAGGGATTTTGCGTGCAACAGAGTGAACACATGAGGTGTTAAAAAAAGTTGATTCTAAATGTTTAGGATCTGATTTGTTATCTAGATAAATGCCTGCATAAAATTTTATACTGCATGATAAGTGCAAAATTCCTATCTATAATCATGATCTATATCACGATATATATAATATTTACTTAAAAATAAATATCATATTTTTGATATTTTCAAACAGTTTGTGAAACTGATAATGGCATTTCAAGCCTACTAAATGATATAATTTTAATGGTTAACTGTTCAAATTATAGATATTTTAAGGACACATTGCAATTGCTCTAGATGAAGTCCAAAATAATTGAAGGATGACTGCACAATGTGTGGAAATTTTGGGCGGATTAAAGCAAAAGTTAGAAGAAAAAAAAAAAGGTATGGAAAAAATTCTCAAAACGAGAAAATGGCTTTATCACCAGATTTGTTCCACCATCGATATTGTGGGAAAAAATTAAGTGGAAATCAAACTTACATAGCTATTATTTTATACATTCTGTGAATAAAGAACCTTTACCTATGGCAATATTTTTTTAGCCTAGATGTAGAGCCCTTCCTAAGTTTTAAGTTTCAGGTTCAATTCTTGAATGCCGAATGCATAGTTTGGTGGAATTATATTAAGGTAGGGGATCATATGAAAAATTAAACATCTAGGCTATTAATTACAGCTAGTCTTTGGCAGATGGGTTAGAAAGACTGTTTCCTAGCTTTAAATTAATCCAGTCCAAACTACAGAATCAGTACGGGTCTGAAAAAATGGGAAAACCCATATTTTTGTTGACTGAAGAAACAGGAGAACTCTTATTTGTTTGTTTTTTGTTTATATTTTTTTAATACAAAGAAACAAGAAAGGCAAAACAGTAACAAAAGACATCAAATACAAAAACACTTTCCAACAAAAGCCTTTTTGGTGCCAAAATTTGTCTATGTTATCTCTAAAAAGCTATATATCAGTATTTATGTAATTTTGCAAGACCACATAAAATAAATGTTTTTCAAATGTTTAAATGAAGACTAGCTGGTATAAACATTTATAATTATTGTGCATGAAATGGATCAATTTCCCTGAACTCACATAGACGGTAATGTATTGAAATTCTTTTGAGTGCTACCGTAAAAGAACTATAAATGCTACATACACTGTTTTTGATGGAAAGCATTAGTAAATGCAATTCAAACAATCGCTCTTTTTGAATTCTTTTAGGTGCTCCAATAAACAGAATATAAATGCAACAAACAGCATTTTTAATGCTTTATATGGTTCTGTACATAGACATGACATAAGTAAATTTCATACTAATTAATCTATGTTTACAGCAAGTTAGACCACAGACAAATTGAAATTATAAACACTTTTCAACCTTGTTGGAAAGTGTTTATAATTTTTTAATTTAAAATAACTAATAAAGTAAGAATAAGTGTTTTTACTAAATCAATAAAATTATCTTGGCACTGAGATTGAATCTTTCATTTTGCAGAGTACATGGAACAAGTTTAATTTTTGAGAAAGTTTTTCTGCTTCCTATTTTATTTGATAAAAAATTGTTATATGAAAAAAATATATATATATATATATTAACAAACATGGAATTTCTTTTGTTATAAATTTAAATCGTGCCTATAAATATTTATCAACAATAAGATTAATCTCTTAAAAAAAAAAAAAAAAAAAAAAACCAATATTAAAATATCGGATATTTTTGAAAATATGATATCTACAATCCCTGTGTGCAATAACTCTTGGTGTTTTTTATTTTTTTAGATCATTAAAAGTTAAAGGTTATAAATGAAGTAGAATAAATCAATTTGTATTTAAATTTTTGTAAAAATATATGCTTTAAATAGCCCATGGTAAATCACATAAAAAAAAACCATGGAGAGTTCATAGAAGTTGGCATCTATGTACTAAACACATCTCACACACATACAACAAATAGGTACAATACAGACTATTACTTACCTCAGAGGAACATGACCAGTTTCAAAATTTTTCATATAATGCGATACTTCCATATCATCATGAACATATCCCTTTCCAGTACTACCAAATGTTTCAATGGCATAGAACTCACCTTCCTATTAAAATAATAAATAAAATTAACAAAAACACTCAACAAAACAGTATTCAAATACTGTAAATTCTGCTTGAAACAAGATCAAACAAGCTGATTTACTTCTTCTGAGCTAAACATCTCCATTGAATAAAAATGAACCCTGAATCATGGAATGGGACAAGGACTAGAAAACTTGGTTAATCTCAAAAGAAACACTCAATACTAATTATATATAAAAAAAAAAAAGTCAGAGGGTTTAATAATTTTGAATATCTTCCCAAAACGTACAAAGAACTTGTAAACAATAAACCAACATCTAATGCAAATTTTAAAAAAGGGGAAGGCGCAAGATCTTAAGAACAGGATTTACATTATTAAATGTGAAAAAGCATCATCTATTTAGAAAATATTGTAAAATACTACATGTTTTACTTTTTTTTTCATTTCTAAAAGTGCATAGTACAGGCTGAGAAAAGACATCTCCAAGAATTACATTGAAATCGATGTGTATTTTACCCATCCTCCCAAGAACCAATTTTATTTTATTTAATTTTTTAAACCACTGTTGTCAATTGTCACTCTTTTCAAATTTCATTGCAAAAATGAAGATATCAATGATTTTGCATATTTTATATGAATAGAACCAAAAGTTTAAAAATCCCGAAAGTTCATCAATATAGAACTCTTTTTGCTAAGGCATTTTGAGATACTTCCTTTTGTTCCAAAACCGTGTTGAAGCCATGCATGAGATAATTCTGAATAGCTTCAAAGAAGCTGTTATACATATCGTATGTGAATGAGTTGCAATCTATTAGTTATTATTGATCAAGAAATAGTTGTATGGAATTCCAGAAAGAATGTGGGTAAGAAAGAAAATTGTGTACAATATATATGGCTTTGTACAATAAATTATTAATTTTAGATGAGTGGAAAATTACTGATTTTTTAATTATTATTTGAAGCGTAGGAAAATAAAAGTATTTTGCGAAACTTTAATTTTTGCGATATTAGGACAGGCTTGCGAATATTGCGAAAATAAGTGCTTTTAATTATTAATTTCAAATTATTTCAAAATTTTCACTTTAATAGTTCAATTCATGAATTCAGACAACAGCTGAATGGATTTGGATAAAATTTAGAATGAAGATAGCTTATACTCTGGATTAACATAAACACAACGATTCATGCATATAGCATAAATGAGCCATTCTACAGGAAACGTAGGTTTTCAAAGTTAAAATTTATAAAAACTGACATGAACAGAGGACACACTTGTAACAAAGAATACACTTTTATGAAAGAAATAATGAATGCACGAGATCTTATTAGAGCATTCTATACAGATGTAAAATTAATTTTAATTTTTGTTTAAAACTATTGTTTTAATGGATATTTGTAGGAAAAAATTAGAACAAAGTTACAATATTAAAAATAAAAGGATTTGTTAAATTTATTTATTTTTAATGATATTTAAAAACTTAATTTGAATAAACCTGTAATGCTATATTAAAAACAAAATTTAGACTAATTAAAAATTATATACGAGTCTCACAATTGATTTTTTTTTAAAGTTGTATTCTCTATTACATTTATATTGTACCGGAGGATACAAATTGTTGTGTTTTGTTTTCTAAATCATATTGATTTAAAGTTAACACATTTTTAATTTAGATTTTTCTAAAAAAAGTGTTCTATTATTAACTAAAAAGAATAATTTTAGTAAATAAACAATTTTTACGTTTTAAAATGAAGAACAGGGGATACACAAAGACCTATTTGACATCAGAGAGAAAAATGCTCTAATTCTTACAAATTAAGCTGTTTAACTAGCCTGTGAAGAACAGATATTGAAAACGGCTAAGTGTGATTCTAATCCTCTAAGTGACAGGACTATTATTTATGGGAAATTCTTGTATCTAATAGCATTTTGAATGAAGGATACAAGAAAGACAGTGACTGTAATTAAAAAAATAATTAATGCTAATTTTTTTTTAAACAGAATTCAGTCAAACTGTAAAAAAAAAAAAAAAAAAAAAAAAAAAAAAAAAATTTAGTAACTGAAATTACTCCATTAAATCTATATCCCTATTTGTATTTAACAAATAAGTGAAAAAGTAAATGGAGGAAAATATGTTATGACATTTAACGGAGGTATAAAAGTATCCCTCCGTTCATTGAAAAAATAATAAAATACATAAATAAATGTAACAAAATAAATAGTAAAAACATCACCAGTTTTATTAATTTCTTTAAAATTTAAAATAATTATTTCTAAAACTACCAACAGTGCATTTTTTGTAGAATGACCCAAATGCCAAGATGTTTCTTCCCAAAATTATGGCAATATATTTAGAAAAATCTTTGTTAACAAGTTTGAAAACAAGTTAAACATACCTCCATTTTAGTTTGTTCACCACCTTTCACAATAGGTACAGTCTTGCCAGCATGAATGCGGTATTGTCCAATAAGATGCCCATTTAAGTTTCGAATAGATTTAACTGAAAATAGAGAAAAATGCTATGCACATTCATAATACTTCAGAGAAATATACAGAATATTAAAAAAAAAATTTTTTAAATGTGCAGTCTAGTTTCAATAGCTTTAACAAATAATACAAAATGATTGAATTATTGGGATGGTAAATAAGGAAAGTTCTCCATACATACCAGGATACATTTTGCCATTTAATTCAACTTCATACGATTCCATAACTTCCTGAATTGCTTCCCCTATATCACACAATCTTACATCAATGCCTGCTTCCTAAAAGCCACAAAGAGGGAAAAAAAAAAAAAAAAAAAAAAAAAGAAATATAAGCCTCTAAGTTTTTCTATGGTGGATGAATGCTGGCATCACAAAAAAATTACAATAATTTGGAACTTATAATAAATTGATTCAATGAACTTAAGAATTATTTTAAATTCAGAAATCAAAAATAAATGACTACACTTAGGTTAGTACTGTTAGCGAAGTATATTCATTACGAAAGATCCAAGCCTGGCCTTTTCTTATGTGTTTTGAGTTTTTATTTAAGGGCCTTAAAAAGTTTCTGCTATATTTTCCTTTTCCTTTCCAATTAGATTTTTTTCTAACTCTCCCAGCACCTTTTTTTAATTTATACAACTTAAAAATAACAAACCACCTGGATCAGGATGACTGATCCTAACATACTGACTTCTAATTTATGGAAATTACTTAACTCTTTCAGGGAAATTTTCCAGCATTTTTTTTAGAATGAATTCATAATTTTCCTCTACTTAATATCTAACAAGAAAATTACAAAAAGTGAGTAACTCAAACATTTAAATTTTACAAAAGAATAAATTCATTATTCACAAAATAAAAGTAAAAAACTAACTGCTGCTTGTGAGGAGAATCAAATGGAAAAATACATAGCTAAAAAAATGTTTCTTGTACTAATATTTCAAAACAATTATGCAACCTTCCTTTAAAAATACAAATTGAAAGTCCACAAGCCAAATATAAGTTAGAAGCCATATATATTGTAATGCTACTTATCCATTGTTCAAACAAAAGTCAGAAAATTAAATAATGATTGTTTTCTGTAGAGAACAGCCTAACTTTTAAATATATTTACTGTGCCCTTCAAAGGGTTGACCCTTTTGCATACAGCGGCTAGGTATTTTAGCCACATAATGGTAACTTTATTTATACTATTCATGTTGAAATTTCAGAAGCATTAGTCAATTTTCCTACATCTATTCAAAAGATGATAATGAGGTTTGCACAAAATGATAAAGTGTGATAAAGTATTATGCAGATTTTTTGCCAATGAGATAGATATTTCATAGAAAATTTATCAATGATTCATTAAATTAACGTCAGAAATTTAACAATCACTCTAGAAATCAGAAAAACTGAAAAATGTTATTAAAATGCTTTCATAAGAAAGAGTTAAAAAGGCTTTCTTTTTTTTCCTTAATGGCATGGCATTGGCATTTTGAAACGGTACCATGCCATTATGGAAATCTGGGGGCTGCCGAATGGCCAAACATTATCCGTAAAAGGGACATCATAGACACCTAAACGCATGCCAGGAATCGAATCTAGAACCACTGAGTGATAGAATGGTGTTTCAGCAACTACCTAGACAGCAATTACATAAAAATGTCAATAAAGACATCATAATTAACTGTAGATGATGAGCAGAAAAGGAGGAAAGCATAAAAATATAACATGCTTTGTCTCTTGCAGCATTATTCAGGGTTGCTACTCAATTTCTGATAAAAAGTTCCGACTTTTCCAGGTTTCCCAAACTTTTTTGTCATAAAAATCTGGACTATTTTTTACGTTTAGGATGTCAACTTTGGATAATTCTTAAATATTTCCAGGGCGGTAGAATTTAGTTAATCTTCCCAAAGTAAAATTAAACGTTGATATTGTTTACAAACACAGATTTCTGATAATTTTCCAGGTCATATAATGTGATTTCCAGGTTTTGTGCTAAAATTTATGATCTTCCCTGACCAGTAGCAACCCTGTTATTTAACACAGCACTTTTAATATACGAGAAATGGCTGTCTAGAATTAAAAAGAATGAAGTGATCCGTGCACTCTCATATGATCCTCAAGGAGCTTCATCCATTAGAAAAGCATTTGTGTGTAGGTAGTAACCACGTACAAGTGTAGTACGTGGTCAACTACTGGTGCTTTAGTTGTTTTTTATAGGGTGTTTCAGAAATTAAACAATTTATTTCTATTTTACTGTAACAGAAAAAAAGTTGTCTAAAACTGTTTACAGAAGAACCTTAATTATCGGAGATGGTTGGGGCAACCATACCTCGGTATTATACCATAATTTGTAAACTAAGTATTTTTAAACATTCATACACAACAGTAGTGACTTATTTTATCAAACATTTTTTGAGCAGTTCAATTTTGAATATAACTTGTTCCACATTAATATAGATAGCATCTTGGTTGAAACAGACAAATTGGTTGAGTTTAGTACATAGGTCAACAAAGACATCGATAAGCAGGGCTTGGATCATTGATGTTCTTCTGCACTTCCTGATTTTGTCTGATTGCCAAGGTTCTGGTTTTATTTGATGTCATTTAACAAAAAAATCAGGCATTAAATTTTTCACATGTTAAGTAAAACACGATTTAGATATTTTTAAAATGATAGCTAACAGAGGTGTTATCAGCGGTAGAATTTTACTATTGGCAATATTTAATATTGGCATCAACAAACAGCCTACACTATTTCTCATTTGATTCTAAATAACGCAGAATTGTGTCTTTCGACAGATTGCAGGAACACAGTTTTATTTGCAAACCTAATTTTGACCGATTTGTATTCAATATATGAATATTAGAAAAGCAGTGGTTAGTAATCAAAATAATTTTTAGCTTTAACCTTTGCAGATTACAGAAAATAAACAATATGTGTATACATACCTACGTTTTTATAACTCAATTAGCATATGAAGCTATATGAATACCACTGCAGCAATTAAAAAACAGGACTGTGTTTGCCCTAGCCGTTTGGTTTGGTGTGGAGTAGTGGAAATGGAATGGTGTTGACTTAGATGCTTCCATTCCAGGTGGTACATTACTCCATACCTTTATCTAGTTAGTTTGTTTTTAATCCCTGTTTGAGTAAGACGCAGTTGTGTCGAAGTGCAATGATCACAATAAGCTTAAAAATTGAGCAGCGCACAAATTTGAAATTCTACATAAAAATTTAATAAATCTTCAACTGAATCATTCAATTTGTTAAAGGAAATGTTTGAAGATTTGCATTTCACGAAGTGAAATTTTTGAATGGCACGAACGATTTTCAGAAGCTTTTGTATGAAGAACATTCTGGTCAACTTGAAAAGTCCATTGAAGGTGATGCATTTCCAGTCTGTAGAATAGATGGAGGCAAAAATGGCAGACTTACTGAAGAAGGTGAAACCCAGTGACCAGCAGCACTGCTTTGAGCAGTGGAAAATTCGTATGCAGCAGTGTGTAAATAAAATTGTTATTTATATAATTTTCTCAATAAAATTGATTTTTAAGCCTAGTCTGGTTATTTAATTTTCACAGTCGTATAATATTCACGACAGTATTTCCCCCTTTTTTAAATACAGCAATTCTAAAAATAATAATAACAACTTCAAAGAAAATCTGGAGCAATCAGTCAGTATGCCAGCCTAACTCTACTTTTAACTATACACAGGGTTTGAGCAAGTTCTGATAAAATTTCAACTTTTGAAATATTGTCCTAAAATAGTCAGATATTTAAAAAATAACTCTGTTCTTTATAAAACAGAGAAAAAAGTTAGAGTATCTGAAATAGTAAGACATTTTAGAACAATTTTTAAAAAGTTCAGAATCTTGGTAAATCAAGGCTTGTACTAAACTAAATACAGCTAGTTTAATTGACACACACACGCACAAAAATAGAAAAAAATATGGAATTTTACCCTGATTCCAGTATTTGTTGCATCTCTCACAGCCTCCAAAAGTTTATCATATTTTGGATTATAAGTGAGAGTGAAGGCACAATCAATAATTCGACCTGGAAAATAAATATCAACTCTTTATACCAATTATTAAAAGAGCCAGTCATCGAATAAACCTATTAAAATATATAAACTTATATACACTGAAAGGCAGTGATTATTTACAGATTTATCATTATTTAACACAACAGTCTTTCACAGAGCCATATTTTCAATGCGTTTTAACATTTAATAATTCAAAGTACTCTACTATAAGACTATCCCCCTTCAAAAGTAATAATAAGCAAATAAGTAATAATGCATTTTAATTGCAATAATGTGCAAAATCTCCACCTGGCAAATGACTGAAATGAAGAAACAAGAAAAGCTGCAGTTATATTTAATGACAATCTAAATTTTGCTAACAGTTGTTTGAATGTACTTTAAACAAATCCATTTTATTAGCTGCTTAAATGCGGTAGTAAATACTTAATTTTTTCATTAATTCTAAGTGTGTGAAGTCACTAAAGGATTCTAAATTAATATTTTGGTATCACATACCTCATTTTTATAATTGTTTATTTGCTTTCGATAAAAAATGACAGCCGTTTTTCACTTCCACATTACAAGTTTATTGAGCATTTTACACTTAAAAAGATTCATAATTCAAGTTTTTTATTGATTTTATTTTTCTTGTTAGCATGATTAACCAGTTACTTTTTCAGCATTTCCCCTTATCAATGCAGGAAATTGAAAGTGTGAAAAAATTAGCATTAAATTTTGTGCATCATGACAAGGGTTGCCATAGATGAAAAACAGTACTGAATGTGAACAATTAATTTCATAATTTTATATTGCAATAGATAAGTATAAATCAATAGGATGTAATAATATGGTGAAGATAAAGTATTCATGGGAATAGAAAAGAAAGAATTACCATTGACATGAGTGCCAAAGTCAATTTTACAAACATCATCATATGTTAAAACTGTAGTGTCCCCAGCATTAGGAGTATAATGAGCTGCACAGTTGTTTAATGAACATCCTGTAGGAAAAGCCAAGCCAGCTTGTAAACCATTTTCTCCAATTAATGTGCGGGCTGTTTTTTCAAGTTCCTCACTAAAATAAATAAATAGAAAATAAAACTATATTATACAGGGCTGAGAACGGCGGAAAAAAAAAAAAAAAAAAAAAAAAAGAAGAAATTCCGGGCAATGCTTTAAAAAATGAAACAATGCTTTAAAAAATCACCATGTACATTTCTAAAATGAAAAAAAGAGCTAAAGTTTAATTGCTTTCATTAAAAAAATGTAAATACAGAACACATAATCTTAATTATTCTAATAAATAAATTGGGAAAAAGTTTTGCTACACACATGAAGAATTATTGTGGTATAACATTTCAAAAGCAATTAAAAGAAAATGTATGAACATGTTATACATGCTACATGTTCTTATTTTCTTTCATAAACATATCTTTCAGGGTCAAAATATCGCTTCAAATTTCAATTTTTATGCATATCTGAACCTGCCACAATAAGATTTTCTTTTCGTGGCTTTCTGAGGGAAGGGGGGGGGGGGGGATAGTATCAGACTTCGTGCCGATTACAATCGAGTGTAATCGACGATTAAAATAATATTTTACAAATTTTTAAAAATTGTATTATTGTAGAATTCTTTTCATAGTTGATTTCTTTAGCATCAAGATTACTGTTATTTTACTAAATTAACATTCACTAGTCATAATCTTTTTGAAAATTGTTGGTAATCGTAATCCATATTATTTTTTGTAATCGATTACAGATGATCGTGTAATCGCACGAAGTCTGGATAGTATAATGAGAAAAAAACTTAAATAGAAGTCATTTTTTATTCTCATGATATTAAAGCTTTAGATAAATAATAAAAAACTATATCTTCAAGAGCAGTGGCGTAGCCAGAAACTTTTCATGGGGGGGGGGGGGGAGATTATGACTACTGCAACTCATATATATGTACACGCGTGTGTTATAAGTGAGTGAAGAATATACATTTTCTATGACAAAAAATTCAGCATGGGGAGGGGTGTGACTCCCTAACCCACCCCGCTGCCCCTTGGCTACGCCACTGTTCAACTGTTCAAGAGGGATGGGAAAAGATTGAAATTTGTATGCTGGAGGGTATTACTTATCAATATTTTTCCCCTCCAAAAAAAATTTAAAAACAAAACCGCGGGATTCTGCGGATTCACGGAAACTTCTCATGCCTGATTATAATGATTTCTGTACTTCAGATTTCAGAGACTGTAATACAGATTTCTTTTGAAATAAGACAAAAACAATAAGCAGGGTTGCTACTCAAATCCTGAAATGAAATTCCCTGTCCTTTTCATGATCAAAAAGGGGACAAACACGACATAGTGCAATAACGGCATATAATGCAGTATAGTATCATCTCCTAATATTTTAAATAGTTGTGCATCTTTAATAATATCACATTGATTATTAGCTTAACTAAATTAAAATTATTAACTTAACTAAATTTAGGGATGAGAATACATGAAGAGAAAAAAAGAGGAAAAGTGCATAAGCTTGAATTTAACCGTTACACACGAGGTGACAGCAAGACTAAACAGCGAGAAAGAGTAAAAACAAACATATGGCGCGTGTCTAGCAGTGCCCACATACAAGCAGATGGGGAAGAACTAGAAGGGGAAAATCCACCAGGAGGAAGCGCAAAAGGGAATATCGCCCTTTCTAAAGGAACGTTCCGTAGAGAGATTATACGACAGAGAACAGGTGAGAGGGGAATACCCTTTCTCTAGCGAGCTCTCTTGGATGCACAGGCATACCACTGGTGCTAATCAATCGCTTCGACTGGCGTGACTCCGGCTTTTCAATAAACAAGGTGCAGGTTATGGTTCGCAATCTCACTTTTTACTGAAATACGAAATACAGGCATAATCTTTCCCAAACAAAAATTTAAAATTTGTATTAATTAAAAAATATAAATGAATTTTTCACTGCAAATATATTTTTCCCTGTACTTTCCCAGTTTTCATGAAAATTCCTCATTTGCCCCGAGTTTTCCTGTTTTTTTTTTTTTCTCGTGATTTCTAAATTTCCTGAGTTTTCCCGGTTGCGTAGCAACCCTAATAAGAAAATATATGTATTCTTAATATTGAAAACTATTCAAGCAATAACATAGTCTGACATAAAATACAGGAGTGCAGAAAAGCATTCTAAGTTTAATAAGAAAACATGTATATTAAACATAGAGTGTTGTTACATGTATTAAACAGGTGACAAATTCATAGCAAATTTAAATGGAGCTTTATTGTTCCTCACTTAGAATTTTAAAATATTAAAAAAAATTACTTTGTCACAAAATGCAAAATATTAAAACTGAAATTACCATATTTCTATCATTGTCATTCCAGGTTTGATAAATTTTCTCATATATTGTCTTGTCTAGAGAAAAAAAGATGCATGCTTTATTAAAGCTAATTATTTCAAAAATAATAAACTAATAAAAGAACACATTTTCACACAATTTAAATAAATCAAAGATTTATATAAAACAGTCTTAACTAAGAAATACTGGATTAAAACATAGTATGGAGCTAAGTCTATAGTGAACTACATTAAAAGTACCATAAGACCTTTTCAATGTTCTTCGTGTTCATTCTAGCCACATTGTAATGCAGGACAAACTAAAACAAACAGTGCTTGAAAGGACTTTGCAGAGGTTTTGTGGCACTTGTTATGTAAATTACTATAAAAAATACTAAATGAATTGTAAAAACAGACAGGCCTTTGAATGCTCTTAAACTAATTCTTTAAAGAATTTATGATGGATTTACCTATGCAAACAATTTGTTCGATACCAGGATTGCTCTACCACCCTTTCCCCCCCCCCCCCCAAACAAAAATATTCTTTATTTTTGGTTATTTGTGTTGGTAATGTATAAAAATAATTGTCTAAAACTGACACTTTATTAGATCTGTTACAATATTATTGAGAGATTAATTCTTTATTCTTGGTTTAAACTGTTTTTTTTTTTCTTTTTCTTTTTGTTCAAATACAGTTTTAAAAGGAATAGACAGTTGAGATAGGTATGTAAATATTAAATAATTTAAAATGAATATTAAACTTATGCATACACATAAGCAGCAATTATTTAAATAATACAATGCCAACTAATACAATACTTGTATTAGTTGGTATTTCAAAAATAAGATGTACTTATTATTGAAAATATTAAATTTTTACACATGTTAATAATGTATAACAATTTTTACATCATTACATTAACCAGTCTATTAAAAAATCCACTAAAATTAATCTTTTGCTATTTAAAAAAATATTAGAATCATATCGGGATTGCTTTTAAATTTCTAAAGTTAAAAAAAAAAAAACACTTTTTGTGGAAGCAAAGAAGTAAATTTAGAACTTCTTTCTTTAAAACATAAAATGCTGGTAATGTGTAAAAAAAACTGGCTAAAACGGATACTTTATTAGATCCGTTACAATTCATGGACGTCTTAATAGCTTAGTCTGAATAATTAAGCTGTTTACTATATTATTGAGAGATTAAAAAATATATGAGAAATACAAACTAATTTTGTGAATAAAATAATAAAAGGTAGACCATATAAAGAGTCCTTTACAGGGATGTAGTCAACTGGAGAAGGGGGCTGCAATTTGCATGAAAAGTATTTATAAAAAATCTGAAATCTTCATATCCCACCCCAGATTGAGTACATTTTTTAAAGCAAATTTTGAGGACAATTCGAATCAATCCAAGCCCGAAAGACAGTCAGAACCCGAACCTGAAATTTAAGCTAATTAATAAATGAAAGACAGTTATTTTATTGTTGGAATATAAGTTTTAGCAATGGGATTGATGATGTGAATAAAATGCAGTACAAACATCAGACATTTCTTCTGTTTCTCCAGAGACAGAAATAACAATACTTTTCTGTTAAACGGACCCCCCCCTTTTTTTTGGTCGCCAAATAATTACACTTTCTTTTTTCTTTTCGCTGATTTTTTTTTTTTTAAAAACCAACACTGACAAAACTTTACACTATACTCATAGCTGCTAACCCTATCTTGCCTTAAAATAAGAAGATCAGGATAAAAAAACAAGATTTTCTGAAAAACAGGAAGATTTTTCCAATCAAGTTTAAACTGTACAAACAAGAAAGATTCTGAAATTTGCCCATTTTTGTGAATAGCTGGTTATAAGCAACATTGGCTTGTTTTGGCCCAAGTAAGGATTAGCAGCTTTAATGCCTAGTTTTGCAAATCAATTTTTCCCTTTTTCATAAATAAAAACATCCACAATGATTAGCTAGAAAATTTAATTCTTGTACATTTATATTTTTTTTCATTGTTCTGTATTAGGAAACATCTTACTAAGTCATGGGTCTGCATGATAGGCAGCATTTCCTGGTAAATTATACTTTATTAAAAATTCTGTAAATACATACTCAGTATTTAACTAATGTGTCAAAAACAGTTGAAAGGAAGTTATTTTACTATTAACTTGCTTTTTCAGTACTTTGGACTTTTTTTTTTACGCTTAACAAATCAGCAGATGTGTATTTAGGCAGCTTGATGCCAACAGTCTAGCATACATAGGTACTTCTGAATGAGTGAATCTGGGGAGTGTAGGATTGAAATCTTCACACTTAATTTAAAAATATCTTTTTGTTATTTTTTAAATTTTAGCAGTATGTACAGTAAAATGGCGGGAAAGTAAAAAGGGGAAGATTTAATCTTTCTGCAGGAAGCAAGAAAAGTTCAAAATCAGGAAGTCTTTCTGGAAAACAAGAAGAGTTCGCAACTATGTATACTGCATAAAACTACAAATACATTAAAAATAAACCAACTCTAATTGAAATATTAAACACAAAAACCAAATATGTCTATTAAGATAGAAAAGAAATTTCTAGAATTATTCCAAGGAACAACAACCTTCAAACACAGCAAAAAATGCGTAACTAAGTGAAAATGGCTACTATGCACATAGAACTTTCCATTTGCATATAAATACACAACACACTTTCAGAGATTGGCAGATAAATACAAAACAGGAATGTTTTCATTTGCTAATCAGATATTCTTATGCACGCACAAGCAAGGCTTACAAAAGAAAAAAACAAGGTTGACGCATGATCAAGAAAGGGTTACCAGAAGAAAAAAAAGGTCGCCAAGCTTCGCCCTCCAATACCAGTAAAAAATCACCAAATTTGAAAGGGGTCCGTTAAACAAAAAGTACCAAAATAAAATTTATTCATTAGTAAACACATGTCCGATCTCATAACTGAACAATAAACCATTGATCTCAACTATCTTGAGAAGATCAATTACCTACTAGATGCACTTTTTACCCAATTTTTTTTTTTTTTTTATAAATAAGTATATTAGCTCATCTAAAAATGGTGTATCGTTTTTTAAATATTTATTTATAAGAAAAAAAATAGTAAATTACATAACCTGAGCCTGGTTTGGACCTGCATTGAGACTGTCTTAACCTAGAATCCCTTGGTATATCAGTTAAGCCAGTAGTATTCAAGCTTTTTGGCAATGTTATTCTAATTTTGACATTGGTTCCATAATTTTTTTTTTTTTTTTTTTTGTTAATTTAGTTTCTCAAATAACTACTACAGATATTTACTGATAAAAACCTACGAAAATGGAACACAGAATATGTGCTTAGGGATTTAGAACAAAAATGTTTTAAATATTTTTGAATAAGGTAATATATTTTAATAAAACTAATAGGAAAACTAAATAATTCATCAAATCATATATGTCTAGACAAACTATCATAATAGCAGAGAATATTAGTATTTCTGTGGTTAAAAAAAAAAAAAAAATTATAATTCCAGCTAATTTTATTCCTGATTTTAAAAAGGTTTTTAAAGTACAGTGAAGTACTTTTAACACGAAAACACTTAACATGAAATATTGGTTAACACAAAATGATATGTCCAGATAATAACTATGCAAATTTTTTAGCACAAAATTCTTTTAAATTGAAAAAATACTTCAGTTTCGCATTTTAGTGTTTTTCACTGTATATGAAATTAACGTATTGTGTATCAAGATAAGTTAAAAGATAAACTTGTCTCAAATGAAAAGGAAAAAAAATAATTTAGCTTTACATATTTAAAAAAAAAAAATATGTAACTTGATGCAAAACTAAGTGTTTCAACCACTTTATTTTGCAAACAAGAGAAAGCTTTAAAAAGTTATTAACCTAATAACAGGGCTCCCACCAAATTTTCTATCAAAAAAAGGGGAAAAAGGGACCAAAAAGGAACTATTTAATAAACGGTCATTTTTAAAGGAATAAAAAATTTCCTCTGAAATACAACCTCAATTTTACATCTCCTACTTCTTATGTCTTCTACACTAAAGTAAACACAATGAAAATATTCTCACATGAATAGTATAAAACTTCACTAAAACACTTTTAAGTTTTCATACATTATTTTTGAATTGAATATTTTGAAAGATACAAAATTGAGGGTTCCACTGCATAATTTATTCAGTTCCCCAGTACACACTTATTGTTCACAAAGAAATAAATTTGAAAGATTTCCTTAATCAAATGTGTAACATTCTTCTGGAAATGATTACTAACACACATAATTAGATGAAATCCTAGCTCTTATAATAACTAAACAAAGCTTAAACTACATTCTTGTAGACTCATACAAAACTCAAACAATTCGCTGAATATGCAGAATAAAAAAAAAAAAAAAAAAAAAAAAACCAAATTCACCGATCGGCAACCCCCCCCCTCAAAAAACCTTCTGCTTTGCACAGGCCTTATTATTAAAGGTCAAAATTAACAGTCGCCACTCGCGGACTGTATTTTTGAAAGTGGAGACTGCAAATTTATGTACCAGTCGCCACAGTTTATTTCCCCACTCTCTTTCCTTTTTTTACACAAAGTTTATATTAATTGAAAGTAAAACAGATGTTGTTGACAGGAGTCAACTAAACTCCAAGATCGATGTCGGCATGGCGGGGAGGGGAAGAGCTGGATCATTGATAAAGGGTATTAGTACCACTTGACCAATTAGCAAAAGTAATCATCTGTTATGGAAATTTTCAAACGGGGATTACGACAATGCGCAAGATTGCGGTTTGAAGCAGACACCTGTACTTGTTTGTTTTTGCAAGGGCTCTCTTTCTGAGAACAAAAATCTGAAGAGTGGCGAGCATTCATTTATAAATTCTTTTCTTGTGATCTATTAATACCAAAAAATAAAATAAATATTTCAAGATTTATTCCGGCATAATAAGGCTTATGGCCAGCATAAAGTTGATGACAGCTGTCCGTCGTGGAAAATTAACAATGTTCGTCATGAACAAAGACCAATGGAGTACGCAAATGCAGCCGCGGGGGATTTAAAAATAGGGATACTTTGTTCTCGCAAAAAGGCAATTTTGTGTACCATATAGAACTCAGAACTGGTTTGGTGCAATCTGAGAATCGTCAAAGTTTATTCCTAAGCGTTCTTTTCTTATAGTCAGACACATACATTCAGATCAATGGACGTCATGAAGTCGCGCAATTTAACTCGCAAAAAGGCGCTTTTCATTTCTAAATGAATCCATAATTCCCTAATGGTTTGTAAATATCTTTTATAACTATAGATAATTTGAATTAGGAAGGCCAGATAATGATTATACTAAGCAATCATTAAAAACAAAAACTTGCAAGTGCGTAAAACAGCCAGTTATAAACTACAAAAGCTGCCATTATTTATACTGACAGTTTTCACCAAAAAGCTGGTCTAGAATTATGATTGTGAAATAATTATCAAATATAACACCCATATTGTAGGATAGGCGGTGAAGTTATTTTGAATCTCTTTCTTACCCCCAACTGAAAGTTGTTAGTTTTTTGTTGCTACATTAGGTGAAAATAAACACCCAGAGGTGCCTCTTTTTGAGTTGCGCGAACGAAAGAAAACAGATGAAATGAATAAGCGATGACTGTCACTCTCTGATTCTGATAAGCATTCAATTAGAAAAAAAGTAACTCATTTTTAAAAGGAAATTTTATCGGGTTTCATTTACGATAAATGTCTGATTGCATTGCTTGGAATTTTGTGAAGGAACAGTTATACATCGTGTTTAGTTAAGGGTCGTTTCAATCGATCATATTTTTGTTACGGTATCATTTTAATAGAAAGTGTTTCGTAAAGGGGCCCGTAAAACGATCGATAATCTTGACTACGATGATCCATGTAACGGAAGGGGCAGGGGGAATGGCAAGATTTCGAGTGAAAACTTGGATATACCAGGGCAATGGGGGTAAAAAGGGATGACAATTGCTGAAAGGTTGTCGGTCGCCGTGCTTTTTAAAGAGTCGTAGTAGGGGGCACTACAAAGAAGTACTTTTGACAAACACAAGGTAGTGCTTACATGTTAATTCAAGGAAGGCTAGATGTAGCATGCACGGATCCGATATTGGTACCAGGACAAAGCCACATATTCCGCCAAACACCGTCCTCAGATGAACGTTAGTGTGTTCTGGAAAAAAGTGTTGCCGGACTGGTTGCTACGATGTGACGTAGGTCGGTCGACCTACGTCACATTGTAGCAACCCAGTAAGCTCTAGCCGTGCGCCGCTTCAAAGTGAAGATGAACTAAGGATAATGGTTTAATCAACAATGAAAAAACGGTCACTCTGCCGATTTCAGATCTCTTGGCCGACGATACACAATTATTCTACTTCATTAAAATTTAAAAAGACCAATACGGACCAAAACAGAACTGGCACCAAAAAACAGACTTGGGGAAAAAAGGGACCTAGTGGGAGCCCTGTAATAACAATCCTGATGCATCTTACAGGATTTTGTATTGGGAAAAAAAAAAAAGAAAAGAAAGAATGAATGATTTAAACAAGGCAACCCTGATTGATACCTGTCTGTGTGCTTCTGCTGCTTGCCTGATATCCTTATATATATCTTGTTCCATTTGTTCGATAGCTTTCTTCTCTTCAGAAGTAAATCTATCTTTAGCAGTACGGCTGGAAAATGCATATTACATATAATATCTTATCACAATAAACAATAGCACACAGGAACATTAAAAAAATAAAAATACAGTTACCAAGCTAATAGTTAGTATGCAGTCACAAACCACAGGTTCTCAGCTGCTTAGTACAACTAAATTCTGAGTTATGTACTGCAATGTTCTCAAAAATTATTCATTAAACCAGTTTTTCAGGAAACAATGTTGCAGACACTTGACCAGAACAGATAGCAAATAATATTAAAGGCAACCTCACTATGCTCTTCTCAAAAGAAATACACACACATATATATATATATATATATATATATAATTTTAAGTCCTACTTAATAATTCCTACTTAGGTCAGCAAAGAAAAATTTTATTTTAGTTACTTTATTAAATTTAATTAATCAAATACTTCAAAAAACTGTATGAACTTCAAGTGTCATCCACTACAAGTTTTAAAAAATGTATTTGAACTTGAGTGGATGAATAAAAAGTATTTTATTCACAATTGAAAATTCGAACAAGATATATAATAAATATATATAGGGAAATTGAAAAAAGAAAGATGCACAGTTAGATGTTAGAATAGTCCTAAATACAAAATTTTAACATTCTATAATTAAAAGTTAGAGTTGTTATGCAAAATTATTTTTGGTGCCAAATTTCGTGATATTGCGGCAAAACTCAGGAAGGTCAACAAAAAATGGGTTAATAAAGACACATAAAACATTATTTAATACGGCGGATTAATTAGTTAATTTTTTTTTTTTTTTTTTTAATTTATTTGTTTATTATTGAAAGAGCCCATTACCATTGATTTTAAAAATATTAAAAAAATAGCCAACTTTAAAAATAGTATATATGCCTACATTCGTGAGAGCTTAGAAATATTGACGATTGAGGGCAGCATCAACGATACGCTTCATACAATCGACCAATCATGGGACGACGTCATGCATCGAACTTTCAAGAAGAAGAACGACGAAGATATAAAAAGAAGCCGCCATTAGTGAGAGCTCCAGAAACGACTGAAGATGGTTATGTGTGTAACCGAAATATATATCGTGTACGGGGGATTAAGGTATTCCCAAATAAAAAAATTTTAACTAATTAATCCGCCGTATTAAATAATGTTTTATGTGTCTTTATTATGTCTAGCCGATACCGGGCTTTTTAAGTATTTTATGTCTTGTGTTTCGACAAGCTTATACTCTACACTTTTGGTCTTCATCTACGTGCCTTCAAGTTTTTGTGCCACCATTCAAGCTTTTATGCATCTCATGACGCCTATTACGGTTGAGCCTCCGAATGTGGAGCATATATACAGTAAGTTAAGATGTTTTTCCAAGAAAAAAGTTAGAGAATTTCAGCATATCAATTTTTTAAAAGACTGTGTGCATTTTAAAATTACCCCTAAATTCATGAAAATTAAAAATAGTTTCCTTCTTAATGAATTCTTTTATGATATAAAGAATTTTGAGCTATGCTTACTTAAAAAATACATTAGGAACAAATTTAAATATATAGCTAAATTAACGAAAGAAGAAAAATTTTACAACCACAAACTTCAAACCATGTGCTCTCCGGATGATTACCGTTTAAAAGTCAATAAAATAAACAATTTTTGCAAGAAAGAAAAAGAGATTTACCACAATAACCACTATAAAAAACTTAACTTTTGGATGAGAAATAATAAATGCTATAAACAAGGTCAAACTAAAAAAGAAGATCAATTCATTAATCTATCCTCCTTAACTCTAACTCAACAGCAAAAAGCCACTCTAAACCTAGGTCCCAAATTCATTCTTGATGACAAAATAGATATCAATGATCCCGTTGCGAGCATTGAGGCCGCCATTATCTCATTACCCCCCTCAGATAAACAAGCTATCCGTATGCACGCCCAACAAGAAATGAATAAAAAACTTAAAACTACTGTTAAAGATCATGAAGACCGCAAATGCCCCAGCGACCTAAAGAAAAATAACACTATCGTTTGCTTAAGCTCTGACAAGACAGGAAAGATTGTCATCCTAGATAAAAAAGATTACCATGAAAAAATGGAACAAACCATCAATAGTCTAAACGTTTTACATCTTCCCAAAGACCCCACCACGAAAATCAATAATAAACTAAAAACTTTAATAAAAAACGGTACCTGGCCGGATCAGAAAGGTCCGAACTATAACAATACCGCTAATTTCGCCCCACGGATTTTCGCTAAATTTAAAGATCATAAAAATCCCCCCTCCCTTCGCCCTATCGTGAGCAAATGTGAAGGCCCCACCTACACTCTTGAAAAATATATGAAAGATATTCTGCAAGAAATTATACCCCCATCTAACAGCACTCTAACTTCCACCGACGATTTCATTAAAAACATCCGCGATTATAAACTTGATGAAAACGATATTATGGTAAGTTTCGATGTAGTAAATCTATACCCGTCAATAGATATTAAGGAAATGAACCAAATTATTAACAAACAAATTCAAAGTAGTTTTAAAGATATAGACATAATTAACACCCTAACTAGTGCTATAAATCTAATTTTAAATAACTCATATTTTCAATATAATAATCACTTCTACCAACAATTAAAAGGAGTCCCCATGGGCTCCCCCATATCCGGAATAATTGCCGACTGGAAAATGAGAATCCTTGAAGAACAGATTAAACAGACACACAATAATACCATCAAACTTTGGCTTCGCTATGTCGACGATATCTTCGCTATCCTTACCACCCACAATAATGAAGAAAATAATTTGATCAATCAACTTAATGCCATAGACCCGAACATTAAATTTACCTACGAAAAAGAAATCAATAATAGCCTCAATTACTTAGATGTGAACATAACCAGAAACAATAATCTCATCGAGACCACCATTTTTCGAAAACCTACTTGTAATACTAATATAGTAAATTTTAAATCTAAAACCCCTTTCAACTATAAAATTGCTGCTATTCGTTCCTATATCGACCGCGCTTTCAAAGTGTGTTCTAACGACGACCTCCTTCAAAAAGAAATTGCTTTCATAAAGAAACAATGTCAAGACGCCCACTACCCTCGAGAAATTTTCGACAAAGTTTTCAAAGCTAGGCAACGTAAATTAAATGTTATAGACAACCGTCAAAAAGATAAACCACGTTTTACTACCGCTATCCCCTATAGCCGAGGGATAGCCAATAAACTTTCTAATATCGCCAGTAAAAAGAACTTCCGTATTCCAATTAAACCTAATAAAACAATCTTTCAGCGCATTAGATCGGAAAAAGACCCAATCAACCCCATCGAAACCGCAGGGATCTATAAAATTAATTTTATGTCAAACGATACTAATAAAGAAAATTGCTACATCGGCGTTACAAAAAGGAAAATTAAAGAACGAAAAAACGAACATTTTAAAGACATTAACCTCCAGAAACAAAGTACCGCCCTAGCCCGTCTTGCTTTGAAAGAGCCCATTACCATTGATTTTAAAAATATTAAAAAAATAGCCAACTTTAAAAATAGTATATATGCCTACATTCGTGAGAGCTTAGAAATATTGACGACTGAGGGCAGCATCAACGATACGCTTCATACAATCGACCAATCATGGGACAACGTCATGCATCGAACTTTCAAGAAGAAGAACGACGAAGATATAAAAAGAAGCCGCCATTAGTGAGAGCTCCAGAAACGACTGAAGATGGTTATGTGTGTAACCGAAATATATATCGTGTACGGGGGAATAAGGTATTCCCAAATAAAAAAATTTTAAAAAATGGGTTATAGCTTATTTCAATGACAACTGCCTCTACAAAAAAAAAAAAAAATTCTTTAAATACACTAGGGAAGAAATTTTAATCGAACCTCGTTCACACATATTCTGCATCCCTGGCATCACCATGCAGAAAATAATATGGAATAGAATATGATTTTAAAGGCTTTCATGCAAATAAACTTGCATTGAAACTCTGTTTCTGATGCACCTGACAGCAGCAACGGTGGTGCCAGACCCCCCCCCCCCTGCCATCATCTAGCATAATTTGCAGTGTCGGTTTTGAAATGCATGGTAACTTCAGCAGAACTTGTCGGCTATCCAGAAAAGGGTAAAATGCTTCTAAGACAAATGCAATGTTTATATGTAGACATGGTAGGAGTAAAAAGTAGGGTTGTCTGCACATTAACAATGATTCATTCTTCCTACTGAATCCCACATGTTGAAAATTAGAAACTTCACCATACTTCAGGTATTTTAGCAATTTGGCATTTAGAAACCTTTTCCTTCTGCTGAATGTCTTTATATATATATATATATTGGAGTTTTTTTATTTTCTAATTTATCTTCCCCATTTGAAAAATGGTAATAGGAAAAATAGTTGTTTGAAAAATGGTAGCATCTAACAGTACATATGTTATGACACTTTTCTTCTCCACAATTTGAAAATAAGATTTTCATTTCAGTTAGTAACTAAAAATCAAATTGACTCAGGACGCACTGGCTGGTCCCAGGGACTCATAAGATTAACTTTAGATACTGTATATCTCGGCATGTAACACACTTTCAACAAAAATTACTTTTTTGTTTTGTTTTTGTCTGAATATAAAATGGTTACACCGAATAAAAAATTTATAATGAAACTCTGTACAAATATGTATTACAATACAAAAGATAATTGTTATCTATTTAATTGAATTTATCTATATATTAAAAATAAAGAATCTTACAATATATATTTTCAATCAAATTTAACCTTCTTTGTCAGATGACATGAAAAGGTCATTGTATTCATTTTCATTTATATTTCCAGGAATGTCATCTTCATTATCACTTTCTTCTAACCATAAAAAGTCATCCTGTTCCATAGTGTGCATTAGACATTCCACATTTTTTGAATGAGTTAACAATTGTATCTGGTTTAATTCCATCTCATGCTGTAGTATAATCCATTGATATTGGTAGGGAAAATATGCGTGTTATACAGCTTGAAAATAGAAAGACACATCCTAAATTTACTGGTGCATGTTATATGGTAAATATTTTGAGTCTCTTAAAATAAGTGGACAAAATACAGATTGTTACTTGATACAGAGCACACAAAGATCTCTTAATAATGCTACAGAACATTAACAGGACTAAATCATTGAATAGGGCATTCATCTTTTTTTTCCTTCTTTCAAAGCTAATTTAAACAAAATTTAAATTATACAACTAAACATAAAAAAAATTACATTAAACACAAAACAGATTATATTGCTTAGAATAGTCACCTGTCAGAATTTGCACCATACTGGACTTCTTCTCCAACAGGGAAATTTCCATCAGGATACAGTTGTCGGATAGGAATAGATGGTGGATCTGTCTGTTGCTTAGAAGATGAACTAGCTGTAATTATTAAGCAGTATAATTAAAAATATAACTACATCAAATTAATTATCTAAAACAATGATTTATCAATTAATAAAATTTATAGTAGATAGTGAACTTTTTTATTCCTTTACTTTTGTATGTGATGAAATCCAAATAATTTGCTTTATTTTACCTCTTACCAACTTTGAATCAACAGTATAAAATAAAATAATTGTAAATATTTTCTTTGAGTATTGTCTGGTTTTATAAGAGGCTAAAATATAAATAAAAATTTGCCACAAAATTTATTCTAAAGAGTAAAGTAACCTTTCTTTTTCTTCTTTTTTTTCTTGTTTACATCACAACTTTCAGCCTTGCTTTCATATTCACCTGTGAGAGAGAGGAGTACAACATACATGAA
The DNA here is from genome assembly GCA_038373885.1 of Cheiracanthium punctorium. NCBI lineage: Eukaryota > Metazoa > Arthropoda > Arachnida > Araneae > Cheiracanthiidae > Cheiracanthium > Cheiracanthium punctorium. The sequence continues at coordinate 775,156 of JAWZYV010012686.1, read as the reverse complement.
AATCTATAAAACAAACATTAAAAATAAATGATGCTGCATTCAAACATATTAAGCAGTAAATAAAAATAAATACAATGTCTATCTATATTTTTAAGGAACAGAAAGATTAACAGGATTAAAAAAAAATTTTTTTTTAGCAGTAATTTCAAAAATGACTTTTTCAAGAACTAATAGTAAAGCCCTGAGGCATTAGATAATGAAGTAAAATATGAGGGGCGTGGAGGGTTGTCTCTTGATCTAGAGTCATGGTTTTTTTTTTTACAGCCAATAACATATAAAGTGAATATGAAAATTACAAATTTTAATCTGCATATTGGGTAGGTACACTAGTAACTGACACCAGGGTTCAAAATTAGCAGTCGTTAGTCATATTTTACAAAAGCAAATTTTGTTTATATGATGAAGAGGCAGTTACCATTTTTTATGCCTAACTTATTTCCTCATATTGCATCATTACCCACAGAAAGTGTCTGTCGGCCTTTTACCATGTTGCTATTATGACATTTTGCGTTCTTATTTGGCAGTGATAATTTTTTTTTTCCCTTTCTCCTCCTCCAAGAAGGATAAATGCACACCATTTTTAGCCCATTGATGCCTCACAAAAATAAAATTGATTAAAATGGTCCCTTAACAAAATACCATTGATTTCAAGAGGCCCTTCATAAAAACATGATCCATTGAAACAGCCCTTTAATAAAAACATGAAAAATCGAACTTTTCAAATAAATGCAATTGATTAAAATGTCTTTTTACGAATACATTACCACCTGTTTATAGTTTATAAACATAAACATAAAACAATTTTTTAAAAACTGCACTGATGTGGAACAGTTCAGAAACTGGGAGGAAAAAAAAAAAAAAAAAAAAAAAAAGTTAGGGGCCATTGATGCCTAAATTTTTCTTCACAATTTCTAACAAGTTATAATTGGGTGCTTTCACAGTATCCTGAGTGTTTATGTCTGATCCGTAATAAGTTTGATTGGTCATAACTACACAAAAATTAGAGTTTGCTCACAAAAAAAGAAAAACTGTTGACCTAATTCAATCTTTTTTGTTTAGTTATGATCAATCAAATTTGTTGCAGACATGACATAAACACTCACAATACTGTGAAATCCCCCAGTTGCCTTTCCTGTGCATACAATTATATTTTAAGAAACTTATAAATACATATTTGGGATTGTGTCCTTACATCCAACCATTAGTCTTTAATACAATGTTTTTAAAACTATATTACTTAAAAGAATGCACTACTACTTGACCAGCCTAGTACTATAATTTAAATTTGTGTGGCCCACAAGCTGAAAGGGGTATTGCATAATACTATCATTGTTATTGCATGTGATTAACATTTCTATAAAGTTTTATTTCTAAAATCTCACATTAAATCTCTTTAAAAAAAGAACTCACTCAGTTTTGGGGAAAGGGTGACAAATTCTCACCATTTTTTTTTTTTCTGTAACTGAAACCCTGCATACTCTTATGAAAATAATCTGCAGATTGTAAAAAACACCTGCAATGCATGCCTCACAGCTCATATTTTGTGCTATGGGGACATGGTGTTAAATCTTAAAGAGAGTAAGGCAGGGATCAACCCAGGTATCTTTTCCAGGGTCCCATATTTGTTAAAACTGTTTATTTTTATGAATATCAATATATATTTTGGTGAATTTCAACATTATTCAACAAATGAGTAGGTTTTTCAACTTATTCATAAGTATCAGCTACTGGAGCATGATGAGTTAGTTACTGGTGTAATTTCCCCCCCCGTGTTGTCAGTTCCTGGTTCAGCTATCATACCATAAAAATATTAAAAATTTCAACATTGTTGAATAAATTACAGTTGACTCTCGTTACCTCAACTTTATCTCAATTTTTTGCTTATCTGAAAGTTTTTCCAAAGTCCTAAATTGAAATAATGCAGCTCAATAGAATTTTTTCCCCCTGCCTTGAAGAAATAATTTGTCACTCTGCTTATCTTGATTCTTACTGTTACTTAGAAATTTGCAAGGCATGTTAATGTGCCGGAAGATGTCTTTAATGCTTTGCATAAAATTAATGATAAGGGTAACATGAAATTAAAATTAAACCAAGTAAGTGTAAAAATATATCAAGTAACCAAATCCTAAATGAAATTCATCTTACTGTTTTGATTCTGTGTATTATATATTAATTCTTCTTCTAGCACTATTCCTAACGATCAAATTACCATTTATCATAAAAAAGTAAGACTTATGGTATAGTTTCAAAACACGATAAAATATACCCCTGAATAAGATATTAAACATCATTTTTGATATCTTGAATATTTTTGCCAGTCCTGTCGACTTAGAGGTTTCGAGAGTTGACTGTATATCCTAAAATTTTGAAAATGCACTAAAGCTTTTAGATGAAAAAAAAAAAAAAAATGTTTACGTATTGTTTTAGTAAGTAGCAATGACTAGTTAATTTTTATATTGCTCTTAAGGCGTCATTTACTGGTGCACCAACCCTATTTGCCATTTTTTTTTTTCAAACCTATATAGGAGATGCAGCTTTGATAAAACCATTTAACACACCATTCAAGAATAATAAAATAATGTTAAATCCAAAAACTAAAAAATTACCAAAAAATTTGCTAGGTCCTGTTACCCTAAAAATTTAAAATAATATTTTGATACTGACATCTTAAAATATCCAAGTAGTTAACAGTTTAGATTACACTTTTACAGTCAGAAACATATACAGTAAATCTCATAACAATAAACTTTACTTTTATGAATATATTACAGGATTAATAAATAAAATGTTCCTATTAAAGCTGTACTAGTACAAATTCAATGACATAAACATTTCACTTTAATAAACTCTACAGAATTACAAACTGATCTTCGGACCCTCGAAATTCGATATACCCAGATTTTATTGTAAAATTGCAGTGGATTAGCTATTGCATTTTTAATGTATAAAATTTAGCAAGGCTATGCATATATTCAGATTCATTTATTAATGTGCTAAAGGATGTAAAAATAAAAATTTCAGATCTTTTAAAGGGCATAAACCTGTGACACCAACAACATAATACTTTGACACCACAGCAAACCAGGGTTGGGCATTTTGCAGGCAAAAAGGTATTTTTGCCGAGACAGTGGCAAAAATTGGTAAAAAACGGCAAAAAGTTAAACTTGCATACCTAAATGCAATGATGCAGTTGATCGTGAAAGAGATTCATAACAACAAGTGAAATCAAATGTTTTGTGGTAAAAAAATAAATAAGCAAAAGTTAAAAATAAATAATAAATAAATAAACAAATTCTCGCATTACTGAAGGCAAATCTGTATCTAAAAAGATTTAATTAAACAATTAAAACCAGTCCCAAGAGCTTTGGATATCCTGCAGACTGATTCAACAACAATAGCAGATGCTTGCCATTTATGGTGTAGATTGCAAAAAGATGATAATTTGAAACCCAATTTGTAAAAATTAAAAAAAAGGTTTAAACAAGCAATTCTGCCCTATTTGTTACACCCAAATTATAAGGGTGAGCACCTTAGTTATGAACAAAAAGAAAAGGCCAGAGAATGGCTACAAAAAATAAATCCATCTTTCATATCATATGTCATGAATTTTGAACTACAAGAAAGTCCATCCCAACACACATTGTTTTCAAAACAAGTAATTATGACACTTCATTCTAATAAATGGTGGAGAAGTGTTGCAAAGTCATGTGAAATTTCCAAAGAATTTTGTGAGTTAGTAGCACATCTGCAAGCATGACCTTCACTCAAAAATTCAAAATAGGCTGGCAATAAGTAATGTTTCCAAACTTGTTTTTTGTTACGTAATGCTGAAACAAGAATTATTTTGCAATGATGATGGTGATGAAAGTGCAGATAAGTGTTGAATGTGTTATTTTTGTATTAAAAAAAACAAAACAAAACAAAACAAAAACAAAAAAAAAACGATTCTAAGATTTCAATTATTTGAACACAATACATTGAAATATTTACTTACTGCTTATATTGCTTGCATTATGCATTTGATTGTTGATACAACTTATTTTAAAAGAGAAGAGCTATTTTACTAGAAGAGTTTATAAGATCTATAGATTTTACCATAATGTTAATTTTTTTTCAGCATAAAAAATGAAACTAACAATTTGACCTTTTTTCAAATAAAATTTTTTTTATGAGGGAAATAACTTTGTGGTACTTAGATGAGGACATTGTTTGATCATCCTGATGATGCATAGAAGTGCTCTAATCTGTGATTGTTAATTTAAGATAAGTAAGCAGGGTTTCTACAGATTTCACAGCTTTTGCTTCTCTGACATCTATCATCCTCTTCCCTGACTTTTTATCTAGCGTGCTTTCCTGAATTTTGCGTTTCTATTTTTAATATCACACCGTTTAATTAATAACTTTTTATATATTCTGCCCCTTTTTTGCAAATAATAATAAAATCAACATGCACAAAAATATTATTTGACATCACTGGATTCTGACAAAAACCATGTTTGATAATAATTTAGGATAAAATTAAGAAGATTTCAACTGAACAAGATATGTTAATAAAGGATACATTTAAAAATTATTTATAAGATTAAATAAGAAAATGAAAATAAAACAATTTCTACAATTAGGTTCAAACAGGAAGTATTTTCTTGATTTTGCTGCAAAATTCAAATATTCTTGCATTTCCCTGACCTTTCTTCAATTTCAAATTTCCCTGACTTTCCAGGTCTGTAGAAACCCTGGTAAGTGAAGTGAAACATTTCAAAAATCTGTTTTTGCCGGCAAAAACCTATTTTTACCAGGATGCTTTTTAACATGGGTTTTTTCCACCTATGGCAAAAACTTGCCAACCCTGCAGCAAACTGCATAATAGGACTTTTGAAACTACAGTAAATTTGATTATTTAAATATGTGAATGTAACCCAAGCATCTCATTAAATGCAATTAAAGTAAATTGCAATTTATCACTAATTAAGGAGAGGGAAAATAGTTTCCGTATACTATGAACGTTCTAGTCATGGACACTTCCTATCATTAAATAAGCAGAGAATTGCTCATCTGAATATGACACTGATAGATTTTTGTTTGTGGGATGATTCAAGTTTAAAAAACTATTTCATCAAATAACTATACAATATAACACCTTCACATTTTATAAAAGAAAATGACGGTGAAAGATGTTATGGTTTAAAGTGGAACTTTGAACAGGAAGACTACTGTATAATGATAAGCATATATTGATTTTTAAACTTGCACAAACCTATATGTTCTAATATTCAGAGTATCTTGTCTCCACTGTGTTAAGGTCACAGAGTTTTCTTTAAGTTTTTTTTATTTAACACAATCACAGTTTACCATAACAAAAAAAAACTATTTACCATCAGCATCCCTGTTATTTATTTCAGTGTCAATTACTTGATGTTGAAGTTTTTCTGTTATTATTTCAGTATCTTCAGAGTTGTCATTTACATTATCTTGAGCAGAGGATGCTAGATATTAAAAAAACACACAATATATTAATCTGAAAACATTAATTTCATTACAATGTATTATATACAATTTTTGAGCTTATGCTCTTGTGCTCACTCTTAGTATTACTTTATAATATAAATCTTATATAATTCATTTATTGTTAAAAAGCAGAGACGGGAGATCTGATATAAAACAATTATATAAAAATATAAAAAGGCAAAATTTTTGGATAATTCAGCTGTGTGTCATATTCAAAAACTATCTTAAAATGCTGATATTGCTTATAAATAATCACCACAAAATCTTCAAGAAAGCTAAATGTTCAAATATGCACATAAATTTTCTCTTGGAAACAAGCAAGCTTTTGATTAAAAAAAAAAAAAAGCAAGAATTCTGAAAAAGCTCAAAACTCAATCATAAAATTTATAAGTGAATTTAATTAAAATAAAAAAAGAATTTTGGTAACTTAAAATTTGACACGTGTATGTTTAAAAATTTTACATCATTATCTCTACACTACATCACCAATTTGCCTGTTTTACACAACTGCTAAACAACATTCTTGAAATTATATTATCAGCTATAGAAGCAAGAACTAGATAAAAATATCTTTAAATAGTACTAAGAAAACACGATGATAATCTCAAGAGGAAATCTGTAGCAGATACTTCCTCAAGGCAGAAGATAACAGTTGATATGAGACTATGATTTAGTCCCATGCCTATTCCCTAAAATAGCAAAAGAAACAGCAAGCAATGTTATCAAATAAAATTGAGTAATTTGAGATTTTTAGCATTCAATATTCAATAGCTTGTCTAATGAGAACCATGCTACATTTAATCCTTATGGGTTTGGGGCATTCTCATGGAACAGGAATGAAATCAAAAAGTTGGTTGTACTTGTTTGGCCACTTTCGATTTTAGGGGTGTACATCTTCCCCAGGAGCAAAATTATATCCAGTGTTCTGCAACATGACCTCAAACAGTTGCAAATGTTTTGCAGGCATTGTGTACAAATCTAGCAGACTACAGTAAAATGTAAAATAGATGCAAAAATTGATGTGCAGCTAATTGTGTAGAAAACTTATAAACATAGTCAAAAAATTAAGTTTTTGGCAAGTTTTAAATCAAATATGCAAGTTTTAAATCAAACTTAAGCACTTTGTCCTGTACATAACACATTTTTATTTGTCATGCCCAGCTTCTAAATGAAAAGCTATAGTATTTTAACTGAATAATTTAGGAAGCTAGTTGACTAGTTGAAGAGTGAAAAAAAAAAAAAAATGTTCAGTTGTCATCAATATTATTAGTTAAAAAATAAAAAATAGCTCAAAATTGTTTCGTGCAGGACAAAAAGAAATTTATCATTGAAAGTTTGTAATAAAATATTATTTTTCTTTTTATTTCACATAATACTACTATTGAAGTTTTATGAAACATAGGAGCTTTGAAATAAAATAAAATATTTTTTGAGTAATAATTAAAAATATAATGTCCTGTACATAACACATTTTTCTTTATGACTGAAAGCAAAGTGTTCTAATTTCTGTTTAGTTAAAAATAAGGATTTTTTTGTTGATACGCTTTAATAGAAGAGACTTCAAGCTGCTTTACAATAATGTATTGTACTAGCTTTTGAAGCCAAATACTGCGAAATGACCCATACATACATAAAGCTGAAATGTCATTGATTTGCTCCAGATAAATATCTTACAAAATCAGTTCCTGAAAGAAAGATATTTCCCATTCAACTGTTGGAAAATCAGTATAACAAACTTCCTTACTTTATCAAAATTTGGGAAGGGAAGGCATTTTCTCAAAGCCAGAGAACAGTACTACAGCATGTACGCTATTCTCATAAGCAGCGCCAATTTATGGGGGGGGGGGGGGGGTGTACCAAGTATTGAAAACAAAATTTTTTCACAAAACATTGTTTTTTCTCCTTTTTTATTATTGCAGTTTTTAGAATTGCTATATTTGTTAATGTTAGTTCTTAGTATATAATTTTAGGCAGGATGTACTGCCGCATATCTGTTATACCCGGCATATTGGCCGGATGCAATATGTTTGCCGGATATCTGTTGCATCCCTACTGTGTACTCCACGCGGCTTAAAAGCCCTGTTCCCAGGGCCCTGCAATTCCTAGGGCCAGCCTGGTGGAACCCAGCGCTACTGTAATAGTGTTTTAACACAAGAGCAATACATACAACCAGTATTTGAATGTCTGGCAGATAAAATAACAGTAAGATAATTTTAATACAAGCTATTGGAACATGAAGTATGGCAAAAACATAAAAAAATGAGTAACATTATGTAGTTTTAGTGAGTTAAGAGATACAACATATTAAACACACCGAGTTTGTACTTTTAAAATTATACAGAAAGCAACAGTAGTAAACTGAATGCTACCATTATTTTGGTTTAACATAAGGTCAATAAAAAATTAATTTCCCACTTATACACTGCAATGCAATGACCGTGTTTAGATGCTTAATGAATATTTCATAATAGTGCTCTGATTTTATAATCTGTATTTCAGTCTGAAGAAATGGGACTGAACACAGATAATTATATTCAAAAAGTGAACAAATACAATAAGAAGGTATATTTAAGTAACAGTAACTTTAAGCGAAGTATAAATGCACGAATAATAAATGCATTATTTTATACATCAAGTTATACCAGTCTGCAATAATCAAAACAGCATGGCCTTATCAAATGTCTTCATTTTAATAAAATTAAATTAAAATTACAAAACCTTTCTTTTTCTTCTTCTTTTTTTTCTTTTTCTTTGCAGGATCTTTAGCACTGAGTTCATCCTCAGCATCATCATCATTCATATCATCACGAATTTCATCATTTTCATCTTCAACTTTCGCATCGTGATCTTGGACGACGGCCGCCATTTTTGAAATATGCATATGCACTGGATTTGGAGTTGAGTTAGTGCCAAAGTGCGTTCTCATCACATCCCCAAGAGTATGTATTAGATTATGCTCTTGACGTCAAAAACTCGAAGGTTTGCTTACACGAATATTTGAGATTAGAGCACAGAAAAAATTTTGTTGTAACTGGCAACGCTGGCAACATTAGTTTGTAAACAAATTCATTTGGCGGAATTTTTGGTTCTTTATTCTTAGCATCCTTAGCTCTATAGAGGTGGGTAATTTTAGGATGCTACTTAATATGTCAACCAAATTTTACTTGGGTTTCGTTGAATATTGTATACTGTTCAGTTATAAATATATATGAATTTGATGTATGTTATTATTAAAATTATTTCTGAGAGTAAATTTTGCCAGCGTTAACGTAATTTAGTCCACGTAATTCAAATGGATGAGTGATTCGCCAAAAACATCTGAATTTAAACTCCAAAAGAGACTCTCTTTATTAATAGAATTTAAAAAATTATTTATGATATTTTTGAAAGCAAAAGATAAAGTATTTCAAATAAATATAATTAAAGAAAATGTTCGTGTTAATTACGCTAATAATATTTTTATCTATGTTTAGCCGATGAAATTCGGCTCAACTTCACTATTTGCCACCTAATTTGGAAAGGAAATATCTGGGAGTGTGTTTATAGCATTTAAAAAATGTGATTTGTAATTGTTCTGGTAGAATATTATTACCATACCTGTTTAAATTTTAGTAATATTTTAAGACAGTTAAAAGCTTTATTTGCATCAATCAGATGTAATGCATGGTGTAAAGTCTTTTGTCTCTTTAAAAAAATTCTATGTGCCAGTCAAAATGAGATTAAAAATTGAGGGTATTAAGGTAGTCTGTATTATGTTTTCTGCATGTTTTTGTTCTTATCCTTCAATTAAAAAAAAAGTAAACAAATACAAATTTAATAGCTTTTCTTTTCCCCGTTTTTAGTGATACTTTGTGTTGTTCTCTTCTTTATATAGGATTTTTTATGAACAACTGTGCAAGAATTTCTTATGCTACTTAGTAGTTGATATCTTGATTACCCTGAAAAAAATAGTTGTTTTGCATAAAAATGGTAAAATCAAAGGAGACGGTGCCAACCCCATATAAACAAGGCAACAGTCGCTGGAGCGTGGTGGTCACAAACCCCAGCGACTGCCGGCAACCATTTTGCACGAGCAGCAAAGCAAACTAAAAAAATTTTAACAAATTGAAATTGCAGTAAATTACACTGATAAAAACATACAATTCATTACAAAATTATTGAAAAATCTTCATCTACCAATCCATATTTAGCATAAAAAATGTCTGCAAAATCAGGAGCAGCTGATTTGAAATGAGCAAACAGTGGACCATTTTTAACCTAAAAAATCTGCAGTGGATTAAGCAAGGAGCTTTCCGGCAGGATCATTTCCAAGGGGGGTGCACCCAAGATACATATATACATATACAGGGTGTAACTGAATTCATAGGCGAAACTTTAAGAATAAAATGCATATAAAGAAGCATTTTTTGTATAGCATATTTGCAGTGTGGGGTTAGAAATAAAAAGTGTAGGTGGAAATAGAGCAAATGCAAAAGAAATGAAAAAGCTCTACTGTAAGTACTCAAATGTGCTGGTAGCGTCTAGCAAGTGATTGGCGCACCCTTTCGAAGATGCCAGGTGTTTCACGAACGGTTGCAGCACTTACGAAAGTTTCGCAGTGAGGTCATCTGAGTCAACTGTACTCTCGTAAACGAGTGCCTTGCGGTGTCCCCAAATGCAAAATTCGATATTTGATTAATCTAATGAATGTGGTGGTCAAGCGACTAGTTCAATTTGTCCATTCCATCGGAGGGTCAAATATGACAATGAGGTAATTACGCACATTATTTGCGAAATAGGCTGGAACCCTATCGTGCTGAAATTATCTACATTTTCATTTCCGACCAAACGTTGCAACGCAGAAAATGCTTCTTTGTATGTATTTTAACTACCTTCAGGGACATCCTGTATACATACATATAAAAAATTAGACTATTTGGCGTTTGAAGGAATAAGAATCTTGACTGGAAAATGTAGCATCCATATGTGAAATAAACATCGTCATAGTTACTTTGTCGCAGTTGAAAACTACAAAATCGTGAACTTTTAATTTCGCCTAATTGATAATAACTAAATTTAAGTATAATAATAATTAATTATTTAAATTACATGTAATATTGATAATATTGTTTTATATTTAAACAGGCCAATTTTCCGAGAAAAACTGAAGCGAAATGTATTTTGTGTAGTATTGATATATATCGCAATTTTTGTCTTGGGGGTCCCCGCCATGTCCAGTGCTAAAAATGGTAGATGGCTGAAATGTGAAGGTCAATACTTCTGGACTACCGCGCGGCTGTCAATCTAAGGGTTGTGAGTTTTGATCAGTTTTCTCTAGATGTTACGTGAATACGCGTTAGAACCCTTTAAAATGTCCTCTGCCCAACGCAACCCCGTACCCCTTACTTCACAGATACCCCATGTGCAGGTTTGCTTTAAGTGCACTTGGCTTAGGGGACATCCACATATTAAAACAGAGAAAAGTTTTGAATGTGAAGCAGTGATGCCTTCACTTAATATGTGAAAAAATTACTATGTCAAAAAACTCAAAATACAAATTTTCATCTAAATAGTTTTTGAGTTTAAATCTCTGAAAAATTAACTCTGTAATGTTAAAAGTAAATGTTAAACTTTGAGCGTTAAGTCCTAAAACAATTGCATTTAATCATATTCACAGTAGAGTCTCGATAGTTCGAGTCTCAATTGTTCTAGGTTTCCAGACGTCACAGTTAGTAAAAATACCAGTTTAGCTCCCAAATAATGACCAGCACATATAAAACAGGCGATTTTTTTTTCGGAGGACAAAAATTCAAATACTTGGTGCACACGGAAGCCATTTTAGAAATCCCCCTCCCTAAGAAAGTGGATGTATTTTTTTCTGTAGATGTCCTCATAGACATTTCTGTGCAGTGTCTACATGCTGTTTTGGCAATGGCGCTATACTGCTATACGGAAACGAGTCAACGCGTCGATACAAAACAATTGACTATTATTTTTCTATATAATTACCTGCTCTAATCAGTAATGTGTGATAATATGTAAGTACATTTTTCATTTAAATATGCACTCAAATCAGAAGAATTGCTTTATTTCCATTTGTCTGCTTATTAATTTAATGATTTCGATAGTTCCAGACAAGTCCGGTTCCGTCTACCTCGAATTATCGAAACTATTTCAAAATAGTTTTTCCTAATTGCGGTCACATGCCGTGAGGCAGACTACTACGGCCGAAAGCGTTGGTCCCTTACATTACGAGGGCTCATGTGCTTGCGCCAGCATTATCCCAAATTAAAAATGTGGATGACTTCTGAAAAGTTTAAAATTTATGTACAATGGTAGAAAATATTAAGGCACAAACACAGGTCTAAACAGCTAATTTAATGCGACAGTTACACGTAGAATTCAAAATATCACGCACACATTCAGGCGCTTTTTTTCTTACTGTCCAAAGGGTAAAACAAATTACTTATATTTTCAGGTTAATTATATATTTTTCAAACTCCAGAAGGGTGCAAGTGCACCCCCTTGCAACCCCCTCCCGGCACCCATGGGATTAAGTAACCCAGTTGTACATCTACTATAAGCAGGACAAACACTGGCCTGCTTTTAACTTAAAAAAAAAAAAAATAAATAAAGAATTCAATATTTATTTTATTAAAAAAGCACTTTATTTATTTATTTTTTTTCATTTCAGTCAGTCACTGTCACATTCTTCCCTCTCTGCTTCACACACCCGCTTAATTTATTTGTATAACTCCCTCTTTTCTCTTTTGCTAACAAGCAACATCCTTTTATTTAACTTCATATTCACACCGTCACATTTCCAACAAATACACACACTTCCTTTTCATATAATAACATTTCATTCCTTTCCATGCATAACATGAAAAATTTCAAATTCCAAACATTCCTACCTTCTTCCAAGCTGACGATAAATTACCATATACACTGCCTTTAGGGTTACCAGTCAAAACTGCCACACGCAGGTACTTCACTCCTGCTGTGCATCGCTCACAATGGCGCCAGAACCATCACCAAGTGAAACATGTAAACAGCACTGGATATGGAATATAGTCTAAAATTATAACTGTAAGAAATTTTTTCCAGGTTCCTATTTTTCTGAATTTCAACACCTATTATTGTAAATTTTTATATCAACTTTTGTAAAATTCATGTATTCTGTTAAAATAATAATAATAATAATAATAATAAAAAAACAAACATATGGTATAGTGCCAATGAAGGGCTGTTTAAATGAAATTGTATTTTATTGAAGGAGCCATTTTAATGATTATATTTGCAAATTAGTTGTTACAGTCAACTCTCTTTATAACAAAATACGATATAATGAAGCTCACATTATAACGAAAAAGAATTTTTTATTTAGTTGGTCTAATGTTAAAATATAATATACTTAAAAACCGATTACAAAAATTGCTTTATTGCAAAATAAAATTAGTTTGAAATTGGGTTTAAAAAATTGTTATAATGAAATCAATTTATGTGTTATATTATTTATCTTAATACTCTGAGTGATATTTTAGTGGGAAAAAACTAGTTTTAAAGAAATTTTTCATTCTCAGAGTAACCAGCAACTAGTAAAGAACAAAGTAAAAGGAAATCTTTTTGCAGACAGACTCCTTTTCAAGAAGGGTAACAAGTAAATTCATAGAGAGGAGGAAGGGGCTCCCCTCCCCAGAGGATCAGGTCTCTTTGTTTTGGGGATGCCTTCAAACCTGTTCTAAACCAAAGAGGGTAGATCAGTATGTCACCTGCTACATTTCTACGAATATTGTGTTCTGAGCCTGAGTATCTACAGCTAAGCAAGAGACTTCTGTTCTATACTTTACAGTTTTTCATTGGTGCCCAGGGTGCGTAGCGCCTTGAAAAGTACTTAAAAGGTGCTTGATTTTAAAAATTGTTTTCAAGCACTCTTGAAAGTGCTTATTTTTTACGTAAATTCCCTTAAGGTGCTTGAATTTGCAAGGAAGTGCTTATTTTTTTCTGAGCTTCCGGCAGAAACCTTTTATAAACACTACGCTGCTAACAAAAACAACTTTTCCCTCCCATCCCATCGCTTATTCATCTTGAAACCGGAAGAGCATGCCTAAAAGCAGGTGCAGGTGGTTCCCTGTTGACCATGACAATAGTAAAGCTGACTCACACTTGCAGCCATAAGAGCCAGTCCGGGCCTGATTGTTCTTAAAATACTGAATATCAACCAAAACTAGACTGTTGCGCCTGATGCGAGTTTAATCATTCTCCTCTCCCCCCCCCCCCCCCCCAAAAAAAAAAAAGTTCATCTATAAGTTATTTATTTTGTGTTTTTTCGCCGTGCGGCTTTGCGCCTTGTGAAGGAGACCGAATAAACACTGCCTTATATATGCTATTATTACGGTAGAAAGTCATAGAGTAACTGGCAAGCTCGGGAAACGCTGAGTGCTTTTAAAATAAATCCCTATGTTATAAATATCAAAAGTAATAAATGATAGAAACATAGAGTTGTTGCGCAACATTCAAAGCTTAAAACAAACAATTTGCTGTGCTCACTACGTAATCAACAGCTGGCCATCCACGGGGGGGGAAAAAAAAAATTGTTTACTTTTGACTGGAGCCTCCTCATCAGATCGCTTCCGAACTTGTTGCGAATGCAAGAAGTTTTTTACGAGTTATTTATTTATTTCTAGAAATTCGCCTTTGTGAATATAAAAATTGATATGTTTTATATGAAATCGGACACTGATTAATTCGAAAATGGAAATCGTAAGCTTCGTAAAATAGTGGTAAATACTTAAAAGCATTATATGGGAAGGGGGATAAAAGGAGATATTTTTACCATTTATCCACCCTCCCCCCTCCCGAAATATATCCAATGCGATGCTTCTACTTTTTCGGAGGGGGGGGGGGGGGAGATCGTGGATGCGGCGTTTCTTCCATAAATTATGGTAGTAATTTTGAAATTTACCTATTCATACTTGCCAATTTATGTGCTTTCAGTTTGAAGGTTGCACTTTTTCACTGATTTTTACGATTTTACGCGAAACTGCCGTTCTTTTACGCTTTTCCCACGTATTTTTACGATTTTACGCGAAACTCCCGTTTTTTTACATTTTCCACCGATTTTTACGATTTTACGCAAAACTTTTTAAATTTGGCATCTTAATAATAATTTCATAGAAACCAAACATGTGTAAAATACAGTTGGAATTGTTTATAATTTCAGGCTTGTTCCACTAAAAAATAAGGTGGCCACCCAAAAAAGTCAGGCCATTGCAAAAGAGCTTAGAGAAGCTGAAGGGGGAAACTGATTTAAAAAAATTTTTCTAGAGATAAACTGAGATAAAATAAATAAAATTAGTTGAGAGAGACAAACTTGAAAAAAAAAAAAAAAACGAATTTTAGTTGTTGCAGTTGAAAATTTAGCTGTTGAGACATACCGAGACAAAAAGGAATTTTAATGAGACAAAAGGGGTTTTGATTCAGACAAAAAGGATTTTGATTGAGACGATGCTGAGGCAAACTGGGGTTTCAGCTGTAGCATCCCTGAAATAAGCTTAGATTGTTTTCATCTGTTGCAGGGGTGTAGCGAGAGTGTTCAAGGGCGTAGCCAGGATTTTCATTAGGGGGGGGGGCAGGACATGGAGTCTAACCGGAGAATGCCCGGTTTGTCATAATCAGACCCTATGACTAGCTCATTTTAGGGGGGGCAGCTGCCCCACCTCACTGCCTATGCCCATAAGAGTGTTGCTGATGGGGCTGCAGCCATCACCGAAATGAGTGAAAGTAGGATTTAGAGAAAATTATGTATTCGTGAATAATTTCAAAAGCTTTTTGCGATTCCTATGATAGTGTATTTGAAAGTTCCCCTTGATTTCAAGAATTTGAGGTTCAATTGAAGACCCAAGCCAAATTTATTTATTTTTCTATAGTGTGTTTTTTCCAACTTCAAAGATTTTAAACTCAGTTTATGATTTTTAAAAATTTTCTTCCTTTTCTTACTCATTTTTATATGCAAACTTTTTTAAGCCAAAATTTGAAGGGGGGGGGGGTTGCCAATCTCTAGTCCCCCCCTTCCCTAAAAAAAAAAAAAAAAGAAATATACGTATATATATGTTATTGATTTTTATAAGCTATACTGCATTCTAATTTTTAAGTTCTCAGCCACCCCCTGCAAAATATTCTTGGCTACGCTATTGATCTGTTGCATGTATAATACTTAAAAAAAATTGATGATGACGTGCTTGATTTTCCTAAAAAGTGTGCTTATAAAGTGCTTAAAAGTGCTTGATTTTTAGAATGAAATTTGACTACTCACCCTGGTGCCAGTCCCTTACCAGTAATATAAGAGAAGTTACGTTCCTTCAGTTGAAAATAAGGATTAAAGTGGCAGCTAAACACAAAGCTTTATCTATAGAGGATAAAGCAAAAATTATAAAACATGTCGAAAGTCAAATTAAGAAATCCAAAGTTGCAAAAGAATTTGAAATACCACAGTCGACCCAGTGCACAATTCTAAACATAAAAAGAAAATGGAAATTTACGATAGTGGAAAAGTGTCAACTTCCTTCAAAAAGATGCGATCAACAAAATATGTTGACATGAAGGATACATTGTACTCCTAGTTCAAGGATGCCAGAGGAAAGAATATTTCATGGACTAATTTTGAAAGAGGACTAATTTCCAAGTGGACTAATTTTGCAAGAAAGTGCGAGGAATTTCGCAGTTTCTTTAGGCTATAAAAGCTTCAATGTGAGTGATGGATGACTACCCAAATTAAAAAAATGGCACGACATCATGTGGAAAAAAGCTCATGGCGAATCAGCAGAAGTATCTGATGATAGTATAGTTGACTGGAGAAAAGACAAAAGTGAAAAATTTTCAAAATATGAAATGCAAGATATTTTTAATGTTGATGAGACTGGAATATTTTATCTCAACAAACATTAGAAAGGTGAAAAGTGTCATGGTGGCAAATTAAGCAAAGAACATTTGTCAGTAGCGGGTTGCTGTAATTAGTAAAAAACTTTTAGTCATTGAAAAATCAAAATATCCATCCTGCATGAAAGGGGTTAGTTCTTTACCAGCTATTTATAAAATCAATTAAAAATCTTGGATGACTGTGTAATGGAGAAGAAAAAGATGGAGTCTCTAACACCATTGTTTGATGAATATGCCCGAAATCAGTATAGATGAATATTTAACTGGATGATGGTTAGATGATGGTGTGGAATCAAACCAAGATTTCTTAGCGACTGACATTCCTGTATGCTCAAAGACTTAAAATGACGATTATCTCAGTTTGGATGAGTCCGAAAGAGAAAATAGTCGAAGGGCTATTTCATCTGTTCAAGCTTTTGAATATATTGAAAAAGTCTGAGACTAAATGCAGAGCAAAGTGGCTTTACAGTGCATACTGACATGTATCTCAATGTCATAAATAAAATGATAACTAAAGATGCTTTAAATAAAAGAAAACAAACTATCATAATTAATTATTTCACAACTCATTAAGGGTAACTATGTATTTTTTGAATGAGTGTCATTTGTAAAGAGCAACTTGGGGTGTAATAAGTCATTTAAGTTTTCTATTTACTTTATAAATATTAAATTGGAAAAAAAAAAAAGGTTTGCTAAAGTTACAGATGTGTAAATTATTAACATGATTTAATAACACTAATATTTATATCTACATTTTTACTTCATACCTTAAGCGTCTAATTTATTGATGTGGTTGTACATTAAAATGAAATCTGCAATGGTACACCAAATATTTCATTATAACATTTTAACGAAATTTCTTTATTATGAAGTTTTTTCTAGGTCCCTTGAATTTCATTATAAAGAGAGTTGACTGTATCAGGTGTTGAATTCAGGGTGTTCCTTTTGTTTTACACAGTGTCGGTCCTAGGTTAATTTCTACTTTAGGGTGCTTCTTGGCGCATTTTCAAAAATTGCCAATTTGGCGCGTTTTCCTGTGTTGTCTCTGGGAGCTGAAACGCTCCCAAAGACACTACGGGAGAATGCACCCAAATTAGTGATAAATACACAAAATAAGCAAATCGAAAAGCGTAAATATTAAAGTTTTAAACAACAAAAATTATTGTACCTATATAACTTGTTTAAACAACTGATTTTTTTATTTTATTTAAACTATCATATTCGTCGTCTCACAAGTCGTAGTGGTTTTTTTTTTTTTTTTTTTTTTTAATGTTTGTGGATACTATTTTAGAAGGGATTTTCTGAAATCTATAACAAATTTTCTAAAATCTAAAAACTAAACCATAAACCTAAAATCAAAACACTAATCATAAACCATTCAAGTAAAGTAATTTTCTGAAATCTAAAACTGATTTTCTAAACTCTAAAATTTTCTTTTAGCCGCAATCAGTCGTTTTTCCAAAACCCATTCAAGAAAAGAGATTTTTTGAAATCTAAAATGAACTTTCTAAAATCTAATGCTAAAATTTTTCGTTTAGCCACAACCATACACCACACAATTTAGAAAAGCATGCTTACGTTCTCTCAAAAAGCATCTAATCCACAGTGAGAAATGGAGGATTAAATCCACAAACACAATAAATGTACAAGAATTAGTTTATCCAAAAAAACGGATCCAAAAAATACGATCACAAGGAGCTGAAAACGTTTGTCGTTAACCCCCTCAGAGTTTCCATAAGAAATAGAAATGGCTTTTGGAAACCGATAGAATATTCAAACCAACCGCCACGCATGCGCTCGGTTAACACAAGCAGTATCAAAACATTCTCGAACCAAAACCAAAATATCCATATATGGTTCTGCTCCCATCCAAACACATCTGGGCATACATTAAATCGAAGAAACGACTTGACGCATGACGTCTCACAAGTGCTTACATGCACAAATAGATTGTTTAGTAAAATTTAATAACTTTTTATGTGAGGAGGGCTGTGCCCCCCTCACCCCCCCTTCTCTTTTTAGTAGAATAAATTTAATAATGTAACGCGTGTAATAAACGTGTGCTACAGAAACAAAATGGCAGATTTTCACTTGTTTGCTAGAACGCAAACTAAAGTCGCCAAGGTTACCACGTTATACCTGTTATCCCTTGTTGGCGAAGAAGCACCCTAAACTAGGAATCAGCCGTAAATTATTAACATGATTTAATAATACTAATATTTATATGTACATTTTAACTTCATACCTTAAGTGTCTAATTTATTGATGTGGTTGTACATTAAAATGAAATCTGCAATGGTACACCAAATATTTCATTATAACATTTCAACAAAATTTCTTAATTACGAAGTTTTTTCTAGGTCCCTTGAATTTCATTATAAAGAGAGTTGACTGTATCAGGTATTGAATTCAAGGTGTTCCTTTTGTTTTACACAGTGTCGGTCTTAGGTATTTTTTTTTAAGTGGTGTGAAGTACAAAAATGTGCCCCCCTCCCCCCCCCCCCCCCCCACACACACACACACTCATACATATGAAGCTAGAAAAGCTTTCAGAGGGATAAAACAAGGATTTCAAGAAAATATGGTCACTCAAATATACATATACAGTGACAGTTCACTTATATCACTTTCATGGGACCGTAGAAAAAAATAGTATAAATGAGACCCTCGTATTATACTATTGCTCCACTCTAGGTTCCTTGGTTTAGTGAAATCTGTTCTGTATGTAAACTAAAACAATAATAAAAACTTTGAGTATTAAAATTCAGTGTTAATTTACATTCCTCACATTATGAAATGGAAGAAAGTCTCACAGTAATGAGTTTTTTCCCTCCCCCAAGAAAAGTGTAATGTATACCAATATGCAAAAAAAAAAAAAAAAGAAAAAAGAAAGTTTTATAAATGTTATGCTTAGTATGATTAATTTATATTTCTTTTTTAAAGAAAAAAGTCAAATTACAGTCATTTTAAGTATGCATACCTGACTACTTTTATGGAATATCCATAAAATATATAGATTTTTCTGTTAATTTACTGATGTATGAATATGACAAGTAATTTTATGGATTGTTTGACAATTTTGGGTATTCTCAGTTTTTTCCATTGAATCTTTGTTCCATCTGTCTAGAGCAGCAGTTTCCACCTTTTTATTTAATGTTGTTCCTCCATAACAAAGGCTAACCCCACCCCTCTCACATTTTTCAGCATACATGCAGTTTTTTATTCTTCAACAATGAACATTTAGTCTCTTGTTTTACAAAATAATGTTATCAGTAAAGTTGGAATGAACATTTTAAGCGAAAGTGGGTATGTTTTGGAGTTGAAATAAGAATAAATAAGATTTTTTAAAATCATGTATTATCATTTGTTCTTTGCCTGTTTTCCTCACACGCCTCATGCAAACATACCAGTTGGGAAACGCTGGTCTAGAGAATATATATTTTCCCTTCAGCACTCCTTTATTTAAACCTCCAGTGCTGTAAGATAAAAAATTGATTCCTATTTTGAATTTAAAAACTTTTTTTCCTCCTCATTTTTCATTGAATAGGCCAGGTTCAGATTTTCAATTCAATCTTTTTTCAACCCTCTTGAGAGTAAATATTTTTCTTTTAGTACTCTTTCATTTAAAGCTCCAATGTTGTAAGAATAAAAACTTATTCCTCCCTCCCTCCCCAACCTAGGAAACCAGGAAAGAAAAAAAAAAAAAAAAAAAAAAAAAAGCACGTGGAGCAGGTTCAGTTATGATTGAAAATGATATTTAAAAAAATTAAGAAACATTTTGACAAGAAATAAACTTAGTTTAACCAGTTAGTAACAAAAAATAAACTTTTTGCTGATGTGCAAAACTAAGTGAAAATGTACTGAAATGAGCACATAGTTTTACTGATGTTAATTTTCCAGCGTTCGCAGGTATGAGTATGAATTTATAATTCAATGGCAATGCAGTCTTGGTTATTTTTATGGCTGTTTAATTTGTACTTTATTTACTTTTTTAAATTATAGCTTGCCTTATTGAATATCTGTTGACCTTAAACAAAAGCATGCCTGGTGAAAGAACTAAAAGAAAACTGCCTAAAAATGACAATGGTGGTGATAGTGATTCAGAGTAAATATTTTTATATATTTTATATTTTAGAGAACTTGCATTATATTCTTTTGAAGTATACTATTGGTATTATACTTCATTATGTAATTAAATATTGGGAATAATACCGTAAGTGGGTGCCGATTGAGTTGGTGCCTTTTTACTTCCTTGTACGTAGTATAAGGAAGTAATGCAGGGTGTCTACCATCATGCAAAGGTCACGAAAGTCACGGAAAAGTCAAGAAATGGGAAAAAGGTCACGAAAGTCAAGAAAAGGTCAAGAAATGAAGCACTAGGTCACGATTTGCGACTCAACTACGTTTTTTCCATTTCATTCAAATTCTTAGTTTCTAATTTTTTCTGCTAAGTCAGTCAGAGAAATTATTTTATGTATCTTTTCTTAACGTCCTTAATTTGTATTTTGATTTCAAGAGTGATTTCCTGGGAGAAAGGAAGTTGATTTGTTTATCCTCTTATCAATGGTGTGTGTGTGTGGAGGGGGGCATCTGCTGAGTGTACACTCTTCTCCCTCCCGACCTGAGGCGAGGATTAAAACCGTTCGCTGTAGCTTCTTTTTTTCCTTTTTTGTTTAAGAAATATATATTAAGTGTGTTATGTAAATTTTATTATTTTATACTATTTAAACTATGCAAACAGACAAACTTAACAGTTTTCCATGTGTTTATTTCATAAGAAAACTTTAAAATACTGTTCGTTTGCTATTTATAAAATTCATTTAAAATGCCATTTACATGTTATTTAGCAGAAATCACAAAAAATGATGTCTGCCAAATAGTTGTATAGTGAACTGACAATACTTCAATATGTCAACTGCGTGTTGTTTTACACCTTGGGAATTTCAAAAGTTGGCAAGTATGTATCTTCAAACCTTGAGAAAAGTATATAAGTTATCCACCTCCCCTCCTCAAAAAAAGGTTAAAATTGTTGGATTTAAGAGTAATTTTTTTTCTCCCTTCATTCCCTGTTAAAATCAGTGTTTTGATTATTTTCCACATTTTCTTTTTTAAAAACAATAACTTGGATTCCAATTATAATTATCACTGATCCCCATGTATTTCATAGCTAATAACTCCAATTTCCCCAAAGTTTTATGATATATTATAGACTTCCATAAGTTCTGTGTTACCATAGATGTAAAAAGATTTGCAATGTACAATCTACATTGCAAATCTTTTTACGGCGATCAATGGTAAATCTTCTTTTTTTTTAAATAGCAATTGGTCCAAGTTAACTGAAAGCAAACGGCTGATCAGTAAAAAAGTTGAAAAAAAAAATCGCTTTAAAAATGGGCAGGGAAAAGAAAAACTCGAAGAATTTTTTAATTCATTCTTAAAATCAAAATCAGTTGTATATTTTCCTGCAAAATTTCCCCAGATGGCTAAAATTTCCTCCAATCGTACGATCCCTGGTTCGATGTATTTTTGATATTAGTTTCGTATTTGTTATGGTCAAGAAAAGGTCAAGAAAAAGTCAAGAAAAGGTCAAGAAATCAAGATTACTTTTTGTGGTAGACACCCTGTAATGTGATCCCGAAAAATTTTGAGGGCCAAATTTCGACAAAAAATCCGATTTTGACTACCTCTAAATTTAATTTTAAGAATTTTTTCGATGCATCTCATCGTAGGCTAACATGCTCGATCATATTAACGCGTCTGCAACTCATTTTGACCAGCGGCGAGTTTATTGTGGTCAGTTTTTCCATGCCGTCTGTACGTACGTACGTACGTATGTATGTAACTCGCATATCTCAAAAACTATGGGTCGTAGAATGTTGAGATTTGATATTTAGGATTGTTCTATGATCTAGTTGTGCACCTCCCCTTTTGGTCGCAATCGAATGAATAGTTTATGTACAGGACCGCACAAAAGATTCGAAATACATTACGCTCTATGGGCCGAAATTCATTAAACTCGCATATCTCAAAAACTATTAGGCGTAGAATGTCGAAACTTCATATTTTGGATAGTTGTAACATCTAGTTGTGCACCTCCCTTTTTGGTTCCATTCGATTTGATAGTTTATCTACAGCACCGTCCAAAACATTCGAAATACATTACGCTCAATGGGCCGAAATTCATTAAACTCGCATATCTCAAAAACTATGAGGCGTAGAATGTTGAAGCTTTATATTTAGGATTGTTGTAACATCTAGTTGTGCACCTCCCCTTTCGGTTCCATTCGACTGGATAGTTTATCTACAGAACCGCCTAAAAGATTCGAAATACATTACGCTCTATGGGCCGAAATTCATCAAAGCGTTTTTTAGAGGTATTGGGTTATTTCAAACGACTCAGAAGTGATATATGCTGTAAAGAGTTAGAAAATGAATTTCTCCATTAAAAAAAGTGTCTTTATCATTTACAGTTCTGTTACAGGAACACTCAAAAGATTTCCAATACATTACGGTCAATGGCAATTTTAGGAGATTCATCCATTTCAAGCACAATACCGTCCTACCACATAAGTTAGGTAATGGTCCGACCATGGTCACGTGCCTCCCTCAAGAACTATGCCAAAAGTCGCCAAGCTTGGCGACTTTTTTGTGTACGTGTGTGCATATTTAACTCTCAAATCTCAAAAACTATTATGATATTTCATATATAAGATTGTTGTAACATCTATTTGTGCATCTCGATTTTTGGTTAAAATCTACTGGAGAGTTTATTTACAGGACCACCGAAAAGAATTTCAGTACTTTAATGTCTATAGACATCTTCAATGTAATACAGTTGTAGACAGTCATTGTTTGGTACATACCCAAAATCTCGCCGTCTGTCCTCGACCTTGGCGAGTTTTGTCGAAATGTCGCCAAATTTGGCGATAGTCAGTCATTTGGTCCATGCCCAAAGTATCGCCATTTGTCATCGTTCTTGGCGAGTTTTGGAGAAATATCGCCAAATTTGGGGATAATCTATCATTGTTGGTCCATGCTTAATATCTCGCCAAATGTCGTCGACATTGACGAGTTTCGCCGAAATATCGCCAAATTTGGCACCAAAAATTATTTCGTATTTTGTATAACTCTAAAACTTTAACCCGTAGAATTTTGAACTTTTGTATTTAGAACTATATTATAATATCTAACGGTTTTCAATATCTTTTTTGACAGCAATCGACTGGGAATTTATTTACAGGGTGAGCCAAATGACTTTAAATACATTAAGGTGTATGGATGCATTCAATTCATTGAAAGTCTGTAGTCAATGACTACTTTGGCTATCCCCAACATCTTGCAAACTATCTCAAGTTTGTCGGCTTTTGGTGAAATATCGCCAAATAAAGTGTCAGAAAGAAATCTTTCAAATTGAACTCAGCTTGGCGATATCGAAATGTTTGGCTAGAAATCGCTATATCTTACTATTATTGATATTTTATATCTTTCAAACAAATAAGTTTAGAGGAAGTGCGTAAAAAACATTTTTGATTTAATAGACGTGCAAGGAAGTCATGTGTTGGACACATCAGATTTTTTTGTCGCCAACTTCTAACCTTGGAGACATTTTTTTCTCTCACCAAACATAAAATAAACATATGCAGATACATAAGGAAAAAAAAAAAAAAAAAACTCAAACTACAATACACTTATCTAAACACATTAAAACATTTGTAGACACATTTCAAATGCAATTATAAACAAAATGTACATAAACAAAGCACTAGCTCTGGGCTATGGATACATTAAAAAATAAATAAAATATAACCTTCAAAACATGCAAAATGCTAAAATATGTTTCTGCACAAAATTATACAGCAAAATTTCCCTTAAAATGTTAAAATCACAGTTTAAAATTAATAGGAAAACACTCAAACTGACTACCTCCTCACCACATTCCCACAAGATTTATTCAGTTTTAATATCTCCAAAACACAAAATTTACAATACTAAAAACAGAATAAAATCAGAACTCATCATAAACAACTCAAAAATCCGTATATATTGATTCATATTAAACCTAAAAAGTGCACATGATTTCTGCAAATCCGTGTAAGTAAACCCATATATCGAACAATCCATCTTTCTCAAAACATAAATATCCATTTTTTCATCACAATTCATTATTGCAGCAATTCACATAAAAGTAAAATAACACAGCATACAATAACCTTTATATAAATACGCTACAATAAAAGACAATAATATAAAATCTCAATCGTAAACCAATACAGTGAATCCTTCAATAAATTTTTAACTATAAACAAAAGCACATACCTCAAATTTTCTATTTAATTTCTTATTTAATGGCCTCTATGCTTCACATGCAACACATCTTAAGATAAACGAATTTATTACAGTTTGAAACATCTCAGCAACATTTAATATAATAAAAACTTTTTAACAAAAAAATTAAACTGCCGAAAAACTCAAAAGCAAAAAATAATAAACCTTTTCTTAATTAACCTTAATAACTAAGTTCTTAAACTAATGTAAGTATACCTAAGTAATTTTGAGTCGGTGCCAAACAATCAATGAACAAAGATCACTAAATTGCCTAAATCTCTATTATTAATAGGAGTAATTTATTGTTCACACACAGATTTTGAGTTGTGTATTGCAAAATAGACCTCTCTGCATTTCTGCGAAAGCTCGTTGATCGTGAGAGATGTGAGGAGAGCGCATTTTTTGGAATGTTAATGTTTATCGCCGGAGATTTCACGTTGCACTGTCAATTTGATTTGGTTATTTCTTTAACTTTAAGGTAATTTAGTGATCTTTGTTCATTGGTTGTTTGGCACTGACTCAAAATTACTTAGGTATACTTACATTAGTTTAAGAACTTAGTTATTAAGGTTAATTAAGAAAAGGTTTATATTTTTTGCTTTTGACTTTTTCGGCAGTTTAATTTTTTTGTTAAAAAGTTTTTATTTTATAATTTTTTATGGCTATAAATGCAAATTAACAGCTTAGTGACGTCAAATTGAGCAAGCGAATTCTATACATTCATCTGTGTACGTCACACAGTAGCTAGAATTAAAAAATAACTATTACGTATGCTCGAAAATTCAAGAAATTTAGGATCTTTCACATGTTCTGAAATTTCCAATTTGCAATATTTGACACATTATCACACCTCCAAAAAAAGAACGTCGCCAAGCGGTACACATTTCTTTATGGTTGCCAGTCAAAACTACCACTGGCAGGGTATTTCACTCCCGCTGAACATCGCCCACGATGCCGCCAGAACCAACACTAAATGAATATCAAAATGTAAACAGCACCGGATACGGAACATAGACCAGTTCTTTTTAGCTGTATGAATTTCGAAAAAAAATTAACAAATTGAACTTCAGAAATGTATTCAAATACTCTTTTGCGAAACGGCAAACAAAAACAAAATGTGTGCGCGGGATTTACACATTCGCATGCGTTAACATGATTTATTCAAAATTAAAGTACGTAAATTCAGAACTACAAAAAATCTTAAAAGAATCGTTTTACCAAGCGAAAACAAAATGTACACATATGTGCTGTGTACTGTGAACGAAGATGTATAGGTGGTTTGATGTGCAGTTTTAAACGGTGACGTAAAAGCGTCGCCAATATCCCTTGCAATGGACGATATCGATACGATGCTATTTCAATCACATGTCGGTGGAAAATACAAATTTGAACTAATCAGATTGAAACATCGAGTGTCAACTGAAACTACATTTTAAGTTGATTGGTTGGAGGTTACGTGTTGGCTGAAAAATGACGTTGCACGGACACCGTCCATTAAAAAAAAATCAACTCTTCTGGTAATAGCATCTAACAAATATCGATTCAAGAGCTTATATGCCTCGTTAGAGCTTCTATTTTATTTTATGAAAACTATAAAATTTAAGGAATATTGCATTTTCACGAAGAAAAGGAAAAAGATCACTAAACGAGCTGGCATTAAAAAAAAAAATAGCTATTTAAAAGTCATATTTTATGCGTGTTCATACATTACAATCAGTGAGTGAAAAATCAATCATCCCCTGTTTTCCTACCCTTAGGGTTGGAATTTTTTTTCCAAATCTATATGGTACCAACTTCGGGGTATAATCTTTCCAATAAAAAAAGAATTATCAAAATCGGATTACTCTGTAAAAAGTTATGCTTGGTCATACATAAAAAAAAAATATACGTGTCGACTTGAGAACCTCCTCCGTTTTTCGTCGGTTAAAAATATCCAGATATTTCACTTCTTAAACACGAATCTTAAATATCTCTACACTTCATGAAAAATCATTTTCTTTCACACATAACAAACAAGCATGTTCAACGCGTATGCTGGTTGTGTCAGGCTGTCGGGTTTGATTTTCGGTTAGCAGTTAAATTCTTTCAACGAATCAAATAATTCCTCCAAAAATGATAGGTCCACAGTTAATGTCTTTGACCAATCACATAATTTCTAATCACATCATGAAACAACAACTCAACTCTGCACAAGGGTTACTAAATACCTCTTCTCAATTAGCAACGCTGACACACTTGTTTACTCATCAAAAGCTTTGGTGACTGGCACCCGCTTATGGTATTATTCCCTAAATATTGATAAAGAAGCTATATAACTGGAGAAATAAGTACTGAATTTGTGAAAATGAATCTGCAAAGCATTATTGAAAACTATCACTTAGTAAATACTTTCAAATAATATTAAGCGTACCACTTATTTTATTTGCTATTTTTATAAATTTATTTATTTTGAGTTAGTTTTTCAGAAATTTAACAATTAAACAAGACTGTTTTACTTTGCTTACTGCAAGACCAAAAAAATAAAAAGTGGCTTAATTGTAACACTTAAACAATGATAATCTGTTGTTTAAAAAAAGCTAAAATTAATAAATAACTTTATCAGTAACTCACACACATACACAAATATATACAGGGTGTCCAGTGCTAATGCTGTCCAATGGCTATTTCCTAAACTATTAGTCAGAGACACATAGTTCCAATTGCAAAAATGCTTTAAATTGTATAATCTATTATATGAGAAACAATCAAAGTCAATAAATCAATTTCTATAAAAATTAAGAAATTTAAATTTTTACACGGTCCCCCGGTCCTATCGGTTATATTTAGAAAGATTTTCTTTATGCAATTTCATGCACAATAAAAAAAAATTCGTCCTTCTACGACCAAAATTCACCGATTTACGAAGCAGTAAACATTGTGACTTAAGTCACTTTTCCACGTTTAAAAATGTCCCGTTATGGTAAACTGTTAAGGGACCATATAAATACTGAAATTATAAATTATAGGTTTTAATTTCATTTTCTGGCGTAATGCAGAAAAAGAAGCAAAACTAATTTTAGAGTACTGATCTTCAAGCAGAAAGGGCCTTATTATCGCATGGGCAAATCGGGACTTTGCCCAGGGCCCCCCAATTTCAAATGTTGTTCTGAAATATTCTTTTTTACATCAAAATTTTATAAAAAATGAAACAGATTTCATAGATCAGGGGCCCCCAAATCTATCAATGCCCGGGGGCCCCTGTTGATCATAATCGGGCCCTGCAAACAGAGGGTTATAGTCAAGCTCTATTAAAATCTATCTGTGGTCAGACTTACTAAATCGTATATAGTGTTATGAATTTTCGGGGCAACCCGCTGTTTTGGAATCTGAATATGCACTCGTACAGAAAACTCTTCCTGTACTTTTCGTAGCACACTCTTATGTTACACATCTTTATGCTACCTTTGGCACATGCTACCTATCTTCTGCTTGTTTCCTGGGTTCGTCGTTCTAAAGTCCAGTTGGTGTAGAAAGTTCTAGTAAAAAGTCACTTGTCAGGATGGAACACAAACTTTATTGCTTCTAGAACTTAGTTGAACAATCAGCTGTACAAAATTCACAAGCACACTTAATCAGTAATGTGCTATTAACAGATCGCTTAGATCAGAAGGTCTTACAAAGGCTGTAATTCTCACGCAAAATAAAACACTTCCACAGGTAAAATTCAGTGGAAATATACGAGGGATATCACTAATAATCCCTCAAGACTCAACAGTGAAGAATTTACACACAGCACTTTAAAATCAGCTTCGAAAAGAAGCACGAAACACCGCTTCTATCAAGCGTACTCACACTGAGAGAGCTCTTCACACACTGGGCGTTCAACTCAATCTGAACTGGGGCTTCCTAAGAGCTTCAATTTTTAGCCGACGCAGAAGGTACAAGAAGCTTCCAGAAAAGTCTATTTCTCAAGGATTCCTCATAAAGCGGTAATTTTGATTACGTCATAGAAGAGAAATGATAGGTTATTATGCGTTTTTAATGCAGCAAAAGCAACTTTACAGGCCCCATAGGGAAAATCGCGCAAAATGACCAAAATGTCGCCAAAAATAAGTCCCCAAAAGTGAAGAGATCGAAGCCCTAGGACCAATATTTCTCGAGATTTCTAGAAACCCCATATATTTGAATGATAAACCGAAACCTCCGTATCTCCGGTTCTAGTTGACGGATTTTGATGCAACAAAAGGCAAAATTTATCTATTTGAAGCGTAGAAAACGAATTTTGAACTATTTTAAGCCCCAGAACAGCGGGTTGCCCCGAAAATTCGTAACACTATATAGGATTTAGTAAGTCTGACCTCAGATATATTTTAATAGAGCTTGACTATAACCCTCTGCTTGCAGGGCCCGATTTTGACCAACAGGGGCCCCCGGGCATTGATAGATTTGGGGGCCCCTGATCTATGAAATTTGTTTCATTTTTCATAAAATTTTAATGTAAAAAAAATATTTCAGAACAAACAACATTTGAAATTGAGGGGCCCTGTGCAAAGTCCCGATTTGCCCATGCGATAATAAGGCCCTGTCTGTTTGAAGATCAGTACTCTAAAATTAGTTTTTCTTCTTTTTCCGCATTACGCCAGAAATTGAAATTAAAACCTATAATTTAAAATTTCAGTATTCATATGGTCCCTTAACGATTTACCATAACGGGACATTTTTAAACGTGGAAAAGTGACTTAAGTCACAAAGTTTGCTGCTTCGTAAATCGATGAATTTTGGTCGTAGAAGGACGAATTTTTTTTTATTGTGCATGAAATTGCATAAAAAAATCTTTCTAAATATAACCGATAGGACCAGGGGACCGTATAAAAATTTAAATTTCTTAATTTTTATAGAAATTGATTTATTGACTTTGATTGTTTCTGATATAATAGATTATACAATTTAAATCATTTTTGCAAGTGGAACTATGTGTCTCTGACTAACGGTTTAGGAAATAGCCATTGGACAGCGTTAGCACTGGACACCCTGTATATAGATAAAATGAAATGTACAAGTTAAATCTTTTTGCAACTAAAGACCCTTGGACCTTTTGTACCACATAAGACAGTCATACTGTACTCTTATTTATTTTATTTTTTTATTATTTATATCAGGGCTCAAAAAATCTTAAAATTTTTAGATGTCCTTTTGGGCATATTAATAATTAAAAAAAAAAAAAAATGCCCGATTAAAATTTGTACATGCCCAAACATCTTTAGTTGTGTATTAACAAAAACATTAACATATACTTAAGTTTATTATACATATATGATTTAAAAATTGCTTTTAATTCAATTACAAGCAATTGCATGCCCTTCTACATGTCTTGTTCCTTTTGTGCTAAATAGCCAATGTTCAATCACTTTGGTGCTTATTTGCATTAAATGATTCATCATATCAGATGACACACCGCCACGCAAATGATATTTAATACAATTCATTGCACTGAATACTCCCTCACAGTCAGATGTGCAGGGAGAAAAACAGAGCATAATTTCTATAAGTAGTGGAATATTTGTTAATTTTGCCTGCTACTCTTTAGGTTATATTTACTTCATGCCCAGTCGGGCATGTGAGGGGGAAAAAAATGCATGCCCAATTAGAATTTTTACATGCCCTGGGCATGTCGGGCAATATAATTTTCAAACCCTGATTTATATGGGTTATTTGCAAAGTTTTTTATTAATTTTGTGGCTGAATGATAAACATTGTGTAGTGTTGCACTAATTGTCCTGGAGGTTTTAGATTGAATTTTCTTTGCTTTTGTTAAGTGTGTTATCATTGTTTACAAAAACTACTTAGATTGCTATTCCTAGATAAGCTAATTCTTTTTAACTGGTGTTAAGGGATAGTGCACTAGCTCCCGTAGTCAGATAATGCAGACACATGCCGTGCGTGGAAATATTCAAAGATTTTGCAGATGCTTTTCCAGTAATTCCAAGATTTCTTTAACACTTTCTAAAAAACTTGAAAAGTGTTTATGATTTTGATTTGTCTGTCTGTCTGTCCGTCCGTGCTCTAACTCTCGTAAATGTGCATCAGTTTATATGAAATTGATATATGTTGTTGCTAGGTACTGTACCATGTACCCTATTGAAAATGGTGTATACAGTATTTATAGTTCTTCTACAGGAAGACTCAAAAGTATTCCAGTACATTACGCTCTATAGGCAGTTGTTCTTTAAAGTGTATTTTAGAGATATTCGGCTATTTCAAATGAAACAAAATTGATACATGTTATTAAGAATTACAGGATGAAGCTCTCCATCAGAAGTAATGTCTGTATCATGAATAGTTCTTCCACAGGAGCACTCAAAATAATTCCAATCAGACTTCGTGCGATTACATGACCATCTGTAATCAATTACAAGAAATCATATGGATTACGATTACGATTACAAACAATTTTCAAAAAGATCATGACTAGTGAATGTTAATTTAGTAAAATAGCAGTAATCTTGATGTTAAAGAAATCAAATATGAAAAGAATTCTATTATAATGCAATTTATCATAGCATTTTTGTAAAATTTGTAAAATATTATTTTAGTCATCGATTACAGTCGATTTTAATCGGCACGAAGTCTGATTCCAATGCATTATGTTCAATGGCAGCTTAAAGTAGAGATGTCATAAATATTTGGCCACTGTTCAGTATTCGGCTGTTTTACCGAATATTCAGTTGGCCGAATACGGAACAGATATTCGGCCGAACAGTTGTGGCTGAATATTGCTATGTATTCAGATGAATAATTTCAGAACAAAGAGAAAAAATATTTTTAACATGTATTTTAAATGCATTTACAAATAATATTGATTAGTTATGCTTCAATATGTTAATTTCATATTATAAAATATCCTCAGTCATTGAATTTTATGCTGAATGAAACATAATCTAATGTGTTTAATAATATTACAGAAATGTATACTTTTCGACTTGGTGACACTACTTGACTTGGTTTTCTACCTTCTTTATGGGGTGGAGGCAGGAGGAATCTTTTCAGATCCTCAATTACAAACATTTTGAAACACTGCTACATATGTTTGATCAGAGGCTGTAAAAACTAAAGCATGATGTGATTATTTATAGTTAACCCAGATTAATCACATTTACCATAGCATATTTATGAAATTATGAGTATCTCAAAATATAATTATGCTGCTATTAGTATTTAACTTTGGAAAAGATATTTTTTCATAACTAGCATTTTTTAATTTTACAATAAATATACTGTTGTGTGTTTTGAAGTACCTAAAAATAATATAAAATGAATAAGTCTTTATTTAGTATTTAATTACAAATGTGAAAAGTGACATTTTATTTACAATTAAAATAAAATTTTAAAATATTTGGCCTAAAATAGTTTAATATTTTAATAGTTTAATATTTGGCCTAAACTATGTTCGGAATATTAGATATTTGGCCTGAGCTACTAGCTGAATATTCGGTTATTCAGCCAAATCACTATTCGTTACATCTCTAGTTTAAAGACAGGTATCTATTTAAAGCAAAGTAGTATCTTACTGTATGTGATTAGTTAGTGATCTAACGATGATTGTGTGCTCCCTCAGAAGTTGTGGCAAAGGTCATCAATATTAGTGACTTGTATGATAAATTGCCAAATATTGTGTGAATATTTTTTGTTACGGAAAATGAACCCTAGCTTGGCAATATTTTCATTATTTGGCGGGATATCAAAAATATTTCTAATGTGATAATATTGATCCAGGACGATTTTAATGGGAATTTTGAAAATTCGTTACTCGTGCTCAAATCAACTGATTTAGTTTGTTGTGTTACTTTAAGACAAAGCTAGGTAAGGGCTGTCTGCTTAGGAGGGGTTGCATTAGCTGAAGGAATTTTTAAGGGTTTATAACGCATTAACAGATTTACATGCAACAAGGTTGCAGGCATTGATTTTCTAGCCTGTGGGACATTAATTTTAGACTGCTAACCCTTAAAAGAATAAATTTTTTGCTTTCCATGTTCATGAGATACTATTATTTTGTATAACAGGAATACCTATTTATATTTTCATCTTTCCTGCAAGATTGGAAGGTGTTTATTATTTCAATTTTTCTGTCCATTCTTCTATTCACCAGTCTGTGCTCTAACTGCCGTAAATATAATTAGTGTGAAAACTATATATGTTTTTTCTATGTACAGTGCCATGTACCCTATTCAAAATGATGTATCTAGCATTTAAAGTTCTTTTATAGCAGCCAAGAGAAAAAAAGATTCATCATCACACTCTATGGTCAGTCATTCTTGAAAGAGTATTTTGGAAGTATTTTTTTTTTTTTTTTTTTTTTTTCAATGAAAGCAAAGTTGACTTATATGCTATTAAGGCTCATAAAATAAGTTATCCATTAGTGTCAGTGATAAGATAGTGTCTGTGTTATAAATAGTTTGACTAGAACACTCAAAAGAATTCTAATACCTTAAGATCTATAGCAGTTCAGAGATATCAATCTATTTCAAATGCAGCACAATAGGTATAAAAATGTTTATAACAGTATCTACAAAATCTAGCCAGATTTAAGGACAGTAAATTGCCAAAAATATTGTTGTGTGAAAGGGTTTTATAATCGATGCGTTTAGCATGATTTATCTTTGTTTTTTGTTTGTTTGTTTTTTAAGATGGATAGTTACCTAAGAGAAATATTTTTTTGTGTCACTATAGTACAAGTGCATTGCACAGATGTGTGCATGTATGCATATACATGTGTTCATATACGCACTATGTAGTATTCAGTTATCACAAGCTATAATGAGTTTGCAGAACAGCGCACATAGTTTTAGACTATGTGCGCTGATAGTTTTTTCTTTATCTGACTATGCTAGCTCCTTCTACATTATGTAATTTTAACCATCTAGACCTTGTTATTTAAATATTAAAGGAAGGTATGAAATTGTTACAAAATAAGTATTTAAGGGAAAACTTAAATAATGTCTAAATGAATAGGGCTTCATAAATGTATTTTTTTTTTTTCATTTTCATATGATTTAGTTCTTCAAATCATTTGAAGGCATAAAATTAGTATATCTTGTATGTAGGAATGACAATCTGAATTATATTTTATAGTTTTGAAATGGAAGTGAAAAAAAGGATACCTAAAGAAAGAAATGGAAAAAAGATAAAGGTATGATTGTATTAACTAAACTTTCATCTGTATTTTTTTTCCAATGTTTACTTAAATTTAATAAAATACAGTGTGTTTTATACAGCATTAAAATTTACTACTTTTTTTAATAAGTGCAGTAAGAATATTCTGGAAGCAAAATGCTTGCATAAAAATATTTCACATATTTAAGAAATGTATAGTAATACCTTTTTTTAATGTTGAATTTATTTATTTTGGTTTTTGGGTCCCACCATCTTGTTGATTTTGAAAGTATAGCTTAGACCAAGCATAATAAAATGAATTACAGTGGAATTTCGATAACTCAACGTCCCAGCAACCCTCAGAAATATATGACTTAGCTGAAGTTCGAGTTATCAAAGTTACCTACGATTACTCTCTACTGGCACTTAAGATGGGTCAACATGGTTTGATATGTGCCATAATACTATAGTTGCACGCATTTCAATTTTTTAATAGCTTATGTAAACGGCAAGAGAAGAATGGTGTCAATAGGTTTATTAAAACTCTCAAAATTTGGCCTCATTACATATTAATTAGTATACATACCATGTAAATCTTATTTGAAAAAAGCAGTTATTTTTTGTTGTTTGTATTTTTTAAGGTTGTTGGCATTCACAAAGTCAACTAATTTTTGAACACAGTTAAATGGGGTGTTGTCTGTGTCTTCAGTGGTCTCCAGGTATTGTTTTAAGATGTGAACATTGTCCTGCAAGCAAATGCTTGTTGGAGGTGGGGGGATTTCAGCTTCCTCTTCGGGCTCTCTGCAAACTGCATTCACTTTTGCCTCGTCAGACAAGGGTTCTGACGTTGCAGTGTTGTCATCGATGCACATGAAATCTTTTTCCCTGTCCATATCACCCATGCCTTCAAAGGGATCCCAATTGTCGTCTCTCACTTCATTGTCATTTGCACTGAAGAAACCACAGCTCTTGAAACAGTTCTCGATCACCGTTTGAGAAATCTCTCTCTCCCACAAGTGCGAAATGAGGCGCATGGCATCTAGCACATTGATTTTGTGCTCTATGCCATTCTCCACATCCTCGATGGATTGGTGCACTAAGCGTTTTTAATAGGCATGCTTCAGGCACTTAATGATGCCTTCATCTGCAGGCTGAAGTTTTGCTGTTGTGTTGGCCGGCAGGAAGAGCAACTTAATCGCGGACAAGTTTGTGATATCACCGTGAGCAGTACAATTGTCCACGAAGAGCAACGCTTTTCTGTTTTGGTTGAAAAACTTTGAATCCAGTTTCCGTATGTACATCTCAAACAAGTTCAGTGTCATCCAAGCTTTTTTATTTGCATGGTAGTACTCCATGCGCAGTGATTTTACATTCTTTAAGCACTGGGGCTTCTTTGTCTTTCCAATGACCATCAAAGGCAGTTTTACAGTCCCATTGGCGTTTGCCCCTACTAGAATTGTCAACCGTTCTTTGCTGAGCTTGCCACCAGAGCATTTCTCATTGCGAAACATCATTGTCTTGTTCAGCAAGACAAGAGTCCGGTAAGACAAGAGTAAAAAGGAGTCCGGTTTCATCTAGGTTGAAAACATTTTTGCGTTCATATGACTGTAGAAGCTGTGGCAAACTCTTCCTCCAGTTCTAGCATATTTCATCTGAAACATCCTTTGCTTGTCCGTGTAGGGTGCGGAACACAATCTTGTTCCTGGCTTTGAACTTGTCCAGCCATCCTGTACTCGCGTTGAATCCATCGACATTCAGCAGGCGAGAGAAGTTCGTGGCTTTTTCTTTCAGTAACACTCCGCTGAGGGAAATGTTCTTGCTTCGGTGGCTCTCGAACCATTTCAGGAGTGCTGCTTCAACGTCAGGAAAAGCACACTTTTTTGCATGTTTGCTCAAAGAGTCGGCACCTGATCCATGGCAGATCAAAATCTTTTGCTTAACTTTCAAAATCGTAGATAAAGTGTTTGGAGGTATGCCATACTTAGCAGCCACAACTTTCTTTTTCAACTGAGGATTTTTTTCAATTTCCAAAATAAGGTTTGCTTTTTGATCTAAAGTAAGCGTGATCAATTTCTGGATAGACATTATGGATACAAAATGCTGATTAATTCAACAAGTGCAATTCAAAGAATGTAACTTCAATGTCACGAGAGTCAAAGAGAGAAGAGCGTCCAGCTGGAATCCTTATCAGGAATGTGCAACTTTTTCTACATGCGGCCAGGAAGGACCCAATTTCCCTCTCACAAAACAGGTGCTCTTCCCCCCCCTACATTCTCCAAAGTGAACCCTCCTATAGCGTAAACTCGGGCGTTGCAAGAGCGACCAAGGAGACGCTATAATTGACCTATGATCAGGCTAGCCGCAACACATGGCGTTGTGAAAAAGTCCTACGAGAAATATAACATTCGGTGACCACAAAAGATATGAAAAGAAGGAAACCAAAGACTTACCCCAGCTGTAGTTCAGGGCTTGAAGATCTTCCGTGAGAGAAAAGGGAACCACATATGAAAGACGAACACTTTAACTAGAGACTTACTAACAGGAAAACTTTATTCACTGGCAGAATGCACGGTACATTAACATTAGTGCGAAAGAACATTAATGGGGTTTTATTCAAGAAGGAGATAGATTATACATGGTGTATTTCGAAAAGGCAAAATGGCGCACACGCCATGCAACATGGTCAAATACTACAGAAAAAGGGGAGCTTGCAGCATTTTATCTTTTTGAAAATTTAAACCGAAGTAATTTAATAAGGAGGGGGTGTCTTATTTGCCTAACGGAGAACTTATTGGTCATAAAACATTTACTACGGTACTGTTCCTGCCGCCTCCAACAAAAAGGCCACGTTGTTCGTGTTGGGGAGCACTTCCTTAGTGCGTCGTACTTAGGGGTTGACAAAAGGTGAAGTGAAGTCTTGCTCTTTCCAGACGGCTCGCCATCGCCAATTTTCTCGGCAACCCCGGCCACACGTCACAGGCAGGGAGGAGAAAGCGCCGCGATTGGTTCAAAGGTAAGCGCGGGCAGAAAACCCCTGACGTCATCCCGGGGAATGATGATATATTTTGCCGCGGAGGTGATGGCCGGATTGCCAGTGGCGCTTATGATCCTCATTATGAAGAGTTGGCGAGATGCTCGAAAATCGCTGTGACTGTTGAAGAAGGAACACGTGGTGCAAGCGTGCCGCCATATTGGAAGCACACAAAAAAAACTGGCTAGCCGGGGAAAACATTTTAAAAAGGAAAAGGGGGGACGAACCAGGAGTACACACATTGTAAAATTAATACTTATGGAAGAAAATGCAAAACAGGAATACATGTGATATTTCCATCACATGTTCCTCCCCTCACATCGAGAGAAAAAAATGCTAAAGCCAAGGAAAAAAAAATTTTTTTTTTTGTGTTGCAAGATCCCCTTTTGTACAAAAAGTGACATGCACAATATAAAATGACTACAAGAGGTATAAATAGGAAATCAGGACATACTGTCCTTACACCAAATCTGGGATGGTACCATATCATTCCATGTATCACAGTAGTAAAATACTCAAGAAAAGGTAATGCAGTTATGTTATTCGCTACATCTGATCTCACATTATTAGGCATGTCATAAATAAAGCAAGAGAAAAAAACTTTGAAGCATCAAGAAAAAATTTAAACTAATTAGCAAAAATGTACAATCAATTGTCATGAGATACAGTGAGAGAAAAAAAAAACGTTTGGCCAAAGAAACACAAAAAAAAAATGGGCTAGCAAAGGATCCTTTGTTTATACCCTAGCACATCATAATATATACACTCTCTGGGTACCCAAGAGTCTGAAAAAAACACAGTACATGTACATAATATATTTGTAAGTAGGAACATGAAAGAAAATATTACACTAAACAAGAACTCAAAAAAATATTGCTGTAGCTTATGGTTGGTGAAGAAAAAAAACATTGTAAGTCAGGTACTATTGTAATTAATGGTATAAAGTGAGACATTCAGGCTGCAGCAGGTGCATGTGTTGACACTACGCAAAAAGAAAGAAGTTGAATAAAAGAGTCAAAGGGAGTGGCACACTATCTAATGAGAAGGCTGATCAGTTCCTTCTCATACACCAGAATCATGTGACCAGAAAGTTTAAGATAGTCTTTAAGAGGAAAGGGAGTCATCAAAGGTATTGTGAGAGATGAAAACCATGCACATGAATACTCACATTATGTAGTAAATTTAACAAGTTACATATGAATTAAGAAAAACACTTCCATAATGTTATTACACGAAACACATTTAGAACACTGGAAAAGTTATATTGTAGATATACAATGAGAGTGAAATTATGAGTGGAAGGAAAAAAAAATTGCAAATAACACTTTAATGCGAAAAACTTGTCTATATGAAACATTAAATACAATTGGGGTGAACAAAAAATATACACTAGTGACACTTCAATGCTAAACAAGGTTGGCTACATGGAAGAAAAAAGATACAATGTCTTCGTGACAGCAAGTGTGGGTGTAAAAAGGATTGTTCATGGAGAAAATAGAATTACATTTCAGATGTCATACATTTTCTGGCGAAATTCTTACAAGAGGAAGAAAAAAGGAAAAAAGTTACTTGCTTCTCTTTCGAAGAAAATACCTTGCATGTCCTGTACCACGAGAGTCCTGGGAGGATGCGTCACCAGTCTGTTCATCTGCCAGGGTACACTGAGGAGCACTGTCAGTCATTTCCACTCCTTGTAGGCGAGTATGGGGAGCATGACTCTGCAGAAGTGTGCTATCCGGTAAGGCGGTTTCAGGCATCAGACAGGGAGGGGAATCATCATTCGCATACCCATTTTGGGGGGCAGTCGAAATGGGAGACAGTTCAGGAGGGGGTGTTGACATCTGAGATACGCCAGACACTTCTGCCACTGGAGACTGAAACGGGGTGGTAGGACCTTCCATCACGCCATAGGGTTCAGTCCGTGAAGACACAACACCCACTGTTTCCAGTTGTGATGCACCACCAGCACACTCATCACAGTTACAGGGGACAGCAGATGTTGAAGACACATGAGGAAAGGAAGGAACTGCAGTTGGGGTGGCCTGACATCCTTTTTGGTGCTGTGGGGTCTGAGATTTATGTAGTGACGCTGATTATTTCAGATGGTCTTTTCGTCTTGGCACCTTCCATATGGAGTCGATGTGGATAAGTGATTCAGTAATGACGGGGCTGTTCTCGCGTTTCACTGCCAAAATTACCGGACTGATGAGGCGAATCACTACGTATGGCCCATAAAGGGTAGGGCGGAAAGACGATCTTGTTTTTATGTATACCACATCTCCGACTTTAAAGCGACGCAATTTTGCCTTCTTGTTGTAGAGACGATTCCGGTTCTCTTGTTTATCAGTATGGGATTGGAACACATTCCTGTATATGTTATCCATGAGTTGGAGACACTTACTGACATACTGGTGTTGGGACGGATAACTGGGTGTGTGATTTGGAAAGTACGTGTCAAAGACATTGGACAGAGTTCTCCCAAAATGAACCAGATTTGGAGCCACTTCAATGGAATCGTGGGTTGTAGCATTGTACAATGCCTGATGTAGCAAGACAGCTTCCGTGAATGGATGCCTATTCTGGACAAAAGACTTGACAGAAGACTTTATAGCGGCATTTATCCTTTCCGCATAAGAGTTAGCTTGTGGCCTGTTTGGGGTAGTGTGACGGAGATTAATACCTAAAGACTTGTTTAATATATGGAGGGCTTCTGCAGTAAACTGTGTACCCCTGTCAGTTGTAATGAGAGAAGGACGTCCATGTATGCAGATGTACTGTAGTAAGGAATCAGCGACAGATTTCACAGTGATATTTTTTTAGAGGAAACAGTTGCATAAATCTGCTGAATTTGTCAATAATGGTGAGTATGTAGTATGTCTGTCGGATAGGGCCTACGATGTCCATGGCAATCTCGATACCAGGAGCATTCGGGAAAGGTGCAACCTGTAGAGGCGCATGCGGAATGCTATGACTTTTGAATTGAAGGCATTGGTGACAAGAAGCTACAAAATTCTTTGTGTCAATGAAGATGTTTCTCCAGAAATATTTTGCTTTTAAACCCTGATATGTTTTATGAATGCCACTATGGTCAATATGAAAAATTCGTAGTAACTTTGGGATTAGGGACTGAGGAACTACAATTCTTGCATCATGTGATGACTTAGAGTTAGGACTTGAATTAGCATGGTAGAGAAGATTATCTTGTGGGTTAATGAAATACTTGAAAAAT
This sequence comes from Cheiracanthium punctorium, assembly GCA_038373885.1. Taxonomy (NCBI): domain Eukaryota; kingdom Metazoa; phylum Arthropoda; class Arachnida; order Araneae; family Cheiracanthiidae; genus Cheiracanthium; species Cheiracanthium punctorium. Next base: position 735,020 of record JAWZYV010012686.1, on the reverse strand, counting down.
TTCTGTGGAAGAGTTCCTTGCATGATTTTGTCTCTGAGAGAAGAAATGAAAGGATCTTTTGACTGCTCGTCTAAAAAGGTGGTAAGTGAAATTTCATTTTCAGGGTCTGAAGAGTTTAAATGATTGAGGAACACTGGAATGGCTTCATCAGAGTTAATGATGTCTTGATTGCTTGATAAATCATCAGTCGTGGGATCTTGTTCAAGGCGAGACAGGTAGTCTGCGAGTACATTTTCTTTGCCTGGAATGTGCTAAAAATCGAAGGAGTATTCCGCAATGTCCATGAGCCAACAAGTAGTAATATCAGCGGGGGATGAAATATGTCGATAGTGCTTTAACGGCTTGGAATCAGATAAAATTTTGAAATGACGTCCGAAAAGGTAATATTTAAAGGCAAGGATTCCCCTATGTATAGCCATAAGTTCGAGTTTAAGAGCTGGATATTTTTTTTCGGATGGAGATAAGGCTTTAGAAAAGAATGATATGGGGAGAAATTCATCACCATGCTTCTGTAATAGGACTGCAGCAATCGCTGATCCTGAGGCATCAGTGTTCAATACAAAAGGTTCATCTAATTTTGGGAGCATAAGAAAGGGTTTTTTGAAAAAGGTGTCTTGTAACTTTCGAAAAGCCTCTTCTTGGAGAGGGGTCCACTTGAAAATCGCATTTAATTTGGAGACATCGATCAGAGGTTGTGCTAATTCAGCGAAATTTGGTATTAAATGTCTATAAAATCCGCAGATTCCAAGAAAGCGTTTAGTTTGCTTCTTTGTCTTGGGAGACAGAAAGGCAGTGATTTTTGAAATGTTAGACTCAATAGGGTAGATTCTATTTTGCTGTATATGGAACCCAAGATATTTAATTTGTGAAGTATGAAAGGTGCATTTGCTTGGGGACAATGTAATATTATATTTCTTCAGAACACAAAATAATTTTTCAAGCTTTAAAAGGGTTTCCTCAGCAGAATTTGCTCCTACAATAATATCATCTTGATAGGCGTAGATACCTTCACAGGCTGTTTCTTCGAGAATAGAGTCCATTAAATATTGGAAAACGCTGGCTGAATTTTTGAGGCCAAAGACTAGTCTTTTGAACATGAAGGAGCCCCATGGGGTAGTAAATGAAAGAAAATTTTGTAAGTGATCAGGCATGTGAATCTGCCAATATGCATTGGGGAGATCCAAGACAGAGAAAAATTTAAATTTTGAAAGATTGTTTATGATGGTGTTGATACGTGGAAGTGGGTATGTAGAAAGCCTAATGATTGAATTGAGAAGCCTTAAATCAAGAGCTAATCGATATTGCTGTCTACCGTCTTTGTCGACACCTTTCTTCTTTACGAGGAGCATAGGACATGCCCAGTTAGAAATATTACGTTGAATTATGCCAGCATTTATCATTTTGTTTAATTGCTTAAGAGCCTCACTTTGTAAACTATGCGGAATTGGTAAGGGCAATGTTTTGGTAGGAGTATCATGAAGAAGTTGAATGTCCGGAGTGACTCTGTCTGTATGGCCAAGAGTATCAAGTTCTTTTGAGAAAACAGTGAAATGATTGGAAAAAAATTTTAGGAATTGGAATCGAGTCTCTTGGGGAAGATGGTCAAGATTAAAATCGGCTGGCAAGAGATCAAGCCTACGCTTATCGGACCTCTTCAGTTGGAACGATCAAATTTATTTGATGAGAATCATTTACGGAATAGTTATTGCTATCTGATGAAATATCATCTTCTTGAATTGGAACAACATGGCCAATGATTTGATTTTTATTTAAATAAAGAGGAACATCAGACGTATTCGTCAGTGGAATTGAAAATATCAGATCAACAACTTTTTGATGATAAGAAAAGTTATTGGTAGGGTTTGACTCTTGAGTAGCCCTATCAGCACAGATATAATTAAACGAGTGAATGGATGGGTCGGCCTGAATTGATTCATTGTGAAATTTGGGTAGGAAGATAAATTGATCTTTGAAGCCTCTTGATGTTTTGACTTCAGCATATATGGTTTCCTGTGGAGGCATGCATACTTTTCTAAGTAAGTGGACATTATTGCTGATATCGATTTCTTGCATTTGAGAAATATGGTCAGTAACTTCTGGTACCTTGCATGAGGCAGCGGAATATCATTAATTGTAATAGAATTATCAGATAAATTTAGAACAACCTTATTTTGAGAAAGAAAATTGAAGCCTAAAATGGCTTTGAATTGGCTATGAAGAGGGGTGATGAAAAAATGAGCCTTATGAAATTTTGATCCAATCTTGAATGGCAGAATTATGCATGCTGAAAAGTTCACATTTGAATTAATGGTTTTTATATTTACTTTACGCGATATATATTTGAATTTAATCTTAGATTTAATAGAGTGAAAAAAATCTTCATCTAAAACATTTACAGTACTACCGGAATCTAAGAGAACATGCATGTCGTCCTTGGCAATCGAAATTTGGATGATCGGTAGAGATTGTGAAGTGCCTTCGACGTTGTTAAATATGAAGTGAGGCAGGGTATTATCAGTTTGTGTGGCACGCTGTATTTCATTCTGACTATTGCGAACTGTGACAGGGTCAGTCTGTGTGGATTGCGACGTTGAAATTATTATCTTTTGCGTATTATGCTGTTGACTAATTTTGTTTTCACGAGGAATTATGGACGGTTTGGATGAAGGAATGAAGGGTTGTGCCGTTGCAGACAAAGTTGACTTTGGCACCTGATGAAAAGACTGATTCGGCCCTCTACTCTCACCAGTAACAGGTAGCGTTGGCCTTAGGTTAAAAAAGAATTATGTGAGGGGTTATTAGGGATGTGACCTCGGGAGGGGGCAGGAACAGCACCGAAATCTTGTGACAGCTTGCCAGATTTTATATCATCTTGAAATTTGAAACATTTGCTAAGAACATGTCCTGCCTTGTTGCAATATTGGCAAGAGACACGTGACCTGTTATTATGAAAGTATGATGGTCGGCTGTTATTTCTGAATCTTTGTGGGTTAGGAAATTCACTATTGAAATCTATCTTATAAGGATTGCGACCTCTGCTAGAACGGCTTCTCGAGAAATTACGAACGTTATGACCACGTGACTTAAACATAGGATTTTGTCTTAGGTTATTATAACGGGAAGAAGAATTATCTGAGGAACATTGCCCCAATTTTTCAAGAAAAGATTGCATCGCATCTACCTTGGTACTTAAAAAATTCAAAGAGTCAGTACCTGAAGAAGAATCAGAAGCCTGGATGGAAACGAGATGCTGTGCTTTTGCAACAGCCGCATTGAAGTCTTTGATTTCAAGTTCGAGAACCTTGGTTTTAATCGCGGAGGGGAGACCAAGCATAAAGTGATTTAATTTCATCTCATTCAGTGCATGTTCATCTTTTAAAGATGGAAATACCCTCGACACCATATTAGAAAGTCTGTGGGCCATGGCTCTGACGGATTCTCCTGGTAGCAACTTAATAGATTGGAGGTCAAGCATGGAAGGATTGGCATCAGATTTAAAATATTGAGAGAAACTATCCACGACTTTTGCATAAGAAGTCTCATCCTGCAATTGCGCTGATTGCACAAAGAAATCTCTAGCCGGTCCAACAAGTTTAGACTTGAGGTAGCACAAGGCCATACTATCATCCCATCCATTGAGAGATTTTATGGTATTAATTTGAGAAATAAAGAAATCCAGAGAAGCAGGATCACCATCATAGGGTTCCTGGTGTGGAATAAATGAGCGATGAACAGAGTTCTCGCCATTATTCGCACTGATTGATCCATTTGGTCGAGGCATAGCTACAGTTAAGGAAAGCGATAATATATATAGCAGAGAAGAAAAAGGGTGAAGCGGGTAATGAGTCAAAAAAAAATTGCAAAAAAGTTATTACAACAATAATAGAAATTACAAAAACTCAATGTAATGACTGAATTTTCAAGAGATGATCATTCCGGGAGAGAAGAAAAAAAACTCAGACAATGCAGAATAAATTAAACTATTGACCATATCATAGAGGCAAAATATAAAAAAACTGTAGCTGGCAATGAGGGAGTCAGCAAGGCACAAAAGGGGTGGAAGAAAACTAGGATGAAATATGTCTAGAGGCAATTATTCAAAAACAAGATAGACTATTACACTATCGGTTCACAAAAGAAAAGGAGATATTTTATACATTATGAAGTATGTAACTAAGGAAAATCACTTAAATACAACTGTAGATACCAGTTAAACAAAATTATTAAATAAAATTGATGCCAATGTAACTATGAATAAGCATGAAACAAATTAGTGTAGTTTTTTTTTTTTTTTTTTTTTTTTGAAAAATAGGGCCTACAAATACTCTACACAAAAATGCACAAACTTAGAAATTACCAAAACATATAATGCATACATTGCAACAAAATGCACTACAACATGTACCATAAAACTTATGAAGAAAAAAATACTATTATAAAAAGAATTGGTCACCGTAAGACGAAAGACACTGCAGTAATCTGGTATACAAAAGCTATTAAAATATTATTTCCATGAATGGGAAAAGCAGATAATAAAAATAATGGCCAGAACTGAACGATCGGCGCCGAAAACGGACATTAAGAAGAGCCGTAACTCAAGTATTAACGTAACAAAGCGGACGAAATCAACATATATTGGACTCGGAATGTGCTTCGGTATAGGTAGCAAACAGATCAAAAAAGATGGTCAACAGCACCATTTACTATAGCGTAAACTCGGGCGTTGCAAGAGCGACCAAGGAGACGCTATAATTGACCTATGATCAGGCTAGCCGCAACACATGGCGTTGTGAAAAAGTCCTACGAGAAATATAGCATTCGGTGACCACAAAAGATATGAAAAGAAGGAAACCAAAGACTTACCCCAGCAGTAGTTGAGGGCTTGAAGATCTTCCGTGAGAGAAAAGGGAACCACACATGAAAGACAAACACTTTAACTAGAGACTTACTAACAGGAAAACTTTATTCACTGGCAGAATGCACGGTACATTAACATTAGTGCGAAAGAACATTTAATGGGGTTTTATTCAAGAAGGAGATAGATTATACATGGTGTATTTCGAAAAGGCAAAATGGCACACACGCCATGCAACATGGTCAAATACTACAGAAAAAGGGGAGCTTGCAGCATTTTATCTTTTTGAAAATTTAAACTGAAGTAATTTAATAAGGAGGGGGTGTCTTATTTGCCTAACGGAGAACTTATTGGTCATAAAACATTTACTACGGTACTGTTCCTGCCGCCTCCAACAAAAAGGCCACGTTGTTCGTGTTGGGGAGCGCTTCCTTAGCGCGTCGTACTTAGGGGTTGACAAAAGGTGAAGTGAAGTCTTGCTCTTTCCAGACGGCTCGTCATCGCCAATTTTCTCGGCAACCCCAGCCACACGTCACAGGCAGGGAGGAGAAAGCGCCGCGATTGGTTCAAAGGTAAGCGCGGGCAGAAAACCCCTGACGTCATCCCGGGGAATGATGAAATATTTTGCCGCGGAGGTGATGGCCGGATTGCCAGTGGCGCTTATGATCCTCATTATGAAGAGATGGCGAGATGCTCGAAAATCGCTGTGACTGTTGAAGAAGGAACACGTTGTGCAAGCGTGCCGCCATATTGGAAGCACACAAAAAAACTGGCTAGCCGGGGAAAACATTTTAAAAAGGAAAAGGGGGGACGAACCAGGAGTACACACATTGTAAAATTAATACTTATGGAAGAAAATGCAAAACAGGAATACATGTGATATTTCCATCACACCTCCCCCAAGACAGTGACCACCTGGGAGTCTTTGTTCAGTCCCACTCCAACCTCCCCTTCCCTCCACAATCTCTTATACCCTCTCGGACATTGGAGGGGAGGGGGTGAAGGGCTTTCCAAGAATGTGTGACGTAAGTGGATGCCATTGCAATTCACAGAAGGAAAACATGAGTGGACTGGCATTTGAAGTTTTTTAGCTGAATTGTGTTTTTGCCAGGGAAATCTATCACAAAAACTTCGACTTGGAAGATATTCACTTCGAGTTATCGAGACAGTTTTTAAAAGAAAAGTATAGGAATGATTCGGGACTTGAGTTCAAGTTAGCGGATTATTCAACTTATAGAAGTTATCGAAGTTCGACTGTATGTTATTTTTAATGCCTAAAATGTTCTCCAGTATAATTTTAAATTCATAACTCTATTAATATATGCTTTTGTTTTAATAATTTAGGAGACAAAACATGTGTCATAGGTATTCTTTGATGATCCTAATTGCAAAATACAGAATTCTTATCTTGGACAAAATTTTATTGAAGCTTTACAGTAAATTTATTTGTACTTTTGCTTTTGAATCTTTATTGCAAGAAGCTGTCTTAAGAAAGCCAGATTAATCAGGCTGTAAAAATAATTTATTATTCAGATAAATTTAAAAGCTGTTTTGCTTCTCAAGTCAGAGAATGAATATTTTCAGTAGTAAAGTACAGAGTTCTATTTTCTTTTTCTCTTTTAGGAGTATGCAATTATGAAGAAAATAGTTTTAAGATTTTTTAAATTCTGGGTGTCATTTATGTTGTAAAATATGTGTGTAAAATAGAAAAGAAATTAGTTCTGATGAAATCTCTCCTCTTACTACGCAATTAAAAAATAATAATTTAAAAAATTCATTTACTGCATTAAAAGTTCATGCTGTTGTATAATTAGATTTTTCATTACTGCTATTAATTTTATATAATGTTCAAGCTCTGTGATCTGCTCTATAAATACTGTTTTCCATTGATGTGTTTTGTTAATTTAAAAACAATTTTTTGTCTTGCATATCATTTGTATTTATTTAGATATATACTTCATCTGATGATTCTGATAATGAACCACTTATTAACCAAAGAAGCAAGCCTTTAATGAATTCGAAGAGCCACAAAAGATTGGAAAGTGATTCGGAATCTGCAGAAAATGAGTAATGATGTTTCTTATTAATTCAAACTATGTCACTAATTAGCATAACATATATACAGGGGGGTTATAATTAAACTTCCCTTAAACAGGGTTCAACAGCTAAAACGGGTGAACAGATTGTAACGAAGTTTAGTATGTAGACTACACTTGACATGCGGTCAAGGAATTTCGAAAAAAAAAAAGAAAAAAAGTTCAGAAAGTGACCACTAGATGTCACTTTGCACGAATAATCATGAAGCTTAGCAATGGAAGTGGCTAATTCAAAATGCACAAGCAATTTCAATATTTATTCAATAGTTTTGGGCATTTATCAACTAATTTTGGTCAGTTTTTGAGCTCAATTCACCATGCAAAGTGGGACATCTTTTGAGCTAAACTTTTTTTTTAATTTTCCTTCAGCACATTTCATGTGCAGTTTATTTGCCAAATTGGGTGGCAAGAGGCTCATCAATCCTAACTGCAGAATGTTGTTTATAAGGGAGTTTTAATTATGACTACCTTGTATGTATAAACCTAGTTTTACTAAAAGTGGATGTTTTAAATATAAATCAAAGAACTTAGCTATTTGAAAAAAGGTAAGCGAAATAAAAACTGTATTAGCTGTTTGATATACATGTTTAAATTCTAAAATCCCCCCTCCTAATATACTAAAAAACATCAATATTTATTTATTTTACCTTTTTTCACCAAGAAAAAAAAAAGACCTATTGTTGGCTTGAAAATAATATCAATTTTTGTTAGCTGGATGATGTATTGCTGAATTTTTCTACTTAAATATAACTATCATGCATGGAAAAATACATTAAAGGAAAGTATAAACTTTACTGTTCTTGAACATGGAAAATTGTACAAATTATGTGCATTATTAATCATTACTTAATCTTCTCCTGGAAGTTTCACGTGAATTTTAATTTATTTTCCTTATAATTACTTTACTATTTTAATTATTCAAATTATATTAAAACCTGTATTTAAAAAAAAAAAAAATCTTCATTCATATGTCAGTGTTCTAACATCGTAAGCCAGTTGTTTTGCTACCGCAAATGTTATTAAGTTCAAAGGATATTTACAATAGTAATAGAATTTAATTCTTATTATTGTAAATAAAACTGTTCACAAACTGAGAAATTGAAGTTTCATTTTATATTTTATCATGTAAGAGGCTACTGTACTTATTTTGAAAATAGAAAATAAGTTTTATGCAAACTAAATATAAGGTTAATGCTATTGAAGTTTGTCTAAATTTTGTTACTCAAGAAAAATATTGTAAAGGTTAATTTTATATATTTTGTGATATTTTAGTTAACTTGTGTTTGCATGTGCCATGCCTTCAATATATTCTCTTTTCTTTCCATGGTTATAAATTAGTTTTAATGTTTAAATAGTTATCTTAATGCACTATTAATAGAGATTGCAATCCGGCACTAATTTCAATCCAGTCGGATCAAGTCCAATGACCATCAATCTGGTGGGATCCGGTCCGGATTGGCCACATTAAAACAATTTCTCTTTCCTTCCAAAATTAACTGTATAAAAGATGTTTAAGTGAGTGTATCATAAAGTTTATAAAAAAGATCGTTTATTTCTTAGGAAATCCACTCATTATCAACTCTGTTATAATTAAGCAACAATTACGAATAACATGAACAGTGAAAATCTAGTATCTAAACAATAAAAGTCCTGTTCATAACAATCCGGGATCGACTCATTGCTCCCAGTACATCTACCATGTTGAAATTTTGATAAAAATGACATTTTTATCTCTAACTAAAAGCAAAACTTTTTATACACTTCAAAAGATCTAAGAAAAATTAACCTTTTTTAACTTGCAGCTACTTTCAACTCTAAATATCTAGCAAGATATCGTGCCTTGAAAAGTAAACAGAAAAGCGAAGATTATTCATTAATGGATTTTTTTTTTTTAAATCACGGAACTTAATCTCTCACGTATATTGATTAGATGATGTCATATACTGGCGAAAATACTCCTTTTGCATGACAAGCAATGCAAGGACAGTTTTATTTAATATTTAAGTTCTATTTAACTGAAAAATTTCCCACCTTGAAAAGTAACCAGAGAAGCGAAGACGATTCATTCCTTTATTCTTTGAAAAAAAATCACGGAACATAATCTCTCGCGTAGATCGATTAGGTGATGTCACATACTGGCGAAAATACTCCTTTTGCGTGACAAGCAATGCAAGGACAGTTTTATTTAATATTTAAGTTCTATTTAACTGAAAATTTTGATAGATTTGGGGCAAATTTATTGAGAATGTGTAAAATTTTGTTTGCACAACACTTAAACACCTATTTGTAGGAATTCTTTTTTAGAAATTGGCAACACTCTTTGAGATCAGGAAATGTATTGTTGTTTATGAAAGTCATGTTTTTTTTTTTTTCATTGCTCTCACCCGAGTGTTTTTAAATGTTATGGCGTGACATTTGTGAAATCCTATTTTGAAAGTGTTTGAGTGTTTTAGATTGTTTTGGTGACAGCGTTTGCTTAATTTTGGATTCGTTTAAATGGATGCATTTTGATTTCAACGTTGTTGGATCGCAACTTTTATTTCGATTGTTTTGGGACATTTGTTTTATTTTTGTCATAAATCCATAAGCATTTGTTTAATTTTTAAGTGTTTAATTGAGTGTTTTAGATTGTTTATGGTGACATATATTTTTGTTATAAGCATTTAATTTTGAATTCATTTAACTGGATGGATTTTGATTTCATGGCTTTTATTTAGGTTAATTTGGTGTTGTTTACTTTGTTTTTGTTGTAAATCTATAATTACTATTCGGCAAGCCATCTAGCATCGCTGACCCTTGAAAATTCGCTTTAAAAAATTACCGACCAGTAAGGTAGACTTTGTGCCTTTAACTGTGTAACCGACCGTGTAACCAAAGCGGCAATAAATATTACGCAGAAGCAAAAAAGTGTGAAGTGAGTAACGAGTCAGATAAATAGCAAAAAAATTATTACAATAATAATAGGAATTACAAAAAAACTCTGTGTCTTGAAAATTTTGTCATTGCACTATCATTTAGGGGAAAAAAATCGGACAATGCTGAATAAATTAAAATATGAACCATATCATAGTGGTAAAACATATGAAAAAGAATCTCTAGCTGCTAACATGGAAGTCATTAAGGCAATAAAGGGGTGAAAGCAAAATAGCATGAAATATGCCTAAAAGCAATTATTCAAAAACAAGATAGACTATTACACTATCAGTTCGTAAAAGAAAAGTAGATATTTTATATTCTATGAAGTATATAACTAAGAAAAAACACTTAAATACAAACATAAATACCAGGTAAACAAAATTATTAAGTAAAATTGATGCCAATGTAACTATGAATAAGCACAAAAAAAAAAAAAAAAAATTCTGCTTAATGTTTAGTAAAAGAATTTTTTTTTTTTTTTTTTTTTAAATAATAGAGCCTACAAATACTCCACAAAAATGCACAAAATTAGAAAATTACCAAAACATACAATGCATACACTGTAAAAAATGCACTACAACATGTACCATAAAACTTATGGAGATAAAAATATACTATTATAAAAAAGGAATTGGTCATAAAACGAAATACACTGCAGTAATCTGATATACAAAGGCTATTAAAATATTATTTCCATGAATGAGAAATAAAAGCAGATAATAAAATAATGGCTGGAAATGAACGATCGGCACCGAAAATGGACATGCAGAACAGCCGTAACTCAATTATTAACATAACAAAGAGGACAAAATAAGGAACAAAATCAACATATATTGGACTCGGAATGTGCTTCGGTATAGGTAGCAAACAGATCAAAATGGTGGTCAACGGCACCATTTACTATAGCGTAAACTCGGGCATTGCAACAGCGACCAAGAACGCTATAATTGACCTATGACCAGGCTAGCCACTGCACATGGTGTTGTGAAAGAGTCCTATAAACAAAAATATTACGTACGGTGACCACATAGAATATAAAAAAGGAAACCAAAGACTTACCCCAGTAGCAGCTCCGGCATGAAGACCCTTCGCAAAAGAGAAAACTCACATGTGACAAGATAAAGAACAAAATCTAAAAGTGAAGGCATTACTGACAGGAAATTTTATTCATTGACTATGTGCAATTTGAGATTTGAACTAGTACAAAAAAATTAAAGACTGCTGTTAAGAAAAAGGCAGACACTTGGTTCACATTTCAAATGGCAAAATGGTGCACAAGCCAGACTACGTAGTCAATTATTAAGAAAAAAACGGGATCTTGCGTTTCTTTGGAAAATTTAAATGCTTTAAGAATAAAATTACTTAATAAAGAGAGAGCGTCTTATGCACAAAAAAAGGAACTTATCGGTCATAAAAAAAAAACCTCCACCGTGCTGTCTCCTGTCTCCTCCCGAAGAAGCCATGATGTTCTCTTGGAGAGCACCTCCGAGCGCGGCCTACTTGCACGAAAAAAAATGTGTAATGAAGTCTCGCTTTTTTAAGCCTAGCCGCTGCCGTAATCGATCTCGGCAACCTCGACACACACGTCACAGGTAGGAAGAAGAAAGCGCAGCAATTGGTTTAAAAGTGAGTGCGGGCAGAAAAACTATGACGTCAGCCCAGGGGATGATGAAATATTTTACTGAGCAAGAGATAGCCAGAGTGCCAGCGGCGCTTATGATAATCACTATGAAGAGTTGGCGAGATGCTCGAAATCACGCTGGCTGTTGAAAAAAAAAAAAAAAAGTGGTGCAAACGTGTCGCCATTTTGGAAGCACTCAAAAAAAAAAAAAAAAAAAAAAAGGAATAGCCATGGAAAACATTATAAAAAGGAAAGGGGGAAGAACCAGGAGTACACATGGTAATATTAATGCTCATGAAAGAAAATGTAAAACAGGAATACATGTGATATTTCCATCACAAACATCTAGTTGTGCACCTCCCCTTTTAGTCCCAATTGACTGTACAGTTTATCTACAGGGCCTCCTAAAAGTTTCTAAATACATTACGCTCTATGGGCAGAAATTCATTAAAGGGTATTTTAGAGGTATTAGGCTATTCCAAAGGACTCAGAAGCCTCACACCTACACATAAGTAGGAAAGCAAGTTAATTTATTCTTTAACACTAGCTTCTCCAGTGTTAAAGAATAAGTGTTATTCTCTAACACTTATTCTTTAACACTGTCAATATAGTGTGTCTCTGTGTGTGTGCTTTTTAATTAATTATGTATTACTAATATTCATAACTAGTTGCATTAAAACAAAACAAAAAATCCGTTTTTCCCCTTGACCTTTTTTTAACACATCATCCATTTTACATCTGCTAACAAATAAATGTTGTATGCATCTACATTTTCTTTTAGTGAGAATGGGGTATTAATTGGGCTTAATTTTTCTGTGTTGGAAAGTGTATGAACTTTGAAATGTAGTGTAGTACTTAATATTTTGCTTGCATATTTGTTCACTTTTGTTTCTCCCCTGTACTTAATCATTTAGCCATTTTTGTATAAAAGTATAATATAATCCACTAACTCATTTTTCCTTCCTTATTCTTATAGACTTGATGTATCTTCTGATGAAGTTAAGCCTTCAAACTTGAATGAGGAATCCAGTGTTGTGAGTATTTTTAAGTCAGCTTCCTGTTTTCCTTATAAAGTAAAAAAGAAAAATCAACAAAGCCAAGAAAAAAAAAATAATTGTTATAATGTTACAGATAGAAAAAGCCTTAATTAATCTAATTTTCCTCCTCATTTAGAAACATAATACATCAAGTTGTTCTGATATGGATGATGATGATGAACCTCTCGATAAAAAGGAGAATAACCGTAGTTCAGAAGATGAAGAAAATGAGTATGTGTACTTTATATTTTGCTTGCATATTTGTTCACTTTTGTTTCTCTCCTTTCTCCCCTGTATTTATTAATCATTTAGCCATTTTTGTATAAAAGTATAATATAACTCATTTTTCCTTCCTTTATAGACTTGATGTATCTTCTGATGAAGATAAACCTTTAGTAAATGTAGTTAAGGCTTCAAACTTGAATGGGGAATCCAGTGTTGTGAGTATTTTTAAGTCAGCTTCCTGTTTTCCTTGTAAAGTAAAAAAGAAAAATGAATAAAGCCAAGAAAAAAAATTGTTATAATGTTACAGATAAAAAAAAAGCCTTAATTAACACAATTTTCCTCCTCATTTAGAAACATAATACATCAAGTTGTTCTGATATGGATGATGATGATGAACCTCTCGATAAAAAGGAGAATAACCATAGTTCAGAAGATGAAGAAAATGAGTATGTGTACTTTATAACATAAATTCAGTTTTAACTTAATTTATAGCCATGTTTTTTCTTTGAATCTATATTTTCCCCCCAAACACTTTTTCAACATGATTATTAACATTTGTGCAAAGAAAACATGCATTAACCCAAAGGCTAGCTAATTCTATGTTGCCTTTATGTATTCTTCCCTTTTAGAAATTCAGTGTTTGCACATTGCTTGGATTTCAGTTTGAATTCTCAAAAGTGCTTAATGAGTTTACTTCTTACAAAAACAAAATCCAAATTAAAAATTGGACAACTCTGTATTAAAAGGGGAAAAAAAAAACTCTAAATGTAGGTTTCAGATGGTTTAAAAGGTCCACCCTTCTTCATCAGTAAAATTACTCATCTGTACACAGGAAAGAAAGTAAATTTATTTATTCTTTAATACCTTTTTTTGTGTATATAATTTAATAAATTACAACTGAATAATATTCAAATTTCTTTATTTTATTTATCACATCTATTGTACATCTGCAAACAAATAAATAGCATATATCTAAATTTTATTTTCGTGGTAATGGAAACTTTAATTATGCCTTATTTTTCGACATTCAAAAATGTACAAATTTACTGTTTGTATCCATTTTGTGAATTCTGTATTTGATAAAAATTACCAAGACCTTAACTTATTCTCCTCTCCCCACCCCACCTCTTCTGTTTTGTGTATGCTTTTCAACATTTTCATCAAACATGTCATCATTGTAAGCATCTAATAACCTACTCCTTTTTTTTTCCTTCCCTGTTCACATAGATCTTATGATGAAGATAAGCATTTAATAAATGTAGTTAAAGCTTCAAACGTGAATGGAAAATCTAGCGATGTAAGTATATTTGCTAGCTTTTGTGTGGTGTAAAGAAAGAAAAAGTTTAATTAAAAAAACTTGTTTAATTTACCCAATTTCGTCTCCCTCATTTAGAAGGATGATGCATCAAGTTATTCTGATGTAGATGATGATGATGAACCTCTTGATCAAAAGGAGAATAACTGCAATGAAGAAAATGAGTATGTACTTTCTAACTAACTTGATTTCAGCTTCATTTACAGCAACCTGTTCTCTTAAGCTGTTTTTTTTTTTTTTTTTTTTTTTAATCCATTTATATTTTTTCCCATCTTAATATAAATTTTCACCATTTCTCATTAATCTTAAAAGGATCATTCTGTGTTTCGCACTGTCGTTCTGTGAATATTATATATATGTATAAATAAAAAAACTTAGTTTTTTTAAATTTTTTATTTTTATTTACTGCTCTGTTAATTCTGCTGCAAACTGCTGCATAATGTGAAGGCTGATCTGAAATGCAGTTTTTGCTTCAATTCAGCCCATGAATATTCTTTTAAGAGTTTGAAACATTGATTTTTCATAAGAAATTTATTATTTGTTCCTTTATTTAATGAAATATTTTATATTTTCAATTGCATTACAAATTAATGTGTTCGAATGTGAATGTTAGACAGAGGACAAAGTACTGTTATAAAATAGTACAAATGTTTCATTTCTGTGAAATTCAATTTGTTTTTTTTTACTTGCTCGAAATTTTGCACAAATTGTATAGAGAAGGCTGTAGGTGACTTTGGATTTCTAAAAATCCACCTGTTCCCCGATTGTTATTTTTCTAATATTTCAGCTGCAGAAAGTTTCCGGCAATATCTGTTAATGTAGAAAAGTAAATAGTATGAAATTTCATTTTTCTTTTAGTAATTCAAGTTAAATATTCATTCAATAAATTAAAGTAAAATACAAAACACTGAAAAATCGGCTGTCTGATGTTAATGTGAAATGTTAAGTATTAACTTCAAATCAGTTGATATATTTCATTTTAATATTTTGTTTATATATGTAATGAAATTCACCGCTGTCTTGGTAATAACTTCGCCTCTCTCCAAAATAAATTGCAGTTGAAGTTGTTTTTATATAATTCAGCTCTTTATTTTTTCATACTTTGTTGTAGAAGGACCAATGTACAAGCTGTGTGTTGTGTGTCTTTTTGGGGCTGTCAATATAGTGAAAGTCCTTGCAATTTTCTCGCTCCTAACATACATGCCCCCTAGTTCCTAAACTTGTCGCTAGGGCACAAGAGGAGGGTCAAGACAGATAATTGGTTCTTCACTGTGATGTCATTTACTTACTTAGCCCAATAATTTTGGGTTGGGCGACCACAAACCACAAACACCTGCTATTCCAGCTTAATTTGCATTTGATTTTTAAGTGTTCTGAAAAATTGTCTCTGAAAGTATATTTGTCTGGCCTAGAACAAACTTTACAGTGAAAATACTCTGTTTCACAGAGATTAAAGATGGTTTTTCAGATGACTTTAAATTAAATTAGATTAAATTGTCAAAGGCTACTTTATTATTACACACACACACACACACACACATATATATATATATATATATATATATATATATATATATATTAAGTTAACTAAAAAGTCTTGGTAGATTTAACAGGACCTCTGCTTTTCTCTTGACCTGGACAAGCAACCAACATTTAAAAAGAGATGGCTTGCTCTCAACTATGCATTGAGACGTGGTTACCCGAATCTTATCGAAACTATAATTCCTTTTTGCTGCAAAAGTCCAATCACCTCACTCAGTCATGTTGGCTTCGGGAAGAATCTTTCAACTGGGGTGACCAAACAGGACCAATCCCCAGAGCTCCTAAAACAGTTGTCACAAGAAATTATCTCTTAATATTTCTCCTCATGCCTTTAAAATTTTTACCAATGGTAGCAAGTCAGATTCAGGTCATGCGGGAAGTACTATCTTGTGTAAAACTTCTCAAGAGCTGAATTGCAGCATCAGGAACCCAGATCATTGTTCTGTTTTTCGGTCCAAACTTGTTGCAATTGACAAGGCCCTAGATTTTTCTCTTCAATCGGATAAAGACTGTTTCTGGATTCTAACTGACAGCAGAAGCTCAATTTAATGCATCAAAAATAGTTGAACAACCTGGACATGACATCTTATTGATCTGTGCTTATCGATCTGGGACCTGACAAAATTGTCTGTTTTCAATGATGCCTTCACATGGAGTGCATAGAAATGAAGTTACTGACAAACTAGCTAAATGTGCTTGTGAACTTCTGATTCCTTCATCTATTACCTTGCAGCCATCAGTGATTTATGCTATCCATAAAATTAATTATAATTCTGTCTGGTGAATCCCACCTGCCCATCACTGGTATTCAGCTAAATGTCCTGGCCTTTCCTTGTCTTGCAGAGGGGCCTAGACTGCTTTGGCCATCTGACCAACTGGTCATCTGAAATACTTCAGATTTTCCGAAAGAGAGAAAATTTCCCCACCCTGCGTGTACTCACTTCCTGCTTCTCCAGACCATCCTCTTCTTAGCATTGGCATCGCCTTGAATCAGTTGTCAGATGACCAGGAGAGCGTAGTTGAGTCCATTGTGCCACAAGGTCTCTTGGACTAGATGTAGTATATCTGCACCAAGGGGATAAGAAACAACTTTTTTAAATTCTAAAGATGATAATATAGATAAGTGCACACATGCAGTATTATTAAAACCAGTGTCATCCGAATCCACAAAGTAAATTTGTAACACTATCAGCTAATGTATTTAAAAACTGGACCATCAAGGGGCATATTTTTGGGATTCTGGAGTAATGCTGAGATCTTAAAAATTTATTATGAAATGCCTAATCATTGACTGCTCCAAAATCATGTACAGGAGGTTAATGTAAGGCTGCTGTAAAAAAATTAATAAACTGTATTCTATTCTGTATTAATCTACTTCTATCGTTAGCATTTAAAAAGTAAACTCATAACTCTTTGTATATTTTAGATTTGGTGAATCTTTTGAGAAAGAACCGGTAATTAAAATTGCCAAAGGTTGTAAATTAGACTGCAAGCCTAAGGGAGTAAGAATATGCTTATTTTCTTTTTTTAATTTTAAAGAAGACATCTTAGAAACAGTATGTTATCAGATTTTATTTTCTGAATGCAAATTTGTGTTTATTTACATTTCAGATGCAAACATCTGTTAGTTCTGATGAAGATGAACCCCTGGTTGAGAAAAAAAAGAAAAATGCATCTTTTAGTTCTGATGAAGATGAACCCCTGGTTGGGAAAAGGAAAAAAAATGCATCTTTTAGTTCTGATGAAGATAATCCCTTGGTTGAAAAAAGAAAGAAAAGTGCATCTGTTAGTTCTGATGAAGATGAACCCCTGGTTGAGAAAAAAAAGAAAAATGCATCTTTTAGTTCTGATGAAGATGAACCCTTGGTTGAAAAAAGAAAGAAAAGTGCATCTGTTAGTTCGGATGAAGATGAACCACTGGTTGAGAAAAGAAAGCAAAAAGCTGAACTTTCAAAAAATAAAATGAGTAAAAATCAAAATACAGTATCTGAGGAAATCGGGTATGTTTTTAGAATTATGAGTAGAATATGTTATTTTGGCCTAAAATTATTCACGACCAGTAATGCTCTGCTATATATATCAAGTTATAATACAGGGTGTCCCAGAAAGATGGTACTATGCTTTAATTCATTATCTATTAGAGATAAGTAGGCACAATGCTAATTGAAAAAATGTTCAAAATAAGGTAGGGAAAAAGCCTGCAATGGAACAAAAAGTGCCTTGCATCTCCCAAATGCTCGTTTTTCGGAGCACCATTTCAATGACTCTTGGAGTGATATCCGGTGTGAAATTCATCTCCGGTTAAGACAAACCACCTACATTCATTGAATCAGTTTGTGGATTAGTAATATCTTTTTGACAGTAAATTAGGTTATAGCGAATGTATCTTGAGTAGCTAGTCTTCCAATCTTCAACCTGTCCTTTCTAGCTCATTCTCGTTTCTATGACCTCGCTCACCAGTTTCATAGCTTCTTTCTCAAATCTCATGACTGGTATATAATAGGACATTTAGTACACCTCATATGTACTATTCTATCAGTACATATTCTCCGACAGGTCTAGTATGTGACATATAGTTTGTCTAGATATGCCTATAACATTCGCCTAACAAACGTTGACCAATGACATTGTATTGATCTGCTTGACTAATCTGAGGATACAACAATATCAGGGTCATTCAACAAGAAAGGTACTAAATTACATCACCTTCATGTTGATTTTTAATACGTGAGAACCCAATATAAGAGGCAGGTTTTAACATACGTTAAACCCGTTAAGGGCCCGTGTTTAGTAAAACTAAACCCGTAAAATAACTAACACTATGGAAATCTAACTAACACTATGGAATACACTATGGAATAACTAACACTATGGAATTACAATGCTTATTACTCAACCAGCCTATAAATCACCATACTAAATTTATTAACAAACAATATCCCGGAAATAGTATAGAGTTGGTTGTAATAGTAATGTATATCTCTCCGTAAGCCTCTTCTCTTCTTCTATGCAGTTTAGTATAAATTTGATTTAATAACTAAGTGATAAAAACTCGTGTGACAAAGCACCGGAAATAGTATACAGTAGTTTGTAATAGTAGTATAAATGTTACTCAATACTTTTCCTCCTCTAATCTCTTCTATAATGCATCTAAAAAGTATAATTTCTATCGATCGACCCATCGCTTACAGAAGAGGTAATCAAAAAGAAGATAGATGATATGATAGCAGATGCAAACAATGAGCATGAACTCCTGAAAAGAGGAGATTTCGGTAAAATTCCAGAGATTTTTGATGATTTTGGTGATGATATGGGCATGGATTTAAAAGATGATCATCAAGAGAATAGATTAAGTGGTGAATTTCCTTAATAATTATCCAGGAAAAGAAATCGATCTTGATATCCAAAACTAATACCCGTAAAACTAATACAAACGTTGACCATGACAAATGAATGACCAATGTGCATTCCATGGTAAAGCAAGCTGTGCTTATCCCTACACCGGTAAAAATAATCTAAAAAGCCAGACTTCATAAAACAGCCTCAGAATCGTCTGTTATAATACAGCAACGTATCTTGCATCTCAACCACCTTCAATCTTCACCAATCTTCTCCTATCTCCAGCATAACATTTGTATTACTATTGCAAAACCCAGGGGTGTGTTATGCTCAATGCGTGATACATACAGGTTATCACGTGCACTTGAGAAGGTATGCTCGACTGAGTCAAACGCCTATCTATCCCAGCTGGCCTTCAGCTGATTCCCGTGCTCCTTGTTTAGAGCATATTGGGCAGGGCCTGTTCCTTTCCCCCCCAATGAGAAAAAATTCTTATCTTTAATTTTTTTAAAGTTATACTTTTTAAATCTGTGTATTTTCCCATACAAATATGCTAAAAAGAACAGCAGGAAATGAAAATGCATTAATATTTTTGTTACATCAGTGTTTTATTGATAATCATTATTAGAAATAAATAATTTCGTTTTCATTTATATATATATATATATTATTATTATTATTATTAAATTATTTTCTTATAGGAAATTTAAAATAATTTTCCATTTGCATTTAGGCTTGGTGTGTCTTCTGAGAAAAAGTCTACAGTTAAAACTGCTAAAGCTTTAAAGGTGAATAACAATTCTTTTGATATAAGTATATTATTATTATTTCTTAGGATGAAAAGTCATAAATTTTAATTTGAATAATTTAAAGAGTTAAACAGTGGTGGCCCGTGGTCAAAACTGTTAGTGCAGCCTGAAGCATATGAGCCCCCCCTCCTCCAGACAGGAATGGAAAATCTTTGTTACTGAATTCAAAAGCTGGCGGATTAAGCCCTCACCGAGGGGGGGGGGGAAAGAAAGAAATTACATAAAATATGTAAGAGGTCCTATTTTGCTTCCATAAAATGAACATAAATTTCAACCAGCCGCTCTTATCCTCAAAATTGCATTAATCCATGTCTGATTCGAAGTTTCCTTAGAATTTTCTTTTGTAATGATAACTTGAGAAGTAAAGAAAACTTACTTATTTTTAGTCAAATCAATCCTCCTTTCTTTTAAACTTGCGAATTGGTCAGTGAGTCCTCATAAAAAGGTGTTGTTTTAATTCAGATATTAATACTCTTAAAAGCTCTTTAAAATTTCCCATATTTAAAGAATTTTTTCGCTCGCCATGTCCTCGAAATGCCAGTTCTTGCTTACTTAAAAACAATACTGCTTTGATGGATAATTGTCCATTCATAAGCGTCTATTCAGGCTTACCTTCTTAATAAATTCAGCAATATAAAGTCGAGAGTTTTCCTTTAATTCATCAGTAATTTAGCTCCCACTTCTTATCAACTCCTTAAATTTTAAAGAATTTTTTAAATGTTCAATTGAGCTTTCATGTGCTTTACATGCTCGTGTGATGGTGGTTAATCTATCCTATCCAGTGCCATTCCAAACGCTCTTTTTTATCACAACAATTAAACACAGCCAACAACAAAAAAAAATTCTAAATAAAAACTGCCACATAGCCACGAGAATAGTGCGTATCATGGTGAATGGAAGCTACGACCATGCTGAGACGAACCTGCTTTTTTCTTATGAATGGACAATTTTGGTGTCGGTCTATTTTCTTTTAGTGGTTGTCGTTTATCATCTTTCCACATGTTAAACGGAGTTTCAAGCAAGGCGCAAACTGGATAATAACGGAGCTCCATGTTTCAAAACGGTTAAATCATAGATTCCAATAACACATGGACACGGTAACAAATAAAACTAAAAACTTTCAACCTTCCCAGACAAAAAAAAAAAAAAAAACTATCGTTTCCGTTAGAATGGGCTAGAACAGCAGTTCTCAACCTTTTATAGTCGTGCCCCCCCAACAAATGCTAACTTACAGTGGCGCTCCCACCCCCGTCACATTTTTCAGCATACATTGAGTTTTTTAATCTTTAATAATGAACATTTTAAGCAAAAATGGATATTTTTTAGTAAAAATGAGAATAAATAAGATGATTTTTTAAAAACATGCATCACTACTTGCTCTTCAGTTTTTCTCACCCCCCCCCCCTGCAAACGTTCTGCGGGAGGGTGCACCCCCTCAGGTTGAGAAACCCTGTGCTAGAACATATATTCTCTGTGTGTTATTCTCTCTCTCACTTCTCGTCCGAGCCAATCAGTTAGTCGAATTCACAAGTGCAGCCGTAGTCAGAAAACCTTTCTTCAGTTGAGTCTTAGCTACATACGCGCTATGCTATCCTATGCCGGAAAGAATGCTTACATTGTCGTTACCAGGGCAACGGTGCTGCCAATTCCTTTATCAGGTCTGAGGGCTGTACCAACGACTTTCACTGTTGAATTGCGAGACAATTAAAGGACTTTTTTTCTGAATGAGCAATCCGGCAGTTACTACAATACGTTTTTTTTTTCGAGATTTTTTTAAAATTTACCATAGGAATTCCATTATTCTAATCTGAATTTAAGAAAATTTATAGTATAAATTATTTTAAAGTATGTGCTGATAATTTCAAGTGCAGCCTGGCAGTACTTGCTGTATCCCACGATCCGCCACTGTTGTGGCAATCCTGTACTTTTTAATTTTCTTATGTATTTTTAATTTTCTTAGGACTGTAACATCTACACACTGAATTATTTACTGGTAAATATATAACACACTGGTATTTTCGGCTATGCAGATTTCTAGCACATGCATAGTAACTTCATGTTTTCAAAAATTTGTTTCTCAAATCTAGGGTGTTGCTACCAGTTTCTGAGAATATGCCAATATCAAACAGTCTTCACCTAATGATGAACTACAAACCTGTAGGGCACCTACAGCAGATTAAAAAAGGCCATAGGTCATGCCATTCCATTATAGGTAGTTCTTTTCTCTAAATGTATGGAAAATTTGTGAATGCAAGTTATTGAGCATGATTCTAACAAAATTTTTATAAAAATATTCTGCTGTATGAGTATTAATGGATATAGTTAATTAAATATTTAGCTATAATTTGAATTAATTTGAAATGATATAACAGTAGTCATTCTTTTTAAGTTGAATTTTTAAAATATCAGTCATAATATCGTCATAAAAGGGCCAATCAGAATTGTTAAAATTCTAGTATCATTTAGCCTTAGTGTTATTAGCTATGAAAGATTTTAACATCTAAAAAGTCACACTAGTAGTTTACTGCAAAATGCTGGTGCGATACTACGTATTTGTGAAAAGGGCAAAAATGTAATTTTAGATATTTTAATGATTTCTTCGTTTTTATTTATTTGATTTTATTGATATGTAGATATCTTCAAGTGAAAGTTCTGATGATGATGAACCGTTAGCTGCTAAAAAGTATATAAAACAGAAAGCAAAGAAGCAAAGAAAGAGGTATATACAGTAGAAAGAATTACTAGTAATGCTATCAAATTCAATGATATTTTAAATAAATGCACTATTGGGTAAGGGAGGAAATAAAGAAAATCTTCCAACAAATTTAACTATCTAACAATGTGTATTTTTAGAATAGTTTATTTCAACCTTTACTTGGAATAATGTACCTGTTAATATAACATAAGGCATTTTTGAATTTATACTGTTTAACGTAACAGTGAAAATAATCTAGTTTTGAAATCTGTGCACATCTGTGAGTGACATCGTCTCCTCTGTAACAGTGGGAAGTTGGGTTTTGGTGAAGGTATCCACATATTCGAGAAATTCTGGGGAAGCCATTTTGACATGTATCATCTTTGTATGACTTTAATTAGCCGAGATATGAATTAAAAACCATAAAAGGCTAATTTTCACTCCTTGTAGTTCTACTTAACTTCTTTCAGTTGAAGTGGGGACTTGGAAATCGTTTTAAAACAGCCATCCTCTGTTAACAAACATTGCCAGAGCTAAAATTACCACAAATTCAGACATCCTAATTATTCCTCCCTATAATAGTCTAATTTTTTCCACAAAAATAACTATTTTCTACAAATTTTTTCACTAAGGTCAATTTTTGGGGGGTTTTCAATGGTCTTGATTTTGAAGCCCCCTGTATGTGTTTAAAACATCCTTTTTATATTTTGTGGTATATTTCTAAAGCAGTTATCTTCTCTTTCAGATGGTATTTGTTTTTATTATATACATTCAGTGGCGTAGCCAGAAATTTTTCATAAGGAGGGGGGGCTTACGACTACTTCAACTCATATATATATATATAGGTGTGTGTGATAAGGGAGTAAAGCATATGCATTTTGTATGGCAAAAAATTACTCATGGGGTGGGGGGGGGGGTTATGACTCCCCCTGGCTACGCAACTGTATACATTCATACTATTTTTGATGATTCTTTTATTAAATGTTCAAAATTTGACTTTAATGTTAAATAACTTTTATCATTTTATCTCAATAAACACTTTTTTCCCCGCTGACATATCCCTACATGATGCAATTTCTCAGAAATTTTCATTAAACTTCTTTGAAAAATGTGAGTTCAAAAAATTTTTTCACTTTTTGTTTAAATAATGAATACCACTTAAAATATTACATATGTATTTTGTCTCGAAGCTCTCACTGCATAGTCTGTTTAACATTTTTAACCTGGAACTGAACGTACAATCTCCCAACTTAAAAGCTGTTTATTTTAGGACATAATTTAAACTTATTATGCCTGCTCTCCTTCAATCTGCTGCTAAAAATTTTGGAGCCAAATTCTATAAATGACGTCATATCAGAGGTGTAGCCAGAAATTTTTCATGGGGGGGGGGTTACGACTACTACAACTAGTATATATATGTATACGTGTGTGTGATAATGTAGTGAAGAATATACATTTTGTAGGGCAAAAATTTCTCATGGGGGGGGGGGGGTTATGACACCCCTAACCCCCCCTTGGCTATGCCCCTGTGTCACATTAATTTGCATTACTTCTGGGTTTAATGGAATGCTGGCTGCTAATTTATTGGAAGCTGTAATAGTCTGGGAGCCAGTTGGAATTTTTAATGACCAATAGGGCAAAAGCTGAAATCTCGTTCTATAGTTCATTTAGTTATACATATAATTGAAGTGAACATCCTATTTGTGGTAGATGTAGCCGGCCCAGCCACCCAAACATGTAAAATTTTTTAAAAATAATTATAATAAAAAGTTGATATATTGTACATGTGTTTATCACGTTGTATACAAATAAAAGTAAATAGTCAGCTGACTTCATAGTGGTGGGTTATACATCAGCTGCCGACGATGATCTGCATTCGGCTGTATAGCAATAGATTATAAATCAACATATAAAAAAATATCTGTTAAGTAAAATAATAATAAAAAAGCTTAAATTTGATGAAGTGATAGTTAACTCTATCAGTTTTATGTAAAAAATAGCCAGCTGAGTTTTCTGTGGTGGAAAAGTGCTCAGCTGGTGATTGAAAGTTACAGCGTATTGCTACACACACAGGTGCCTGATATATTTCACTGCATCAGCTGATCATTTTTACACCACGAAAAATTCAGCAAACATCTTTCGGGTAACTTTTATAAAGAACTACTTTAGCTTCAGCTTTCTTGGTTTCTGATATCTATCAATTAATATTATATAGTGTGTCTATGAATCAGCTGAAGATACCTAAATCTACCTTTTTTTTACTCTTAATCATATATTTAAAATGCATAACAGTGAGAAAAATATAGGGGAAGGTAGTCCAAAATGATCCTAGCAGGTAAAACGATCCACATATGTTTTCTTAGATACAAGCCGCACTACCTATTGAATAATACATAAATTAGTTGTGCCAAGCCAAGAAGAAGCAATTGCAATATTTAAGCGATTGGTGTATTATGTGTGAGTATAATTCTTCAAAAAACTGGGTTTTATCATATTTCTAATGAGGTAAGCAGTAAATTTCTTATTTATTTAGAAATACAATCTTTAATGTACAGAAATATGACTTGGTTTACTGAACAGAATATGTTTTTAGATGAGAATTACACTTAGTTTGTTATGTTTCTCGGTGTGTTCCAGTATTATGACCTAAAGTGGACAGCCATATTGCCAGGTAAAATGATCCATCGACTGAAGAAATTCCAGTACCGGGTCTTGGTCATCATGGCATTCTCAAAATGCATGACTCTCCATTAAATTATTTAATTTATTTCTGCATTTATTGTGGGCTACAATATTTGAATTATAATTTTGAAATATTCCATTTATTAAATAATAGATAAAAACTGTGAAAAAAGCACACATAAAAAGATGTGTGCTTTTTTCACAAAATTTTTATTTATTTTATAATTTAGCACCAGTATTTTGCATGGTTTTTTTTTCGTATTCCATTTATTGTTTGTGACACTTTTCTATTTTAAAATTTTCATAAAATAAATTATGCATACTATATGATTGTAAAACTTGTTTTATTTCATTATGTATAGTCATAATTACTTTTACATCTTTATTTGGACAATAAAAAACAATTACAATTATTTTCAAATGAAGGATATTTTGCCCGTGGGTGAGGGTAAAATGATCCTTTCGACTCTTCAAAATTCTATCTTTTTCGTTACTCAATTTGAACTTAAAATATTATTAAAATATGTTTGATGCAAAATATAGTGTAAAATATTGTCGCAAAGGGTCAGAGTTTTATTTAACATTTATGCTATTTTATGCAAGTTTTCCCCTTAAGGGAATCATTTTGGGCCACCTTCCCCCTACATGTAAATATTGAAGAAAATTTTGCTTAAATTCATATCTAAAATAGATGTAAATTTAAGCAAAATTTTCTTTTATTTTGTAAAAACGAAAATTTCGTACCTCAAGTTATGTGTAATTTATTTTTTGCTCAGATAGTGAACACGAGTTCTGCTGAATTTTTCGTGGTGCAAAAGTGATCAGCTGATGCAGTAAAATATATCAAGCCCTTGTGCGTGTAGCACAGATATATGCGGTAACTTTCAATCACCAACTGAGCACTTTTCCACCACGAAAAACTCAGCAGACTATTTTTTTCATAAAACTGATAATGTTAATTGTCACTTCACCGAATTTCAGCTTTTTTATTAGTTTTACTTAACAGGCATTCTTTACACATGTTAACGTATAATCCACCGCTATACAGCCGATTGCAGATCATAGTCGGCAGCTGACATGTAATCCACTGCTATAAAGTTAGCTGACTATTTTTTTTTTTCATTTGTATACAACGCGATAGACACATGTACAAAGTATCAACTTTTTTATTATAATTATTTTACATGTTTGAGTGGCTGGGTCGGCTACACTCAGCTCTACTCTACCAGATGGCGTTTTTCTTTATTAACAATATAAAATGAACCAAAGTACAAAATGTCGGCTTTTTTTCGGTGACTCCAAAATGGCAGCTGGCTCCCACACTATAAGTAGTGATGTCGCAAAAGAGAGGGAAAAAAAAAAGTTGTAACAACAGTTGTACTTAACTGTAACAACTGTGCAAAAGAGAGAAAGGAGAATGTTCTCTGCTTATTGCTTTTCCATACAATTTTTTTTTTTTTTTTTTTTTAGTCACCATTCGATATGAAGAATGGGTACTTCAGTTAGTTTTATTATAATTAATTGTAACAACTGTAATTTTGAAATGGAATTTCTTGAAAACTAGAAATTTTGAAGAAATAGATCAAACATACTATTACAGAATTTTATTAATGTTTAATTCATATTTAAATGTAAATATATTTTTTAGACTCGCTAAAATTTTCAAGAACAAAATGTTACAGTGTTAGAATTTTACTCTTTTTTCTGTCCATATAACTTAAATGAAGGTATTAAATTGAAAATAAATGTGTTGTCACTTGCTGCAAAACTTACAAGTTTCTGATAGTTATTTTTTCTACAGAGGATAAGTTTGATAAAAAATGTTGGCTAAAATGACAAGAAAGAAAAAGTTTTCTAATTATAGGCACTAAAACACAGTTCATAAAAGTTCAATATCTTTTCTTTTCAAGCTAAAAGGTCTTCACAGTAATCACAACATGAACTCTCATCTTTAAAATGACCAGCCTTTTTTTTTTTTTTTTTTTTTTTCCCAATCATTAATCCTCTAGACGCCAATTCTAATCACAAAATGGTCTTCCAATTACAAAAATGGTCAAAAGTAGATGCAGGTTAAAGATATTAAAAAAAAACATTTGAAGTAAAAAATACCTAAACAAAATCTACATACATCCCTCATTTACGTATTTTCAGGGGCCATACACAAAATGAATACTGAATAAAGGCACATGGGATGAGAAAGTAAGAAACTGGATATTTATCTGTTTATTTCTATTGTTTTTGTTAGAACTTATCTGCAAGAAAGCTCTACTTTCTATGCAATTATTTTAAATTAGTTCATTAAAATTGTAAGAGCTGGTGTGCTGTGTTTTTATGTGTTATACAAATTATCCCCCCCCCCAGTGATTAAGCAAATATTATTAGGTTTATTGCCTTGAACAACAGCAATTTGTCATGATCATATCTACTCTAAAAGCTCATTTTTCTGACAGGGAGATATGTTCCCAAATTCATTTGTGTAGGGTTTCCACACAATGCATTAAAACTTAAACTTGAATTTCTCCTTGAATATTGGTCATACCAGTATCAAACTTTTTTTTGTTCGTAATGGTTTGTACATTTTTCATATTTCTAAAATATGAATATAGGGTCCTGGTGGCTGTATACAAATTTCTATGCAGCCACCATTTGTATGCACCAGTCAGTTTGTGTATTTTTTCATATCTTTTGCTTCAAATGTTTAATATCTTAATACTCACATAATTTTGACCATTTATGTAGTTGGAAGTATGCATTTAGCACTAACAGTTACAAAAATAAAGGTCTGTCATCTTAAATGCAGACATGCTGTATATGAAAAATTGTATATTTTATTTTACAAACCAGTATGAACACTTTAATACAACTACTGTCATTTCTTTAAACCAGGGAACAGTGTGCATTTTTTTTTTTTTTTTAATTCTATTTCTTTTCTTCCTTTAATAAGTTTTAATACTTTTAGCTCTGGCTCATCGAATGGAGATGAAGCAAAAAGCAATTCAGCAAAATCATCTGATAAGAAAAATGATAAAGTAGGTGTATTCTCAATTAGTATACCTAAAAACAAATAATTTTTGTACTGTTGTTAGTAATTTTTGTACATTTTTAAGAGAGTAATTGTAACTTTTTCCCTTCTAATTGATGACAGGCCAAAACAAATGATAAAATTGAGCATCTGAAGAAATACTTACGTCTTTCAGGCATTCATATAAATTCTTATGATAAAGTGTTTGCTGGTTGTAAGTCTATGAAAGCTAAAAGTGAAAAATTGCTTTCCATACTGCATGAAAAAGGCTTGAAAGGTAATAATACAAAGTAATACAATAAATTTACATGATGTTAATGCCCTTTTGTGATTTAGTTGTATTGAAAGTATTTATAAAATAAGTAACATGTATTTAAAAGTACCTTAGGGGGGGGGGGGATATCGTTCTGAATTATCATAAAAAAAAATGGGTAAAAATACAGTTTTTTAAAAATTTCATTGAATTATTTTACTGTAAGCTATTGTCTTTGATGTCAAATAGTATGGATTTGTAATTTAAAACAAAATTACCTTTAATTAACAAAAATTGCAAGATTATTAGTATTTGTTTATCAATTAAGTTTTTGACATTAATTTCATTAGGTATAAGATATATTTTTCAAAATCGTTTCTTTTTTCTTTGTTTAATTATAGGTATAAACAGGGTTTATACAGACCTGGAAAGTCAGGGAAAAGAAAGGAAAATCAGATTTCATGGTGAAATTCAGCTTAGTTACAGTTTGGACCAAAAAATAACTTATCTTTAAAAAATAAATAAATAGATAAAATTAGAGTTTGAAGTGAAAGAGCTGGACCAGAAAAGAAGCAATTAAAACTTAAGCATAATCATTGAGGCTGAGATTAACATTAAAATGCAAGAACTGCAAAAATCTTAAATGTGTTTATACCTATATTTTTAGAGTTGCCCAGAGAAAACCACCTCTTTAAAATTATTTTGAGTTTTTATTTTACCACTTTTTGTAGTAAATTTAAATGAAGTTTTTAAAATGATATATTTTAAGGAAATATGTAATTTCTTACCATATATTTTTTAAACAAACTATTTCTTAAAATTTAAACTTTATGTACTTTTACATCACTCAATTTATTTAAAATTATTAGATTTTCTTGACAATTTCTACTACACAATTTAAATGTAAGTCCATTTTTGTTTCATAAAATTATTTATTATGTTTTAAAAGATGTTGCTGTAAAAGTGTATTTATTTATATGATCTCAAAATACTTTTATTTTGATAAGTTGTAGAAATTATTTTAGTTTCATTCTCTTTTCTAAACTTAGAAATAATTTTAAAATGTGTCATATATGAACATATCTTGTCTAATTTAAATATCCTTAACTTTTAAATTATTACAAAGCATACTTGATGTAGTAATGTCAAATATATATATATTTTAAGGGTAAAATTTTTTAAAAGACACAAAGTAACACCGGAAGTAAATGGAATATGAAGTCCACAAAACTAGCGCGATAAAAAGTCAGGGAAAACATGGTAGAAATCAGGAAAACAGAAGCTTTAAAATCTGTAGAAATCCTGATAAAGTGTGCTATTTAATTAATGTATTTTTACCCACCCAAATAAAATGCTTTTTTTAGGGGGGGGGGGTATTATGATGACTCTGACAGCATAACACTTCATGAAATATCCAAAATAAGTTCATAGTTTAGATGAGTGTCATTCTTTACACAGCAATATTTTTTTAAAATAGTCATTCCTTTGTATTCATATACTGAAGCACTTATGAACTAAAATAATTCTGACAATAAACTGGGCATTTATGAAATTCATAGTTTATTTCTTGTTAGTTTCTCAAAATGCATTCAAAATATCTTAAATGATTTATGATTACATATATGTTGATAATGAAATACAGGGATGTTAATTCTGCGCCGAAACACAAATTCTTGCGCCGAACTGCGCTTTTAGCCGATTTTTGTGCCGGATACGTCATTTTGACTCTTTCAGGGTGTGCCGAAACACAAATATTGCGCCGAACTGCGCTTTTAGCCGATTTTTGCGCCGGTCTGTGCCGAATACGTCATTTTGACTCTTTGTTAAATTTTTGCCATGCACATTTATCTTATAAAGCGTGTATGGAAAGCTAGTTAGCAGTAAAGCAAGATTCAAACTGCGTACGAAAGCTGCATTCCGAAGCTATTCTACCCGCCCCAGATCGGACCAGCCGGGCTTTGTTAGTCACCTCAATCAGGGCCGGCCAGATAGGCAAACAAGTACCGTAATTTATGGAAGAAACGCCGCGGCGTTTATGAGTTTAAAAGTTAAAAAATAGTAAGTGCGGCGTTTACAATATTTTTAATTTTTTTTAGCCGATCTTCAACGAAAAATCGAAAAATTCGTTTCGTGATAATTTTCTCAAAAGATGGCGCCACCACCGACACGTACTCTTTAGCGTGCACAGATCACAGCGTAGCGAATCAGAATGCGAACCTACCCCCATAGAAAAGAGGTTTGATCTTTGATCCAGTTTTGGAGAAAGTCAGAGCACCCTAAGATGGGTCCATGTCCCGTGCTCTGAAGTGGATGGCTTCATACATCCAACCGATGTCTCCTCAATTAAGTAAAAAGAAAAAAAAAATAGAAGTAAATCTTTTACATCTACATTTTAGAACTATAATTAAATTTTAATGAAGTTTTGAATATATATTTTGAAGGGTTAAAGTTCTGTAAAATACCGCAAAAGTGCACTACCCTCTATTAAATGCACCCGTTTTTCACATGAACCTCTATTGTTCTTAAAATACTGAATTTCAGCCAAAATTAGTCAATGTTGCGCACGGTGCGAGTTTAACCCTTCCCCCTCCCCCCCCCCCAAAAAAAAATAAATAAATAAAGTTAATCTGAAAGATTTTTTTTTTTTCGCCGTGCGGCTTTGCACCCTGTGCACTCTATGGAATAAACACTGCCAACTAATTGGTATGCTCAAGAAATGCTGAGTGCTTTTAAAATAAATCCCAATGTTATAAATATAAAAAATAATAAATAAATACCATCAAGAGTTGTTACACAACATTCAGTTTAAAGCAACAATTTGCTGAAGTAAGCTCATTACGTAATCAACAGCTGTCCATCCGCGGGGGGGGGGGGGGGAAATGTTTACTTTTAACTGGAGACTCTTCTCACACATCGATTGCTGTTTTCATTTTAATGGCGCCTGGTAGTCTATCCGAACTTTGTGCGGATGCAAGAAGGTTTTTAGAAGTTATTTTTTTATTTCTATAAATTCGCCTTTGTGAATATAAACATTGATATCTGATTATTTGAAAATAGAAATCGTAAGCTTCGTAAAATAGTGGCAAATACTTTAAAACATTCTATGGGAAGGGGGAGAAAAAAGGAGATTTTTTTACCGTTTATCCAATTTCTCCCGAAATATATCCGATCAACTTAATAGCTTTTTTAATAAATTAGGTCTAATAAGTAATGCAACATATTTTTATTTATTTATTTTTTGTTAATTAAGAAATTATTTTAGAAAACATTGAATTTTATCTGGCATTGACTTCTGACCACGATCACCCCCCCCCCCCCACCACACACACACACACACACCAACGATCGCGGCTGCGGCGTTTTTGACGATTTTCTAGCTAACTAAGCTCATTTTCGTGGGTGCGGCGTTTCTTCCATAAATTACGGTAATCATCGCAACGGGCACCGTTTTTTGTTTATGAAGGGGCACGATTTGCTATTTGGAGATGAAACATTATGGACCAATTCGTTTTTCAACATGTACACATGCATTGTTTTTTGTTTTTTTTTAAATTGATATTGTACCTTTTTGAGAAAGAAAAATGGAGGAAAATGTTTTTTTGGTGCAAAATAAATCTGCTGTCTTTAAATGAAAACTTAAAGGAGAAATCAATACGCCTTTCATAACTTGTTATTCGAAAAGTTTTTATGTATTCACACTGTTTACAAAAGCGATTCATATGTTTTACCTTTTCGAGCTTAAAAAAAAAAAAAAAAAGCCCCCTCCTCTGAAATGGGTAACGATCCGCCACAGCTCTATGTATATGTATTTTCCCGATTTGAACTGGCACTATTTTTTTCGGGCCCCACCACTGAAGCAGGTCACGAGCCGCCACTGGCTGTTATAGAAAGTGGACAGATTCTATTAACGGAAGGGAAGGATAGACTTGCAATACCATTAAAACTATTAGAAGAAAATGAAAAAGCTCAAGAAGAAATTAATAAAAATAAAAAAAAGAATAAATAGAAAACTAGATAACTTATGATACTTAATTTGTAATCTCATTATTAATTTCTCATAATCTTAATTTTTAACTTCCCATAATTCTTAATTTCTCTCAACAGTCATTAAATATTTTTTGTTTACATTTGCTTTGTATATTGTGTTCAAGTATTATAGATGAATATGTAAATATTAGATGAGGTTAAATTACTGATACAAAAGCATATGCTATTAAAAGTACACACATTTAATTATTCTAACCATCAAATTTATTTTGTTTTCGATACTGCTTACCAATTACGTGTTGTTGTATAAGAGGTATAATATTTAGGTTTTCAAAAATCTCCATTTAGTACTACTTGTGATTTGTAATAGAACCAAAGAATGAGATAGAAGCTTTTGTTTTAAAATTTAGTTTTCATTTTATTTGTGCTCTCTTTTTCGAGAGGAAGATTCCCTAAATAATTCTGAAAAAGAAAAAAAAAGGGACAGGGATTGGCAACCTGTGGCTCGCAAGCCGCATACAAATCATACTCATGGTTCTTGAGTAGGAAAAAAATGACTTAACCACAGAAAGGTTGCTGACTCCTGATATGTATTGTTTTTACCAAGTTGCTGATAGCATAGCCTCTATACACCCTTTTTTTTCCACAGCTTTCCTAAAGTGCTTTCAAATAGTGTTTTGCTTTTAGCAAATGGTGTTTGCTCGCAAACTTTGCTTTTCTTGTATGCATTTATTGTGTTCCTTAATCTTCAATTTTATGCTCCAAAATCATGTTAATTCTGATCTCGAATCTTAGTTTTCCTCTCGGAAACTATTTTTTTGTGCTCCGAGGTGCTCCAAATGGAATTTTTCTGCTCCCAAATAGAATTTTTCTGCTCCCAAATGAAATTTTTCTGCTCCCGAGGTGCTCCCAAGTGAAATTTTTTCTGCTCCCGGGGTGCTCCCAAATCGAGTGTTGGAGTTAACATCCTTGGAAATACTTGAAAATGAATTTTTCTTGTACATTTCAGGCCGACCAACTATAGAAAAATGCAAAAAACTACGAAAGAAAATTGAAACAAAAAAAGAAATAGCTGAATTAGACACTTCCAATATTATAAAAACAGAAGGTAAATATAGTATTAATATCAAAATTTTGTAAATGTTTGTGAACCTGGTTCATATAACTTCTTATTTTATTTTATTTTTAAGGTCGTCCTAAAAGAGGCTCTACTGTTACCCAGAAACAAATTACTGAAAGTTCACCAATCACCAAAACATTTTCGCGTCTGAAAAATATTATTGATAGTGAAGAAAGTGATTGATTTTATTTTCTGAAAAAAATATTTTGATTTTTACTTGTTTATAATTTCTGTCAGGTGTAAAAATAAATGTACATTTTTATTCTGGAAAATTGTGTTTTCATTCATTTTGGTTTAGAAAAATTTTCTTTATTTTATGATAATGTTTATATACATAGGGTGTCCACAAACAGCTAAAAAGAAGACTTGTGCAATTAAAGATAAAGCAACTTAAAACACTTTTTTGGTAGAAAAGCTCCTTAAAAAAATATTACTTATAAATATTCAGTGACTTTTCCTTTACTTCATGCAACTAATGAGGTCATCTGAAAATGACAAGATTTATTCTTTGTTTTCTCTCTTACCTTTTCTTTCTAAGCTTTATCTGTTGCCAGACTGGTTCCTAGACGCGTCCTTAGGACTGTTTATTTTCTTGTCACAGCTATCTTGGGATACCAAGCAGTGATTGGGTATCCCAAGATAGCACAATATATTTTTGTAGTCGGTGAAAGTCTATCTTTGCAAGAGTACTAAAATATATAATGTAAACAGACTGTTTGAATTTAATTATTTTTTGCATATTGTGCTTTTTTCTTTTTTTAAATGATACTAGGAAATGTATAATTGTTACTTCTATTCAATCACTGTGTAAATGCTCAAGAAGTGTGAATATATAAGTGCAAGAAAATATAACGAGTAAGTAAAAAGAAAAGTCAATTATTTCATCCTGTGCTTTTAATTTTCTTCTCCCCCCCCCCACCCCTTAAATGCAAGGATGTCAATAATACATTTTAAAGCTAAACTTGTCCCACAATGGTCTGGGCGTTAAACTCCGTTCCCATAAAAACACAGCAAGTGAAGTAGTATCCGGCTTGGCCAGTGCTTTGGGGGGGGGGGGTCATCTCCCTCTTGGCTCATCCGCTGTGGAACCGTGGATGCTAATGGGAGTTGGTGCACGTAAAATCTGTCGTGGCTCCAATGTCCTCCAAGTTGTTAAACGATACCTCTGGGGGTGCCGATTTCAGGTGGTGGTTGGTCCCTCATCTGGAATCAGTTCAAAATTATGGACCAACAAGTAGAAGTCCAATCCCCTCGGGGGCACTGGCACCCCTCTTTCCATGGACATTCATTAGTGTCGTCTATCCATGGACACGACGGCGACAACAACAACAAAGCTAAACTTAAGAAGAAATGCTACTGTTTTTGCTATTAAAAGTAAGAAAAAGTATAAATTAAATAAAAACTTTGTAAAAAACACACATAAAATGTTATAGGAAAGTAGATACGTACATTTCGACCAAAAATTGTTTTGGCTTTCGTCAGTCCAAGCCCTTCGACACAAGGAACTGAACAAGTTCAGTTCCCTGTGTTCCTTGTGACGAAGGCCAAAACAATTTTTGGTCGAAACGTACGTATCTACTTTCCTATAACATCTTATGTGTGTTTTTTACAAAGTTTTTTATTTAATTTATCGTTTAACACCAGTATTTAGTTAAAATTCAATCACGGAAATATAGTTATATAATTAAAAACATAAAAAGCCATTAAAATCTCCGTAAAATCTAAAAAACACGAACCATTTTAGTGCTTTCGGCAGCTAATCCACTGCCGTCTTCAGAACTGAGCCCGCCTGGCTTGCTCCCTGCTTCTTCATTAATTCCAGCCACGACTCTGCTATCTGCGCATGCGCCATGTCGTTGACAGCTCCCTCTTGCGTCATTATTTCCAACGCTTCCAGTTTCAAACCATAACTGTGGTTATTGTAATTAGCTATTTTCTTAACATTTATGAAATCTAAATCTATATTTTCTTTTAAGGCTAGGCGGGAGAGGGCAGTACTCTGTCTATTATATTTTATATCGTTTATGTGTTCTTTAATTTTTCTTTTTGTAACACCGATGTAATATGCAGGAAGGTTGGATTCTCTATAAGTAAAATTTATTTTGTAAATACCTGCAGTTTCTAGAGGGTTTACTTTGTCTTTATCTGACCGACTAATCAAAAATAGAAGGAAGAAACTAAACATCATCAACAACGCACAGAAAGAAAAACCCACCTTCACTCATCCAATCCCTTACTGTTGTGGTCTCGCTGTAAAATTCTCCAACCGTGCCCGTAAAATGAACCTCCATATCCCGATTAAACCTAACTACAATATCTTTAAAAGAATTCGGTCAGATAAAGACAAAGTAAACCCTCTAGAAACTGCAGGTATTTACAAAATAAATTTTACTTATAGAGAATCCAACCTTCCCGGATATTACATCGGTGTTACAAAAAGAAAAATTAAAGAACACATAAATGATATAAAATATAATAGACAGAGTACAGCCCTCTCCCGCCTAGCCTTAAAAGAAAATACAGATAGCGGAGTTGTGACTGGAATTAATAAAGAAGTGGGGAGCGAACCAGGCAGGCTCAGTTCTGAAGACGGCAGTGGATTAGCTGCCGAAAGCGCTAAAATGGCTCATGTTTTTTAGATTTTACGGAGATTTTAATGGCTTTTAGTGTTTTTAATTATATAACACCAGCATTTTGAGTGTTTTTTCCTGAAAAAGTATGCTATTTTGGCTAGTTTTTTATGTTGCTGAGACTATTAATGCTACTATTTTTGCCACCTGACAATGACAGTAATTGAAAATGTTGCACTAGTTTTTCCCCTCCTTTAGTAAGTGTATATATGTTGTAAATTATTCCTATCATATTAGCAAACTTCTCAAAGAATAATTCATTTCTAAATCTTTTTGTTGTGGACAGCCACTTAATAGACTTCTATTGTGAGGGTTAGAACATCAATTAGACTTGAACTGTTTGAGAATTTCTTTTTTACAATATTTTTACATTTACACAAAGCACAACCAAACATATAAAAGCAAGGAATAAGTACTGAAATTTTTGCAGAGAATTAAATTGTTTTCTCTCATTTTGTTCTCTACCTGCACCAGGGGGGGGGGGGGAAATATCAGGATATATCTCCCCCCCCCCCCTGAAAAATTTTCCTGGCTATGCGCCTGACCTGCACCTATTATTCATTTGCATATGGTTTACTTTTCTTAAAATTATAGGTTTGTTGCTCCCCATCTTAACACTAGAATGCCGGGCGGTGTCATTTTGACACTCAGGACTCTAAATTACTTTCTAAAATCTGTAAATTTTAATGAATTACGTTTTTATTTTCTGACTTTTATTAAACTTGTATGTAGTACTCACATAAAAAGTTTTAAGAGATTAGCTTCATTTAAGCGTAGTTTACGAGTAGATTTACCTAGAATGCCTCTTCAGTGTCAATTGGACATTTCAGAAATTTCAACTTCCTTATCTCAAATTCCGTTCTTTTGTGCTATTTTCCTACTGTATTATGAGTGTACAGAAGAGTAAGGGGTCTTGGAATGTTGTTTTGTGACATCCGGTCCTCACGTGTTCTGTTTCAGCTGCACCAACACCTGTCGCTGATATTTCAAGCAAAGTGGGCAATCGATTTCTTGTGATTCATAACAAATTAGAATTGTGCACTAAATATGTGAGCTATAAGTGCCTGGACTGTAAGTAATCTAAGTAATTTCTTTTGTTTATATTTTTGTACAGTTTAGAACAATTGTTCTTACTTTTCTGATCTAGTACTTTCCTTGTATACCATGTATATTTGCAAAAAAGAATATTAAAATGCATATTTTATTCGTTGCTTCGCTTAAAATTGACTGGTTTCAAAATGAAACTTGGCCGAGGTTTTAGGGGAAGCAAGATTTCCGGCGTCCTAGTGTTAAAGGTGTGTAGTTACCATGGCAAGCAGTGTTGTTTGAAATTGTCCATTTGAGCAGGTTTTTAAATTTATAATAGAAAATACCACACAGCAGTAAAATGACAGTACATATTAGTTAGATTTGGTTAGATACAAAGTTAGATTTGGAATAAAATAACTGAAAAATAATAATTACCATAGAATTTTGTAGGACTAACACTTATATGGTTATCATACCATAAACCCTTCATATGTGTATGCATGCATACACACATAGCGCAAAGAGATGAGTAACAGGCTATCTACTAAATTTTGGAAAGTCAATTTCCAGACTTTTGGGAACTTCCACAAAACATTCCCTGACCATTGATGCATTTAAATTAGTTAGAAAAAAAAGGATATATTTCGTAAGAAGGGGCACGTTGCCAAAGCTTATGATAAGTAAACAGGCGTGTCGACATTGCCAACCGAGATGAGCTATTTAGTAACCCTTTTGCAGAGTTGTGTTGTTGTTTCATGATGCCATTAGAAATTATGTGATTGGTCAAGGAAATTAACTGGGAACCGAGTAAGTTTGAAGGAATTATGTGATTGGTTGAAAGAATTTAACTGCCAACTGCACTTGAACGTAACACGACTCGCAATTTAACATGCTTGTTTATCGGGGTATGCTGGCTGAATTTAAAAGATTAAAGTTTTTGAAGTGTTTTTTTTTTTTTTTATAAGAAGTAAAATTTCTGGTTATTTTTATATTAAATTTAGATAAGTTGTGTAGAACTCGTATGAATTCATTTTAGGATGTTTATCCTCAACGGAGTGAATATTGGTATAAAGTTAAAAATTGTTTATTGTGATGATTATTTAATGCGCCATGCTAATCTGAAATTTTGCTTATTTGAATACTGTTTGATGGATTTATTCCGTGATAAACACATGTTCTATTAAAGTACAGGGTGTCTACCATCATACAAAGGTCACGAAAGTCACGGAAAAGTCAAGAAATGGGAAAAAGGTCACGAAAGTCAAGAAAAGGTCAAGAAATGAAGCACTAGGTCACGATTTGCGACTCAACTACGTTTTTTCCATTTCATTCAAATTCTTAGTTTTCAATTTTTTTCTGCTAAGTTCAGTCAGAGAAATTATTTTATGTATCTTTTCTTAACTTCCTTAATTTGTATTTTGATTTCACGAGTGATTTCCTGGGAGAAAGGAAGTTGATTTGTTTATCCTCTTATCAATGGTGTGTGTGTGGAGGGGGGCATCTGCTGAGTGTCCACTCTTCTCCCTCCCGACCTGAGGCGAGGATTAAAACCGTTCGCTGTAGCTTCTTTTTTTTTTTTTTTTTTTTTTTTTGTTTAAGAAATATATATTAAGTGTGTTATGTAAATTTTATTATTTTATACTATTTAAACTATGCAAACAGACAAACTTAAGTTTTTCACGTGTTTATTTCATAAGAAAACTTTAAAATACTGTTCGTTTGCTATTTATAAAATTCATTTAAAATGTCATTTACATGTTATTTAGCAGAAATCATCAAAAATGATGTCTGCCAAATAGTTGTATAGTGAACTGACAATAGTTCAATATGTTAACTGCGTGTTGTTTTACACCTTGGGAATTTCAAAAGTTGGCAAGTATGTATCTTCAAACCTTGTGAAAAGTATATCAGTTATCCACCTTCCCTCCTCAAAAAAAGGTTAAAATTGTTGGATTTAAGAGTAATTTTTTTTATCCTTCATTCCCTGTTAAATTCAATGTTTTGATTATTTTCCACATTTTCTTTTTTAAAAACAATAACTTGGATTCCAATTATAATTATCACTGATCCCCATGTTTCATAGCTAATAACTTCAATTTCCCCAAAGTTTTATGATATATTATAGACTTCCATAAGTTCTGTGTTACGATAGATGTAAAAAGATTTGCAATGTACAAGCTACATTGCAAATCTTTTTACGGCGATCTTTACGGCGATCAATGGTAAATCTTCTTTTTTTAAAATAATAATTGGTCCAAGTTAACTGAAAGCAAACGGCTGATCAGTGAAAAAGTTGAAAAGAAAAAATCGCTTTAAAAATGGGCAGGAAAAAGAAAAACTCGAAGAATTTTTTAATTCATTGTTAAAATCAAAATCAGTTGTATATTTTTCTGCAAAATTTCCCCAGATGGCTAAAATTTCCTCCAATCGTAGATCGCCGGATAGAACATATTCTGCATCCCTGGCACGATGTATTTTTGATATTAGTTTCGTATTTGTTATGGTCAAGAAATCAAGCTTACTGTTTGTGGTAGACACCCTGAAGTAGAAACGTAAGTTAAGGCCATTAAATAAGGAATTTAATGGAAAATTTGAGGTGTGCTTTTGTTTATTTAAATGTTTTTTTCTTACTGTAATATGTATATTCGTTTGACGTTGAGAACTTTATATAAAATATGGGACAAAAAACTTTAAAAGTTTTTAGTATTTTGAGTTATTTTTTGTGAATTGGGAAGGATAGATAAAATTTTTATGGTTGTAAGAAACATGTATGATTTTATTAGGTACATGGGATTGCTATCGATTTGCAAGAATTCGTGTACTTTTTAAAAATTTAATATGAGTCAATAGATGAGAATTTTTGAGTTGTTTGTAATGAGCTCTGATTTTAGTAGTGCAAGTTTTGTGTGTTCAGTTAATGTAGATGTGTGTAGTGTTTAGCTTATGTTCATTTTTTGGATTTGAAATATGTGTACAAATGTTTTACTACGGTGTTTAAGAAAAGTGTATTGTAGCTTTGGGTTTATTTTTTCTTATATAACTATGTATTCTTATTTTATGTTTGGCGAGAAAATAAAAGTTGCCAACTAAACCTGCCCCGCTTACAAAATTTTTCACGGAAAAAATTATGATGAGTTTCAAGTCAGGTACTAATTGGTTCAAATTTAACAAATATTGATCAATACTGCCTGTGCCACTGAGGTACTTAAGTGATATATCTAGAGGGCCAAGTTAAATGCAGAAGCCAAATTTCAAACACAAATTTTTATCTTTTGGTCTTCTGAACATCAAATCTGGAACAACACTGAGTGATAACAGAAAGTTCTATATTTTATCATTGGCCTCAGGCAGATAGATTTTTGACCCTCATGTCACAAGAAAACCCTGTAAAACAGGTATGAGTACTTCATTGCATACCCCACAAACGTTCTGACTCAACCGAAACATTACTTTTATCAGCATTTTTAACTTTCTGAAGTCCAGGGAAAGAAATTTTCATATTGAAGAAAGAAAAGAAAAAAAATATTCCAAGAAAATTTATTCTTGTGGAGAATTTTCCCGACTCATTTTGCATTTTTTCCAGATTGGTAGGCAACTTGAATATTCAAAACCAAGTGCAATATGATATCAATATTGTAATAGTAAGACAGATAATGAAAACTCAGGAAAGTGCTCAATTTGATAAAATCTTGGAAAATCACATGTTTTACCCAGAGAGAAAAATATTTGTTTTTTTATGTTAATTTTAGAATGTAAATTACACAAATGCTAAATGGAGCACTAATTAATTATATTCTATATTTGTTTCTAATAAATCTTGAAATCTATCTGGAAAGCACTCAAGGAGTTTTATTTCAACCACAACCAGTGCATATGAACCCTGCTACTACATTTAACTCTGAAATTTCACTTTATCAAGACATTATGCTAAAACCTAGCTCTGTGATTTTAAATAAACAAATCCACTATTTAATAAAAATTTTATTTATATATTTGAATATTTAACAACACAATGATTTTAGCTGCAACAAATATTTAAAAATCAATGTTTAAATTGGACAAACTATAAAGCTTAATTCAGCAGCACAACATAAATATTGTATAAAAAAGATAGTTACAGTGATATATGTCTACAGCTTTCAACACAAACATTCTACACACACAAATTGTGCGTTATAAAATCAACACAATAGTAACTACAAATATATAAAAATAATTATTTATTTACAGTTCTATGAGCATGTATAGTGATTTGTTTTTCATATGAGAACAGATCTTCATGTATTGAATCTTGAAATGACAACTATGTAATGTAATTAGGTCAAATTAGACATTTAAGTATTTTAACATATAAACAGTTTTCTTTAGTCTTTTGGTTCTTAGTGACAAATAGCATTTAACTTTCATTGCACTTTTAACACATTAAGTGCTTGATCAGTCTTTGATAACTGATATTATAAACTTCCTCTTAAGCAAAAGTCTGTCATCAATGATGACAACTTTCCTGCTGAAGCTTGCAAAGATTCTCCCCCTCCCTCCCCACTTTTATTTTTATTTTCAATCAGGCTGCAGCTATTTCCAGTAACTGCCTTTTCATTAACCCTTTGACTGACTGGCAAATGAACAAAATCGTATAGTTGTTTTCTACATACTATTTTTAAGCATTATAAAAAGTTTAATTTTGCTACATATTTCAAAATAATAATTTTCAAAAGTGTTAGTCTTTTGAATAGTTTTTAGAAATAGTCTTTGTCCAAAAAGCCTTAATTCGAAATAAGTTTTAATAAAGTCTATTTTTATAGTATAAATTATTTTATTACAGCAAAAACAGGATGTAGTGAATGTATAAACTCAGTCTTGTCAAAGGGTTAAAACTATTTATATGGAAATAAGTAAATACATTAGGTCTGGGGAAAATTCTGCCCATTTTTAACTAGCAGCAAAATCAGACAATTGATATAAACAATTAAAAAATTGCTGCATTATTTCATAAATAAATAACAAGTTTTCCTCAAGGTCTAGTGCTACATAGCTTTCGGTTCAAAGATCAAAATTGAGTTGTCAGGAGGAGGGGCTCGAAAAATGGCACTTCCAAGGTAAAACATGTATATAAAGCCATTGAGCACACAAAGTATTAAAAATTTTTCAAAAGGCAAATAATTATCAAAAACATTCTGTAACTTTTGCTAATCTTATAATCTAATTGTATTAATCTTAGTTGTTTATTAGTAATCAAAAAGTTATTTTCCCCAATGCAACTCTCTATTCACAATTATAAAACATATTCTTTATTTTAAAAGCAATCTCACTTAAATAAAATACATGTACACACAAAATTTCATAAATTAAGTTTTTAAAAAAATTATCTACTAGAAATGAAGAATATAAGATTGTGTAATGGAAAAAATTATGGCAAATTTGCTAATAACTTACAAATAGGCAAAATTCACCTGCTGTGTGAAGAACATTATTCTAGGGTCCCAGAGACCTTGACCCCAAATCCTCTGAAATCAAGTCAATCACAATGATACTTTTGTACATAATAGCGTAATATCAAATATACAAAGGAGAAAGACGACACAAGTGGGCCACTGAAAAGCCATCTATGCTTTGAAAAGGAGAAAAGAAAACATAATTGAATTAATTTTTAAAAAAGTGTTTTGTTACTTGATAATATTCAAATAGTATCAAATTTTCATTTTTTTAAATAAAGGTAAATTATTAAAATAAAAGTTTTCAATACAAGGTGGGGTCTCTGTTACAGGGAGTTTATCTCTGGTTCCAAATGGCAAACTGCCGCTAGAGTGATTCTTTGAAACTTAACATGCAGCTGATCACAAATCTTCAAAATTGAAATTCCTTGTTTAGAAATGTTAAAGTAGTTGTTGATGCAGAAGCTATCGTAACCTGGCTAGTATAGAGGTGGACTTTAGATCAAATACCATCCTGTATGTGGCAAATATGGATCTAATATCTGCACAGCTATATACTGTCTGGCTAGGTTAGTCAGTACAGGAGGGGGGGGGGGGGTGATGACCGTCTTTTTGATGATGACCTAAATTGTGAAGAACAGCAAGCCTCCATGCTTTGGCTATAAAATAAAACTATTTTATGTACATCCCACGTTTCTAAACACTTCTGTAGCATTTTGTAAGGAATTCTATATGGTAAATGAACTTATCCATAGACATGTTTATCAGTTAATACTACAATGCAGAAATCATTAG
This sequence comes from Cheiracanthium punctorium, assembly GCA_038373885.1. Classification (NCBI taxonomy): domain Eukaryota; kingdom Metazoa; phylum Arthropoda; class Arachnida; order Araneae; family Cheiracanthiidae; genus Cheiracanthium; species Cheiracanthium punctorium. The sequence goes on along the minus strand of JAWZYV010012686.1, from coordinate 691,620 downwards.
TTTAGTAAATTTATGTTAACGTATATTTGTTGTAGAGATGTAGTAGCAAAAAGAGGCTGCCATACATATTTTAAACAATATGTTCATTCCTGTTCGAACTGAATATGGCATTATTGGACAGAAACTTCAAGAGGCCTAATGTATCTAACATTATTTAATAATACAAATTTTTTAATGATTTCTCATATACATGATTATTTGCAGTGAGTTATTTTATAGAATGACATGGTGTAAGAGTGAGAAGAAGACAGTTATTAGACATAATTTATACCAAGAACTGTCTTTTACAATAATATGCACGTAATGAGTATTTCTATTTCAGCTGATGCAAATTAAAAAAAAAAAAGATACTTGCTTGATACATTATTATAGTATATGTGATCTGGCTGAAGAGCAAAAAAAGTTTATCATGAACAAAAATACATTTATTCATACAATATCTTTACGCTTAACCAAAGTAAAAATTCGCTCTTACTGTGCAATGGTGATAATTTTTTTCGATACCCAAAATATCTGCTTTAGAAATGTGATTGGTATTTAAACAAGAGACTTACCATAAATTGAAATACAAAAACCAAATTGTTTTGATTTTTAAAATAAATTATATACAACAAATCAAAACTCTTATGACATGCATATATTTTCTACAAGCAGATAGGTCTTTCAAACAAAAAATACAATGCAAGCACATGATTGGAATAAACATATCAACCCCCCCCCAAAAAAAAAAAAAAAAAAAAGTATCATGATTTGATACTTAAAATGTCAAATTTTAAAGATTTTTTATTTTAAAGAATTGTGGTTGTAAGAGTGAAAATTTCAGCAACTGCTCATATGCAAAAATGTGGCATTGTTAGTATTATCATAAAAAATATCATGTATTAAATTGAATATTCTGCTATAATGTAAAATGGATATTGAATATAACTTAGAATATGTTGAAAACTGGATTGCCGTTTTATGGTAAGTGGCATTGAATTATGATGCATACTCTCAAACTTGCATTGCCTGCTGTCTTATGATGCAAACTGCCCATCATATTTTATAAATGTTATGTCTGGAGCTAATTTACTGTTTTCTACTATGTACCTTGTTAGTTTCATGTTGTCAATAACAGTGTGATTCACAGAAAGTCACGAATTTGATTTTTTATTATTATTGGACTTCAACACTATGTAGCAGCCATGGGGCCTCCTCAATAGAAATAATTTTAATGGAAAATGTCCTATCAAATATAGAGTAATTAATGAAACATCACAAACTTTATGCCCCAATGGCCAAGCAGATGCAATGCAACTGCTTCTTTGATGCATTTCGCATACTACTGGAACTCAATGTGATCATTTGTAAGCCATAATGACATTACAAGAGTGCAACACCAAACAAGTAGATGGCGTTATTTTTTGTAGTAAATAAAATCTACCTCCACTGAGAATCGAATCAGGAACAGATAGGCTTGAGTTAATGCTGAACCTTCTTTGCCACACAAGTCATTAAAAAAATGGTTTAATTTGTTTGAAAAATTATTAGGGGCAGCTACTCCTTTATTGCTGCAGGGCCTCACACGCCTAAATCTGACACTGGCAGCAGAAGATTTTAAGTTAATTCTTTTAATTTTTAAAAAATTACTTTTGACATTAAAACCTTTTCCCCCACGTGTTCATTCTCCCTGCACAGCATTGTGATGAAATACTAGTAACTAGCAGCCAGCTTTGCCACCCCATACCTTACTGTTCTTTATACTCAGCACAGTGTTGACCAAATTATTGGACTCATTTCAAAGAAAATCATGTTTCTTGAATTAAACAGTATTTGTCATTAAATTTATTTGGGCTAGAGTTGCTACAAATTTTGGGTGTCATCATAAAAGCCGATGGTGGCCGCGGCGGCAATGTGAAGTACTAACATTTCAAAATGTATGAAAAGACATAATTAGTGACATTTCCATTCATATATATAAAAGTACTGGTCCTTACATATTATCCTGGTGGTCATTCCCACCAAACTGTTTTTTCATCAAATATGCTGGCAAACTGTTGCCAATCGTATTCCAAACCATATATAATATCATGTGTCCAGCATTTATCTTAGCAAAAAATCGCTTGTCTTGGCAGACTGCCATGATAATACATAAGTACCAAAGTACTGCATTGGGTGATAACATGTTATACAAATTCCTGCAGATATACTTCTTAATTGAAGAAGCTGTGGGCTTTCTCAAATTAGTGTGGTGCTGTTCTATTTATGAGCTTCATGGTTCCACTAATATGTACTTTTTTAGTTTAACACCAGTGTTAATGTGCCAAAGTTAGCAACCTGGTGTTCATGTAGTGTGGTTGCATTATTTAATATGTATCCTTGGTTACAATAATATAAAAGAAACAGGAAATTTCCAATATGTGCTTTAGCCCATTGCAATAAACGTGCCAAAAATTATAAATTAGATATTTTAAAGCTATTAAAATATCCGAAAGATATTGCATTTTCACGTGTGCATTATTGTTACAGTAGAACCTCGATCTATCGTTTTTCAAGGGGTGCATAGTAAAAAAAGATGCTTGTGGGAAAACGATGAACGCGGGTTAAAGTCAAAATACGAAGAAAACAGATTTATGAATACACACAATGTATAGAGTATACCACCAAGCTGTAAAAGAAACCGAAATTGTGTAGAAATGAAGTGATACTTATTTTTAAAAAATCAGTAATTTTACACTGGGTTTTTTTTATTAATTAAACAAAATTTTCAAGATTTACAGTTTTTTTTTTTTTAAATCTGTATTCAAGTTTGTATATAAAAGTCATGCGATTTCAAATACCGTTATTGCGTAGTATAAACTAGGCACTAGTGTTGGCTCAGTCTTATCGGCATTAATATTATTCTCAGCTTCTAAGTGATTATTTTCATTTTTTGCATCATATTTCTTTTTTATTCTTAGGATACCGCACGTTGCTACTCCTAAGTCAATGAAAATATAATCACTACATTTCACACTATACCCATCCCTGCTGGATGTAAGAACTCTTCACTTATACCATCATCAATCCAAGATATCATACCAGGAAGTAATTAGATTTGTAATCCATATTGATCTACTTGATCTTCAATTTCATTTGGTCAGAAGAAACATTTTACAATGATGAATGTGGGAAAGCGAATTTTTGACGAGCGATACATGCGGGTTTTGTTTTGTTAACGTTATTTGAATACAGTTTGTGCAGGGACCATAGAAATAAAACGATCAATGCGGGAACGATAGATCGGGGGTTGGACTGTATTTTGTAGTCTAGCTCCTGCATGGCATACTCAAGTAAAATAACCCCTAACAAATATGCTTGCTACAGTTGCATAATTGAACTGTTAATTCGGATTTTTGCACATGTGTTTATGCTGATGTTTACCTAGTTGTCATTCGCAGCATAGAAATATCATCGATTTTGGTACTGCATATGTTAGTGTTTTATATAAGTAGATTACATATAAAAGTTGTGTGGTGCTTTTAATAGCATTCATACAACTCTTTATATACCTATAACGAAGATTTATAAATATTTTTTAAGTGTTTTTAATATATAAATTATAATTTTAATATTTTATGTGGTATATACTACATACATTTTATTTGGGACAAAACTATTCATTGTTCTTTTGTATTATTCAAATTATTAATTACTATAAATGAAAAATACTAAATTGCAGCAATTTAACATCCACGACATATTTTAGTTTACTGTAATATTTTTTGACTTGTTAAAGAGTTACAATGAAATTTTGGAATAGAAAAATGCTACACAATGAATACTAATAAAATCAAAAGTAAGGTATGTTTATTTAAAATAAAAAGATTTCAGCTTAGCAGAAAATATTTTGATTATTTGTTCAAATATATGGTTTTTGAATATTTTAAAATAATAAAAATAATCTGGTAGTATTAATGGAAATTTAAGATGAATATTTTTGTACTACATTTTAAAATCCTTCTCACATTCCTTAAATAGGATTTTAAATTATTTTTCAAATGAAAAGGCAAACATAAATACTATCAATTTGACTAACAAAACATGGTATCGATGACACTATTAATTCATTTATTTGAGAAAATAATATTTAATAAAGTAATATTTAGACAGTGAATATTCTGGAGTCTGCACACATTTAACTCGAAATTATAATAGGTTTAGAATGCAAACTGTTTAATTTCCAATGTTTCTAAGCAAAATACAAGAGTTTTATAAATAGTCAGTTAACAAACTAATAACAGATTATAAATTTTGAATAGAGTTTAAAAAACTATAAATGGCTGTTTCCAGAAGCAATTGATAAATTCTGAAAAACACTTGATTAAATAAACACTTAGAAACTAGGATGATTTTTCTTACCTCAGAAATTGATTATTAAAAGTCAAATTTATTCATAACATATGTACTTATCTTAATACATAACTGAAGACTGCTTTGAATAACATTAGGCATGCCTAAGGAGCTAAATGATTTAATTTACTAACATTTAATGTGTTGTGGTTATTTTTTATTGTAGAGTAATAAATTATTTATTATAATTAGTGCACTCATAAAGAAAACATTACTCAGCACTTCAATCTCATGTCAAATAATTCAGACTTGCAGGTATGAATGAGTACTTAAAGATTATTGTCAAATCTATATTTTACAATAATCCAGTAATGTATTATTTTACTAATAGTCAAGTCAGACATACCAGGGTTAAAAACTGTTCATACTGGATTTTTAAGTATGTACTTAAATAGCGATGGAAATTTTAAAATCATTTGTTTTCTTATAAATGATTTTGATAATGAATCATCTAGTTGAATCTATGTATCTCATGTCAAGATATCTATTTGATTATAGGCATCAGAACTATGAAGTATTTGATGAATCTGAAAGTTATTAAACTTTTGTAATACACATGAATATCAACAGACTTTTTCTAGTAATAGAAAACTATTAAGTATTAATTTATATCTAATTTTAAACTTTTCATAGTAAATTACACTGTAGCAAATTTAAGTTCTAAACATAAATTTGGAAATATAAGATTATCTGTAAAGGTTGAGAATGTTATTAAATTTTTTTTTCAATAAACTAAATCTACTTTTCAAATCAAATCTTTTATGGGAGAAAATTTCAATATATGTGGTTTGTTTCCTTCAATCATTATTTTCAATTGATGCAGCTTTCATTCACAGTTATTTTCAAAACAATTAAAAATACCAAATGGAAGCACTTTTTCTTTTACTGAGCCTTTTAAAATATTTTTAAAACCTTTTGTACAAGAATCCATATCAGTTACAGACTTAACTGTTATTTTACACTGATGCATGGCTACTGGAACGGACTTCAGCAGTTAAAAAAGTATCCACTTTATCACCTTCTGAAGCTAGCCTTACTTCACTATAAAAAACAGGAGACTGGGCTAACTTTCCAGTATAATGCCTCCAAGCTTTTTGTATGATATATGCACAGTAATTTTGGCGCTGTCTCCACAAAGAACTTCCAATCTTTCTGAGTGTCTTTCCCTCGTTACTTTTTAATCCAGGAATTGTATCATTGGCTTCTAATATATGAGCTTTGTGGCTCATGTAATCCCTCGTAAGTGCATCCATGACATCTGCATAAAATATAAGATCACCTTCATAGATGGGAATATTAAGAGTTGCAATAAGGAAACGGTTTGGTTTTCCAAAATGAAAAGGTTCTTCTAAAACATCCAATAGGTCTGGCAGATGGCCAAACTTAATGATGCCTCGAGCATTGTTATCAAATTTCTGCCATACTTCTGCAAACATTTCATAATCTTCCCGTAACAATATATTTTCATATTCATGCATTGCACTATCAAAGCTATCTAAGATGACAAGAAGATGTGTTTTTATAACTATGTAATAAACTATTGTGATATAAGACACAATAAAAGTTACAGCAATGACAGAATTTTCACCAGAGTCTGTCAATGATTGAAGGACATCTACCCAGCCAGCTAGGGTTGAAAGCTGGAAAAGTAACAACATTGCCTTTGGAAATGTTTTAAAACACAATTCGCCACTTACATCCCAGAGTTGATCAATTTTCTGAAATAGGTGTACACCAAATACAGCATAAATAAACATTATGAAGAACTGAAGAACAACCATTGCAAAAAATGCTGGAATAGATGTGTACAAACTGTAAATTAAGGGCAACATTCCTCTTGCATATCTTCTTAAGTATCTTCGACACTTAAGAAATCGAAACAATCTCAGCATTGCAGGTAACATGGGAGATGAGAAAAGATCTTCAAATAGTGCACCTGGAAGAAATATAAAATAATCAAGTTATTAAATATTTTTCGTTTCCCCTCTCTTTCCACACCTCGGTAGACATTTTCAAATTTTATTAGAATGATAATTTATGCTCAGATAAGTATTACTCACCACATATGCAAAGAGTGAGAACTATCACATCAAAATGATTCCAAAAGGACAAAACATAATACTGTCGAAATGCAAGAATCTTCATAATACATTCCACCAAAAATATCACAATGAAAAAAATATTCAGCTCAGTCATTGCTAATGCAAACATTTCTGAGGGATCAGGATCATACATGTCTAAAGCAATGAGCAGCATGTGAAGTCCAATAAAAACAAAACCAGCAATTTCAAAATTATCACTAGTTACCATTCTGTACAGGAATGTTTGAAAATGTATCTGAAAAACAAAATTATTATGTTTAATTTCAGAAGTAACTATAAAAAGTCTATTTAAGATCTACGTACAATTGTGCAACTGTATTAACTAGTAAGTAAATATTTCAATTTTAAAAAAGTAGAAAGATCATAGTATTTTGAAAATTCCAATCTCAACCTATTTCTAACATTTTCAAAAATATTTATTTAATTTGGAACTTTTTTTTTCTGATCTATATTTAACTGTTTAACATTGAAAGGGGTTAAAACTGCTATGCTCATGTTAAAATTTTCAAAAATACTTGAATCATATAAATTATCACATACTATATACAGGGTATCCAGTGCTAATAGTGTCCAATGGCTATTTCCTAAACTGTTAGTCGGAGACACATAGTTCCAGTTGCAAAAATGCTTTAAATTGTATAATCTATTATATCAGGAACAACCAAAGTCAATAAATCCCCAGCAAACACACACAGGTTCTCTGAACGTCTATTAACTTTCAGAAAACGTCTTCTGAACGTTAATAGACATTCAGAGAACCTGTGTGTGTTTGCTGGGTCAATTCCTATAAAAATTATGAAATTTAAATTTTTATACAGACCTCAGCCCTACCAATTATATTTAAAAAAAATTTCCTTATACAATTTCATGCACAATTTTTAAAAAATTTGTCCTTCTAACGACCAAAATTCACCAAGTTACAGCTGCTTAAAGTTAGAGCACTTTTCATGCAGCAAAATAGGGGTTGTATACAAAATGATTTGAGAAAAATTAATGTACATGGTTTTGAGCCTTGTAATACTTATTAGCAATTCCATGAACTATTTTACGATTGCAGATTGCAATAAAGAAGATTACTGTTTAGCTATGTGTATCCAATAAATTAACATAAAAATATAGCTTATACCGAAAATAGAATTTTTTAAAGTTTAAAAAAAATAAATTGGTGTTAAATAACTTAAAATACAAAAACAAGAGAATGAAATACTAAATTAGAAAAGGAAACATTTTAAAATACGAATATATTCATTTTAGAAACTTAAAATAATATTACAAATCCTGTTAGCATAACATTTGCTCAAAGTATAGCTTCCTTCGGCTACAATGCAAATATGCACTCATATAGAAAACTCTTCCTGTACTTTGCATAGCATACTCGGTGTTACACATCTGCATGCTACACATATACAATTTATCAAGTCTGATCCATGATAGATTTTTATATTGCCTGACTATAATTCTTTGCTTAAAGATTAGTATTCTAAAATTAGTTTTGCTTCTTTCTCCAGATTATGCCAGAAAATGAACTTATAACCTATAATTTAAAATTTCAATATTTATATGGTCCCCTAACGGTTTACCATAACGGGACATTTTTAAATGTGGAAAAGTGACTTAAGTCAAAATGTTTGCTGCTGCATACCTCTGTAAATTTTGGTCGTAGAAGGGCTCTTTTGGGGGGGAGGGGGCTGAAATTGTATAAAGAAAAATTTTCTACATATAACATAAGACCGAGGGACCATATAAAAATTTAAGTTTCATAATTTTTATAGGAATTGTTTCTGATTTATTGATTTCAATTGTTTCTGATATAATAGATTATACAAGTTGGAGCATTTTTACAATTGGAACTGTGTCTCTGACTAACGTTTTAGGAAATAGCCTTTGGGAACCGTTAGCACTGGACACCTCATATAACAATTACGTCCCTTCCCTTCAATTTAATCTATCTAAAATATCACACACAAAGTATTTATTTGCATACAATATACATTCAAGAAAACACTCTAAATTAAACAAATTATTGTACTAAATAACTTTGTAAAGCATACATAAAAAATTATATAACATAACTAAATTATAAACTATATATAACAATGTTTATTTTACTCAGACAAGAAGAGACTCGGATTTTGGATTCCAAAGAAATGTTGTTCAAGAGTTTTAGAGTTTGCATTAATATTTTGTCATTTTACTTTACCGTAGTAAAGTAAAATGATAAAATATTAATGCCAACTTTCAAGCATTTTCCAGAAAAGCTATTAAAACCAATGATGATTAGATACCAATAACGCTGATGATGATTCATCAGCAGATCCATAATAATGCTTCGAACTGCAAAACCTTACATGTTGTGATCAAACCTAGCAGCCTCCTCATTTATTTTCTTTTTATATAAAAAACAAAAAATATATAAATAAACTTAAAAATGATTATCATAAAATTAATGTGAATGAGTGAGTAAAAGCTATTTTTATTTACTAGTATTAAACACAAAATTAACTTGACAGAAACTACTTGCATGGATTATAAATTGCATTTTGAAGATAATTAGGTTTTATTTTGCTAGTTAGATATTTATCAGAAAAAGTAAATGATGCTGTTATGATATAAATCATAACAGCATACTAATAGTGCAATATTTTTGAACAGTAGAATTGGTATATTCCTTTTCAAAAAGGAGGGGCTGGGGACATATTTCATACAACCTTCAATTTACATGCATGATTACTTGAAACATTTTGAAAGAATTTAAAAAATAAAGAGAAAATAATTCTCATTTCAAATAATAAAATTTGTCTGAATTTTTTATTCTGAAACACTTACTTTTTTTTATAAAATCTTTATTGAAATAACTCTAAAAATGTGCAAATACCCTTTTGAAATTAAATGAGTTGCAAAATGTAGTTGATAATTCATGCAAGATATTTCTGTCACTTTGCGTTTATTGAATTCTAATAAATGAAAATAGCTTTTACTCATTTAGAAACAAATATGAAAAGTAGACGACTTTTGATTCCAGCATGAAAAGCTACCATCTTCAGAAGTTCATCCTTAAAAGTATATACAGGATGTCCTAAAAAGGTGACAACATGTTTTAATTCTTTATCTACTAGAACACGTTTTAATTCTTTATCTACTAAAGAAATAGGGCAATGTAAATTGAAAAAATGTTCAAAATAAGGTAGGGAAAAAAATTACGCTAAGAAAAAATTCCTCTTGTTAATTTTCAAAAAGTTTGAAAATTAACTAGAACTTTTTTAATTTGCATACAATCCCTGTAGAAAAGAATTCCCAGTTAGCAAAATGTGCCCTATACACTAATCAGGCAACATACAAAATTTGATAATTATATTCTAAAAAGTGTCAGAAATATGAAGATAAATATATGCTGACTTAAACCAAATTTCAAAGGCTCTTGAAGGGAAAAAATCAGGTTGCATGATTGTGTTACAAGGGTCATATAAAAATTATTTAAAAAAAAAAGTATTTTATATTCTTTTTTTTTCCCTACCTTATTTTGAGCATTTTTTGCAATTTACATTGACACCTTATTTCTACAACATAAATAATTATGGTGTGTTACCACCTTTTTGGGATACCCTTTATATTCAACCATGTATAAACTCTAATTGCAATTTTCTCAAAATATTAGAGATTTGATGCCTGATATTTTTAAATTTTACTTCATAGAGGTGCTCTAACGCTCAGGGATGTCAATGTCCAAGCTTCTCTTTATGCATTAAAAAAATATATATATCTTTTAAAATTCTACATAATTATTATGCTTTTTATAGCTTCACAAAAACACCAGAATTTTTTAAAGATCAAATTCTTTAAAATTATATTAATCGGTTGTCTGTTTCTGTCTTTAATACTTTAGGAATTTTGCTTCTTTAAAAAAAAGTGTTTTTTTTTTTTTTTTTTTTTTTTTTTATTTTACTAGTCTGTAACAATTGTAAAATGACGTCAAAGCAACGTCATCCTTTTCAGTTAAAAATCCATCCAACTAACTCCATGGCGCGGGCTCGCGATTTTCATTTATCCAGTAATTCGCCTATTGTTGGTGTTCTAAAGTTTTTTTTAGTGAAAGATGTTTGCAAGAAAATATTGTAAGATGATTTTGTAATGGTTGTGAATAATAAAATTATGTTTACAGCTATAAGTAGTGGGGCCACTTATAGCTGTAAACATCATTTTATTATTAGTCTACATTTCTTTTGCAAATATGAATCTGTTAGAGGAAGGCTATGGAAATGTCATTTTATGACGTCCAACATTTTGTCTTTATCACTTTATGATGATGTAATAGAAATTTTATGAATTTAAAAAAAAAATAACACTGTAATGTAATATTACTAATATGAGTGATTTCTCATTGGAGTGCACTATTTCAATATTAAATTGCTTAATGATAAATGGTAAAAATACTTACTTTTGGTGGTGGTATGGTCTTCTTTAGCTTTGTTTTTTCTATTTGCTTCATAGCTGTTTTGTACAGATTTTTAGATTGTGGTGAGGCAGTCTTTTCAGATTCTTGAAAAATAAAATTCAACATAACTACCAATATTTATATAAAATGAACAAGATAAATTTGCTTATGTTACAATTCTACTAATCAGAGGTTACTAGTTCTAATTCAACATTAAGTTAAACATATGAGCAGTGGAATAGTCAGGATATTATTTCAAGGGGGGGGGGGGTAGTGATCAAATGATAAGCTAAGTGAAGGGTCAGATTTTGGGGAGGGAGGGCCTTCTGGATATACACCTGCATTAGGGAATTCAGTCCTGCACAGTTTTTCATTTTTCGGGATTTATTGATCCCATGGGATTGACATTTCATTCAGATAAAAAGTAGCATTTCAGGTTCTATAAAGTTTCAACTTTGAAAATAATTAATCTTATTCGATAATCAATACAATAACTTACAGAAATATTAAAATTACAGTCGTGATTTTCAGAATAATATACTAAGTTATTTCTTAGTTGCTAAAAAAGAAGAGTGTAAAAAGGACAGAGTCGCTCGTCCTCCTAGTCTTGATCTTTTTTTTAATGAAACCCTGAAAAATTACTGGCTATGCCACTGGTGGGAGGGTGGGGGGACAAGCCAAAGTTCCTGTCCCAGAAAGATAAAATAGTTGATGTTGAAGCACTTCTGCATTATAACCAGTTGGGGTGCTATGGCCCCTCCCTGTCCATAGGTATGGGGGCCCATGATCACTGGTTCTTATTCATCATCTTCATCACCCTTTTTTAGGACACTGATGATTTGAGAATGTAATCCCTCACTGCTTTCGTTTCATGGGATTTTGAGATTAAGATTTATTGATCCAGTTGTAATACTGGATCCCACAGAAACTTTGCCTGACAAACTTCAGATGAGCATTTCTCTCAAGCTTAAAATTAAATTAATAACAGATTACAGAGAGAAATAAAAAAAGGGAAAGATGTTTTAATACAAAGTTTAATTTTATTTTAAGAAAATAATTTTCAGAAATATAAAATTTATAGGTACATTAAAAGACTTAGTTATTTTAAAGTAAATAAAAAACTTTGTAAAAAACACACACAAGATGTTAAAGGTAAGTAGATACGTACATTTCGACCAAAAATTGTTTTGGTCTTCCTCAGTCAAAGCCCTTCGTCACAAGGAGTTCCCTGTGCTCCTTGTGACAAAGGGCTTTGACTGAGGAAGACCAAAACAATTTTTGGTCGAAACGTACGTATCTACTTACCTTTAATATCTTATGTGTGTTTTTTACAGTTTTTTATTTACTTTATTGTTTAACACCAGTATTTTGAGTGTTTTTTCCACTTAGTTATTGTCTTAGTTGCTGAAAAAGGAACATAAAAAATCCAACAAATCCAATGACTCATTTCCTAGCATTGATTTAATTTTTAATTAAAAGTGTGAATTAAAAAAATTAAAACTTTTTATATAATGGATTCATGATTGTTGGCTAAGAGATAAATCAGTATGTTATATTTCAATTCATTTGAAGATTGGGAAGTTAGCAAAAAATTTAGATTACAGATGTCAGATCCACACTTCCATTGGTAGATAATTTAAAAAATTAAAACTTTAAATTAAAATTTGTAATTATTGACTCATGTATTGTTAAATAAGATACATGAGTATGCAAAATCTTTTGGTCAATTGATAACTGGGAAGGCAGTGTGAAATTGTAATAAAAATAATTTATTTCTCAGCTTCAATCCTGCAGGATTATGGTCCTAATACCAAAAGGTTAATCTGCAATATTGGTGTGGGATCCAGCAGGATCCTATTTGGAATTGCATTTCCTAGCCTGCACATGAGGTAATTTTGATTGTATTGAAAATTTAAATAAACATGTAGTGTCCTTCCTCAGTGGACTTTGAGAAATGTTGGAGAGATGCCTTTTTATCCCAAGCTATAATGCAATTGCAAACCGGCAGCTGAATCCAAAGCTTCAGCAATTGTCTGGTCAGGACATTAAAGTGTGCTCTCAATAGGCAGAACCTATAAAGTATGCAAACGCAATTTAGCTCACTATAAAGTTTCAGCAACCTCAGGTATGTGGCAGTTCCATTTTATTCTACCAAAAGGCGTGTGGTACAATGGCAGCAAAGTATTGTATACAAAGTGGCTGTTCTCTTCCTGCTTCCAGCTAATGTCTGCGATATTGTAGATCCTGTATTGGTTTCCTCATCTCCAACTTTGGATAATATTAATAATACCGTTTCTGCTGTTCTTCATCAATGCTTCATGCTACTGCCAGCAATACACTTCTGAAATGGGATTGCCAAAGTCAAGCAGGATTTCTACCCAGGTGGAGTACAGAATAAAGCAGTGATGTACCCAGAAATCCATTTTTGGGGTGCATATCATCATTACCATAAAAGAAGTAATGTACCACTTCGTAAAAACAAAAGAATGTGCAATTATGGTGCCTGTATAGTGCTAGGAGGGAGGAATACGAATCGCAGCTGTCAGTATAGTGGACAATTTTGTAGCATACTGAAATCTTTCAAATTAATTAAGTTCTGAAGTGTTGAAAACTCAAGATAAGCCCCCAAAGTATATGGACAGCCCAAATGACTGCTCATGTATATCTCTTTTTTTTTCTCTCATTGAAAGTTGTTGAAGAATTAATTGTTGCAGAGAATTCTACTTAGTTTTCGAGTTCGTAGCTTAAAAGTCCAGTGTATATGGAACGTAGTAAACAGTCCTATTGGCAAGACAAAACATAATTTTATTGGTTCTAGTTTGGCGAACAATCTTCAGTACACAGTTCACAGAAATTAATAAAAAGTAACACATTTATAACAGTCAGCTTATCACAGAAGCTTTCTCTTATGCCGAATTTCGTATTAAAAAAAAATCCTTCCACAGTCTAAAATTCATTGGAATCTCTCAGCTGCTCTCAGTACTGTAATCAATGAAGAATTCACAAACAGCTTTTAAAAAGAAGCCTCTTGAAACAAGCAAAAGACAGCTTACAAAAGCACACAATAGAGCCTTACCAATGCAGAGAACTCAACAATCATAAACTTACAACTACTGAACTGAGCTTCTCTGAAGCAATTCTAGTTATTTGATTGTTCAATAGAAATGTAATTGAATAATACTAGACTGTTGCAAGTGTGGATCCAAGGGGAGGGCGATGTCTGTGATCACCCCCCCCCCCTGAAGCAGACCAATGTGTTAAAAATAAATGAAAAATACAGATATGGGTTATCAGTTGAAGAATCTAAACAAATCATTAAACTTAGTGGAGAAAATATATTAGTTCATATCAGAAGATGAAATACACAATGCAATTTTGGGCACAGGTACTCAGCTCTTTTTGAGTCTTTGAGGAAAACCTACAGCTTATTCAAAGAAAAGCTGTTTGTCTCAAGAGCATAGACAGGAATTGTTTTGGTATAAATGGAGCAGATTATGAAATATAGCAGTATATAACTAAACAGAATTTCTGCACAATAAAAAAAAATAATAATTTCATATTTACTTCTGCAAAAATTTCAGTGTGTGTGTGTGTGGGGGGGGGGTTATATTACGATATCCTCTCTGCTATACCTTTTTTCTTAACTAATATTATTTTTTGTGTAATCCTTTAGCTCAAATATCAATTTTTAACAATTCATGCATGGCCGTTCTTGTTGTTTTAAAACTCCTTTGATGGTAAGTCAAACAAAATATTTCATTAAGCAAGGATAACAATACACAATGCATAAAGCAGCAGCAATAGCTTCCAGCATAGAGCTTGTGCAATTGCTTTGTTCTGACTGAGCATTCAAAGACCCATACTGGAAAGCAACACTAGTCACAATAGGCATAGGGGAATCTTCTCTCACTGATACGTCTTTTCAATAATGAAAGCGAGCAGGTTAACCCTGTGTTCAATGGTGGATTGAATGTTTTAAGAGATAGACAGATTTTTAGATCATTTGGGCTCAGATGCTCGTGAATTGGGGTGATAGCCCAATCACCACTTCTTTGGATCTACCACTGCGCAACTGCTACAAGGTCATAAAATATATGGTAGGAAGGGGTAATAAATAATCACAGGGGACGAATATCCTGTGAGGGTTCCAATCTTATGGGGGGGGGTTAAAATCCTCATTCATGATTATAAACTTTCGATTAGATATATTTTGTTCAAGATGAAACTTTTTTTTTCTTTGAAAATGTTCCATAGTTGAAAATGTTTCATAGAAGTGCATAAGTAAAAAAACATTCCTCTGTTTTGTGACGTGTTTTTTTTTTTCTCCCAGAAATTTACTAATACCTAGGAGTGGTCAGTTCTATGTACGGTAATTGGAGTGGTCTGTAATCGTGCTCAAATGAAAGCTGGACTTGCCTAAACACTCCGGGGAGGTGGATGCAGGAAGAGACATACTATCTGCCATTGACACCTTCCTCAAAGGGGCACTGAATTACCCTTGTAATAAATAATCATATACTATACACCCGAACCCCAGCAATTTAAAGATTCAGATTTCCTTTTCGAATCTGCATTTGAAAAAGAACTGCAGACTTTTTGCATGACCAGCTTCAACGCTGACAGTTTCTTGACTATAAATTAGAAATTTATACAAGTATTCCAGACAAGATGGGTTGCAGGAGTATTAGCCATATCTCTTACCAGACTTCAAAATAACAAAAAAAAGAAAAATAGTTATCAATAACAGAATAGCAAAGCAGAAACGACAAACCAATAGACACTTTGTTTACATCAAGTTGTCAGTCAGAATTTTTAAGTGAATTGAGAAGAGCCCTCAAAGATATTAAGAGGACAATTCTGATCCTTTTATTCCTGTTCCTGTAAATCGTCAGACTTTATGGGTTTGCTGAATGCCTAACTATAACGCAAATAGGATAATGTGCTTGATAGAGGTTTATCTCTTATAATAAAATTTTCAGTTTATAGAGTGCTGTAAAATTATGTCCAAAAAAAAAAAAACAACCAAAGTTGACCTGGTTGAATTGCCAATGGCTACAGTTGGATATAATCAGGTCCTGTGAGTGGCTTCATTTTAGGGGGAAGCTGCCTCCAATCTCCCCTTGGCTACATCCATGTGTGGGGAGGCACAAATCCCGGTCCTTCCTGAGCACTGCCCATATATAGATTTTTTTGATAGAGAGGCGAATTCCGCTCACCCCAACTTACGCCATTTTTATTTCAGGCAAAAAATTGCCCCCACCCCGATTGAGTGATTTCTGTATCCATGCCTGGGCTTTTGCCTAATGCTAATGCAGGGAAGCAAACATTAAGGCCCCATTAATAAAATCATACCAAATTTGTCAAGCTTGGCAAGTTTTTGGCAAAAAATTGGCAAATTTAGCATCAAAAATAAGTTTCTAAAACAAAAGTCAGCTAAGCGATAGCGCCAATATTTCTTAAGAATTCGAGAAAACCCTATGTTAAACAATGGAAACACCTAAAACTCTGCATCTCGTGCTCTAGTTAACCAATTTTTATGCAACTAAATGCCAAATTTAATTATTTGATGCATAGAATACGAATTTCAGACTACTTTAATCTTCAGAAAAGTGGGTACCATAAAAATTCATAACAATTTTTTATCAAGTTATAAAAGGCTGCAAAAATGAAGATAATGGGGGGGGGGGGGGAAATGCCATGAGAACACAAATTCCTACTTACCAGAATCGGTGGAAGCCAACATTGTTGAAAATTTGATGAAAGTAATTTAATGATTTAAAAAATAGCCACAATTTAAAAACTGGTTAAAAAGGAGCAATTATAATAAAATGAAAAATGTTATACATATATATATATATTTTTTTTACACTATTATAATTATTCTCATTGTTTGTTTTTGCAAAATATTTCAATACTTCTTCATTTACAGATATATTTTTATATATGTATAACAGAGATCATTTAAATGCATTTTAAATCTACTGTTACTGATGTAGTTTTTTAAATATTTCATAGTTGAAAACAAGCCTTCAGCAGTACATGTTGTTACAGGCAAGGTGATTAAAGTTTTTAAGAGTTTATGGATATTCGGGAAAATATCAACATTGCATACTTGTAAGGCTTCTGTAGAAGTTATACTAGTCAGTTGGGCTAGTAATTTCTTTTGCCATAGTTGATATCCTACACAGTCCAGTTACAGGGTGTCCACCAATGTCAGGAAGAAAAAATAGTATTATTAGTAGCCTCAACGACATGTAAAAGTCGTCATTTTAGCAGCCATTTTCTTAATTTTAGTTGCCAAAATAGTAGCATTTTTGCATGATTTTGCAGTTAAGAAATAATCATAAGTCATTCAGCTTCATTTAAGGAGGGGTGAATAAAATGATAAATTAAAAACTACATGCATTATATAACAGAGCGTATAGTACATTTAAAAAGAAATCAGTTTAAAACATATATATTATTTAAAGAAAAAACCAAGAGAGTTTCAAAAAATATTAACATTGAATTTAAAATAGTGAGCATGAATTGGCAGGGTCTCACTACAGAAGTTTTGTGCCCAGGACACTAGTCAAATATATGTTTGACCCTTATATAACAGCTGACTTGGTGCTCTTATACATTGCTCTAAACTCCATTTTCGGCCTATTTCTGCATGTGTGCCCCATTCAAAGGGACATGATCAATGGCTTTTTAGCCTAGGGTGGAAACATTTCCAAAACAGCTAATTTTGTAAACTGTTCATGTGTTGACATGGTAAAAGTATATTGTACATGCAGTGGCATAGCCAGAAATTTTGCATGGGGGGGGGCAGGTGGGGGTTACGACTACTGCAACTCACATATATGCATACGTGTGTGTGATAAGGGAGTGAAGAATATACATTTTGTATGGCAAAAATTCCTAATGGGGGGGGGGAGGGTTGACCCCCTGTCCCCCCCTTGGCTATGCCCTGTGTACATGTCAAAATGACACTATCCAAAATAGGGACATGGCAATGTGGTGTACCACGGGCCATAGATGACAGAGGTGAATGACGGCTCTGCAAATAGACATGCAACCATCAAGCAACTAACCCTCCAGATGAACCAAGGGCTACCAACAGTGTCTCCTTAACAACAGTGCAGCAAACATTGCTGTGTATGGGCCTCCACAGCAGGCACCTGGTTAATGCACCTATGCTGACTGCAGTTCATCTTCGACGAAGGCTGGGATTTGCATGCTAGTACCACAACTAGATGTCCACTGAGTGGCGACATGTGGCTTTTTCCGAAGAATCACATTTTATGCTCCATCGAACAGATGGGCATTGGAGTATACGGTGTGAAATGCCTGAAAACAAACACCCGGCAATAATTGCAGGAAGAGTCCAAGCTGGAAAAGAAAGCATTATGGTCTGGAGAATGTTTTTGTGGTATTCTCCGAGTACACTCATCATTGTGAAAGGCACGATGGATCAACATAAGTATGCATCTATCCTTACGGACCATGTCCATCCCTACATGCAAATTGCTTTTCCCTCGGGATGATTGCATCTACCAACAGGACAATGCAAGTGATCATACAGCTCATGCTGCATGTGCGTGGTTCAAAGAGCACCACAGGATGAGTTTATCGTACTCCCCTGGCCAGCAAACATCCCGGACTTAAACCGGATTAAGAATCTGTTGAACCACCTCGATCAGCTTGTTCACGCCATAGATCTTCAACTGCTTAACCTAGTACAACTGGGCAGAGCAATGGAGTGGGCATGGGTCAACATCCCAGTGAACAACTTCAAGAACCTAAATGACTCTCTTCTTGTATGCCTCGTAGAGATTCGCTCTGCGAAAAGTAGTTATTCTGGCTCTTTGACAGGTGGTCACATTAATATGACTGGACTGTATATAATCATTAAAATTCCTAGCATTTCTAATTTATTTTCATTCGTAGATATGAGATAATTTCCAGTGAAACTAAAATACTTAATTGTTTCAAAATTCATTGGTGTTTTCTGAATTTTTCTTTAAGATGTAAAATTATAGCAGAATTCCAAAATTTATTACTGTTCCTTGAAACTGTTATTTAATGTACCCTTTCCAGCTTCAAATTGACATTTGGAATTATTTTTCACCAGAATTAGAATAAATTAAAAGGGACTACTCTTCTTTTAACTCATTCTCAAAATTTTCTATTCTCTTTACAAGAATTTGTTTAGCTGGAATCATGTTTTACTTTCATGATGAAAAAAAAAATAATAATAATAATAATAATCATGGAAAGAATCATTTCCCCCCCCCCCTGAAATATTTCAATCTTGAGAATAAATCTTTGGGGGTGCATAGGTCCCTTTGAACTCCCCCCCCCCCTTGTAGGTACACTACTGGAATAAAGTCATGGAGTGCAGATTGATAAGGAAAAATTGCTGCCGGTTCTAGACATGTAATGCTGACTTGTCTAGCACACCAGCTTATGCTATCTTATGTTGTAAGTTAAGAAATGATTGTAACTCATCATAATTTGTTCTTCCTTTTAAGTTTTTGTTTCTGCTAATAAAGTAGATTGCGAAAAACAACTGCCATCATTTCATGCTGATATGGAGATCTGGAAAATATTTATTCATAGCAGGTGAGCATCATATCATACAGCTGGCAGTGTTATCTGAAAATTTCTATGATGACCCAGTTAGTACATTTCAGCAGCAAACTTTGTCCAGCTTTTTTACACATTAATTTTAAGCATGAAAATCTACTTTAAATAGCTACCAATTTAGTATATTTAAGGGTTTTTTATTTTTGTTTGTTCATTTGTTGTTGTTGTTTTTAATTCTATGTAAGAAATATAAGTACCTCTTTTAATATTGTTGAAACAGCAACATGTTATGCCAACAAAGAAATTCATAGAAAGAAATGTGCTGAATAAAATAAACAAAGGAAAAAATGTTGCAGTGTAAACTTGGTTCTTCGTGTAATTAGTCTGAAAAAGAGAAAAGAAAAAAATTACATGATAAAAAAGATATATACAGATGTAAAATGATAAATTTGGGGATTTTCAAAGAATGAAACGAATTTTAGGCTGCAAATAAAATTTCATCAGTGGGAAATAAAGCATCATTTTTATTAGTACATGAGCAGTAGCTTTCAATCTCAATATTGCTGTTTTCTGAATATGCATCCTTTCATTCAGTAATATAGACATTTGCAGTACAGTGATATTACACTGAAAATAATTTCAGTATAATGACAATAGTTAAATAATGCTGATGATAGAATTAATTTTTTTTTAAATGTAAAACCAACAAAAGTATCTAATATATGATATAATTAATAATTGATAATTCTTTATCAACATGGAGATTAATAACTAAAATAAAATATTTACTTATACAAAAATTACACACATTATTTTGTACATGAAATTAGAATATTCTAATATTTTGCAAGGCTCGACATTTAAACAAAAAATATATGCATCTCTCATTTAGTTTTACACACAGGATTTTCACCAATACAAAAGTTGTACTTCCCTGACTTCCATTCTACTTCTTCCCAACTTTTTATTTGGAATTTTGTTGGCCTCTTGTTTTTTTTATCTTAGTTTAGTTTTCTTTTTTAAGGGTGTGTTTCTCGTGAGTTTCGCCAAAGGAATTTCGATTGTACACATTAACTTCTGATTAAATGAAGGTAATAGTTAGAAATTTCAGTATCATATACATGAAGACGGCAGAAATCTATTACTACTATTTTTTTTCGATTAATGTGGTCTAAATATTGTTTTAGAAGCCATTATTTATTTACGAATTGGCGATCCTTATTAGCGATAAAAGCAGCCAAGTGGACAGCTTTTAAATATTTGCTTGTAATTAAAAAACCAAAATATTTTTTACTTGTTTTATAAAGTCAAAAAAAAGTGTACAGGTAGAGGAATATTTTAAATAAAAAAAATTTTTTTAGTCAATAATTTTTATTTATTTTTTTCATGAAAATATTTTGCCATTATTGCCAGTGTGTAGATGGCAGCACCACCGTTTTTTGAAAAATACTTTTAGGATATTAGAAATCTCCACCCACTTGTATCTGAAGGATTCTCATTGGCTGGATTGTTTTACTGACCAGAAAAAAAATCTCACAGACAAGGACAAATCAGATTTGCAGTTGATATTATTGTAACGCCCTTCAAAAAGTGCACCAAATTTAAAATAATTACAGGAAAAGAGGAAGTAATATTCTTTTTAAAAGAAAGTGAAAAACTAAAGTAATATTTTCTGGCTTCATTTATTCTTAATTTAATTATTCTAAAAATATTACTGTGTTAAAATCATAATAAAAATAATACGAAAATTACTTTTAAAGTTTATTTTACATAATAGATGATTAAAGACTACTTACTAACCAGTGGCGTAACTAGTAGCTAGGGGCGTATCCAGAGGCGGCAAAAGTTTGTTTAAAAAAAGTTAGAAGATTCCGGACACATACAAGGTTACACAATCTTTTTTTTTAAACTTTTTATTAGTAAAATCATCAATTAAATTTAGTGTTTATTTAATAAAACTCGTTGCTAACTGGCATCCCTTATTTCCACTGTTTGTGCTTTTCATTACATTTTTCCTGCACTTTTTAAATAAAGTGTGTTTTGAAAGTTAAATCTGTAAAAATTATAAGATAAATTTTTATTTTGGAAGAAAAGCTGCATGTTTAGAAACGTAGAAATTTAATTTGCAAAACGGCATATTTATATTTTACTTTTTTATTTATATATAATATAAATTCCACGCCACTTCAGGGTCCCCTCTTTACACATGTGTGGTTTATTAAATAGCCTTGAAATTTGTGGCTTCATCTGTACATTATTCGTATAAATACTTTTTAAAATGATTTTATTTTATAAAATAATGTTTTAAAAGAATTATGGAAAAGGGAGCTAGTGCCAGAGTGAACAATTTTATAGTGTAGAGTGTGTTTAAGGCAAATCTATGCTTGGGATATTTGCCGAGAGGGGGGGTGCGTGTGGCAAAAGACTTTTTAAGGGGCTCTAACGCGCATTCACGTAAGATCTGAAGAAAATCGCTCAAAACTGCAGACCGTTAGAAAGACGGCTGCGAGAGAAGTCAGAATCCTGAACCTCCACACTTCAGCCCTCTCTCAATGTTTAGTGGTGAACATGAAGAATTTATAAATTTGACATGAAGACAGGGCCGATCCCAGAAGAAAATCTTTGGGGGGTGAAGAGAGGTAAATTGCCGACTGAAAAGATAGATTTGCCGATTCAGTTCCCAAGTTGGACACCTCCCTATATTGGACAGTTTTCCGGGGAACAGATTGTGCCCATAACATAGAAACAGCATAAATACCTCTTTAAGTTGTACAGAGGGAGCTGCAAAAGTTCGACTTTAAGAGGATTCACATTATTTACGCATTAATGATCAAGCTGGTTTTTACATTAATAAAGTCAATTCTATGAATAAATTGTAGAGGTCAGTACGTAAAAGGCAGAATTTCCCAAAAAAGGCTCGATTAGTATCACTTTGCCAACAAAAATCCACATTTTTGTTCGATAGGGATGGTTATATCCCTGATTCTGTTACAAGTAATTAAATTTCCATAAAATATTCATAACTTTTAATTTAGTCATAAAATACTCCCTCCGGAATGAAGAAAATATTTGCCTATCCATATGCGACAAAACTATCAGTGCCGCATAGTAGGGGGTTGGCGGGCCACTAGTTTGGGTTGGCGGAAATGAATTTGGGGGCACCCCGAATGGAGTATTTACATTAACTTAAAAAAAAGAACTGGAAGCCATAGCGAGAGCACTGATTATAAAACACTTTCCAACACTGTCTTATTGGCATATATACTATTGCATACCTGCCAATTCTACTGGATTTTTCAGGAGACTACTGGATTTTGATGGTTTCTCCTGGTCTCCTGATTTTACATTAAAATTCCTGGTTTTCTCACATTTTGAAGCTTTAATAATCGACACATTTATTTCCCAACCATTTTTAAAAGATTACCGCTTTCAGGGTCTATTCATTCAAGATGGACCAGTATACCATGGTATTTTGGTCCAATAATAAAGATTTGTGCTTATATTGATTACTCATTTGTCAAGGATTCTTGAAAATATCAGAATTAGATGGCAAATTGTTTAATTCTATCGTTTTTTGAGAGAGTTCAAAGTCCCCAAAATTTTATTACTTTTTTTTGCTGTTGTTTGTTTGTTTAAAAAGAAGATATTTTGTAAAATTTCGAACATTTAAGAAAAAAACTTGTGAACGTTGAAGTTTTATTCATTTTATGTCAAAAGAATTCTTCTATTTCTCTGAGCTCTTTTACGAATTCGATTTTTAATATCACGACCTTATGTGTGATTAAAATTTCAAACATAAGTTATTATAAAAAGCAAACTTTTCATTTTAAAAACCATAACTGTGTCGCGTCATGTTAAATTATATATATTTTTAATTATATATAGAATAGATGGCGAAATTTAATGTGAAAAAATTTTGAAGAGTGTTTTGACTTAGTGTGTAAGTTAGTGTGTGACTTAGATAAGTAATTAGGACTTTAAGATTATGATCCCACATAAATCTACTGGATTTTCTTAGTTAGATGTTAGCAGGAATGCTATTGCATGATGAACAGTTAACTGTTCACTCCCGACGTTGCTAAAGACGCGACGGTAGAGATTCTTCCCTCCTGTGTCCATCGTTGCTCCCCGGCGTGAGTCTTGGAATGTTTCTGCTCTGGCGACAGCCTTGCGCAAGCGCATGACTGGGCCATGCCAGAGCATTCAAAGACCTATGCCGAGAAGCAACGATTTACACAGGAGGGAGGAATTTCTGCCATTGCGTCTTAGCAACGATGGTAGAGAACAGGTTAAAGCCAACAAGAAACTAATTTTTTTTTTTAAGTACTGCTCTTAAAGCCTGATCTATGAGTATTATTTTGTTAGCCCTGTATAGGTATTAACTCTACGTCCACCCATGCCGATGGACAGAATGATCTCATAAACCTCAAAAATAAATAGCAGTTTTGTTTTGCTTGAAATGGATGAACGTTTCTAAAATGTACTCTAAACATTTCTCTGTCCATAGGCTGCAATGCATTAGAATTATTTTCTGTGCTCCTGTAACAGAACTATAAATGGTACCTACATCCTTTTCAATAGGGTACATGGTATGGTCATTTTCATTATAAAAATTCGATTAATGCATATTTACGGCAGTTAGAGCACGAGCAGGCAGACAGACGAAAACATAAACATTTCAGGTTCTTTGGAAAGTGTTAAAAAATAAAGGCTTTAAAAGAATATGAGGCTTTAAGGGGGAAAAAAACTGGACTAAAGAAAGTAATTCTAGCTCGAAAAGTTAATTTTTGCTTTAATTTAAGATAAGATGGAAAATTAAGCATATATTAATTTCGAAGCTCCTAAGGTCACGACCCCCAATATTTGCTCTGCCAAGTCTTCCTATTTAAACGGTGTGAATTATACTCTTGTATTTTATCTCTTATTATAACTTACCCATCATTTTTCTAAAATCAAATTAAATTACAAAAAATTGGGGTTATTTCTATATGAATGTAAATTATAATAAAAAGTAGTACAAATATAATCTAAATATATCGTTACCAGATCGGTGATGATCTTTTTCTTGGAGAATGAATTTGATGGAGCTCCAACAGTTTGTATGGAAATTCTCTTTCAATTATGACAGTTATTTCACTTCTTCTTTTAGTCATTATCAAAATATGTACATATCACATTTTGTGCACTGCACTTTTTGTCGTTTTCTTTTGTTTACAGCTGGTTTCAGTCTTCAGTCTTAAATGAACACTGCAGCAAACTTTTACTTCATTTTGTTAAATGCTAGAGATTTTTTATTTTTATCAAATTGATGTATTAATTATATCTTAAAAGCTAAAGATGGTTTTCTTCTAATGAAGGTATGTTAAGATTTAGATTCCAAGATATGCTAAGGCTCCTCCAAGTATATGTTCGACTTATCGGCTCGGTTACTGTCCAGCTAACCGAGCTAACAGGAATAGGGGACACATTATTTTCTACTGTACAAACGAATTTCTTTTTCCTATGCATTTCAAAGAAGCAAAGACAATACATCTATTTCTCAGAAAAGACCGGGCTGGACCAAAGGGTGGTGACAACCTCAGGCCAGTTACGGCCTCCTTGCACTACTTTATACAGAGTGGTAATTCATAGTTTGCCCCAAGCCAATATATGAGACTGGAACATTCTCGATCTCATACTCAGTATTTCTCCCATAGACATGTGCACAGAAGACTTAATTAGATTACTATGGACATGTGAGATGACTATTTGCTTTGGGAAAAATGCGGAGACAGGTGTCATGGGACGCATGTGGTATCAATTGCAGAGAGCTGATTCTCCGACTTCCCCTTTTGTGTATCTGGCCACCCAGTGCCGAGTACTCCCTTCCTTTTGACTGATGCGAATATGCAAGGAATTTCTCTCTCGGTTTTGTATGTACTGGAAGTAGGACGTCAAAGGGACAAAAGTTAGGAAAAGTGCCGACTAAAAACTCTTGTGAATACTAGAATGAGGCGTTTTGGAAGTCCAGAATAGCAATTTTACCAACTGCATTTTAAGTGGGGGGGGGGTGTCTCACCCCCCCACACACCCCAGTGGGATCGGCCCTGCATGAAGAGCATAATGTAAATACTCTGTTTGATGTATCTTTCTTTTTTTAAACAATAAAAGGCACATTTACTATTATTTTCATTAATATCTAAATTATAAGCTGTATAGTTATTTAATAAGCTTTGGGGAAACTTGTTCAGAAACATGACTTTGACATCACAAAGCTAAGAAGAATTTTTTACTTGGATAAAATGAAGAACCAAAAATGTAACGTTCTTGCAGAATATTTATAAATATTTAAATATGTTAATAAATTTCCCGCTTGAAACTGCAAAACTGTAAGCAGTTCATAGTACTTTCATGAAACTTTCCTTGGAATTTAGGGCGCCTCAGCTGCCTGAAATAAGGAATTAAAGTACTAATTACTTATAACCTGAAAGTATTAGTTATTAAAATATTATATTGTATTGTGTGTATTAAGGCAAATCTGCCTCGAGGGGCATCTGTCTAGGATTGGGGTGTCTTGGTCGGAGGACTTGCTAGGGAGTTCTAACGCATATTCATAAGTTACATCTGGAGAAAACCGACCAAAACTCCAGACCATTAGATCGACAGCAGCGCGACGGGGCCCAAACACGGGACCTTCACACTTCGGCCGTCTACCATTCTGAGTCCCTTATCCACTCGGCCATGGTGGGGCTACTAAAGTATTATTTTAGATTATGATCCAATGCTGTGAAGAGGGAAAGAGACAAAGGGCACACACCCCCCCCAAAAAAAAAACTGTTCAAGAGCGCTTTCTAGTAGCAATCCTGGAACTATGAACAAAGTTCCTGTCATTTGAACAGAAGTTTATATATATATACAGTGCGCACCGGTTAAAACGGACTGGGATATAACGTAATATCGGTTATAACGTACCTGGAATCTAGGTCGCGATTGAAGTCCTATATTTATAATGTTATTTAACTTCGGTTAAAACGTACTTAACAAAAGTACGTACTTTGGCTATAACATACTTTTCATACCAAAGCCAAAAATAAAATTTTGCTTTTCTTAAGAATTTTATTTCCTTGCTCTTGGAAATTTCGATACCTTCAAAAACACTCGCTGTCAGTTTTTTTTATATGTCATTCATCAATGTAAATGCCTCCTGAAAAGCCCTATCTATAATGATTCTGATGATAGTGAAGAAGAAACAGAGGACCCTATACCAAGCATACCCGATGCATTCAATGCTGCAAAAACATTATGACGATTTTTTGAATGCCGCAGTGATGATGCAGAGACTCTACAAAAGTCTATTATGGATATCTAAAACGGTATTTTTAAAGTAGCATCTGCCCATTTAAAACAAAAGAAAATTACAGATTATTTTTCTCAATAAAAATTGTAAGTATTAAATAATTAAATAATTTTCTCTGTTTAATTTAAATTTTAAAAAATCAGACCTGTTTAAAACACATATTACAGTGAAATTATGAGCTCACTTTCTTTTTTTTGTGTAATATTGAATCTTACCGGCGGTACTACTTATAACGTACTACTTATTTAGGCCCCGTGAGAGTACGTTATAACCGGTGTCTACTGTATATATTTTTTCTTTTTGAGAACCGAATTTTGAGGCCCCTTAAATTTATAAGGCCCGAGGCGTGCGCCTCATGCGCCTATTCGGAAATCCGCCACTGATCAACACTAAACTATTCAATAAAAAGTTCTTTTTTAACTAGAATTAGTAACTTGCTTTCAATTTTTATAATAAGAATAATTTGATCATTGTGGGAGGGGGGAGGGGGGGTCAGATCTTCACTTCCCCCCAGTCCCGAATTTGCTCTCTACGGGCCTGCGTATAATATGAATCTATTTCGAATTTAGTACCAATTTATTTCATTCATCCCAGACAAAAAATACTGCTGATCCACAATTATTACAGAACAAAGTACTTCAAAACGGAAGCTGGAATACAAGAATAATAAATAAATTAATAGTATTTATTGGCATTATTAATTCGGTTTCTTCCATAGAACTCAATACTATCGCACTGAAATCCCATCCCTGGTGCAGTGGCGGCTCGTGGGATACAGCAAGTACAGTCGGGCTGCACTTGAAATTATCAGCACATACTTTAAAATAATTTATTCTACTAATTTTCCTAAATTCAGATTAGAATTGTGGAATTCCTACGGTAAATTAAAAAAATCTCCGAAAAAAACCAAAACGGATTGTGGCCGGATCGCTCATTCAGAAAAAAAGCACTTTAATCTTCCCGCAATTCAATTGGGAAAATCTTTGGTTCAGCCCAGAGCGCTGAAAAGAAAATTGGCAGCACCGTTGCCATGACAACGACTACGTAAGCAGCCTCTCCGGCATAGGGAGTATGCAGCTGATACAGCCGATCAAAGATTTTCTAACGGCGGCTGAACTTGAGAACTCGACTAACTGATTGGCTCGCACGAGAAGTGAGGGAGGGGTTAAGGAGAATATATGTTTGGAAAACTCTCGACTTTATATTGCTGAATTTATCAAGAAGGTAAGCCTGAATAGACGCTTATGAATGGACAATGACCCATCAAAGCAGTATTGTTTTTAAGTAAGCAAGAACTGGTATTTAGAGCACATGGCGAGCGAGAAAATTCTTTAAGCATGGGAAATTTTAAAGAGCTTTTAAAATTATTGATATCTGAATTAAAACAACGCTTTTTTATGGGGACATCACTGACCGATTCGCATGTTTAAAAGAAAGGAGGATTCATTTGACTTATAAAAAATAAGTAAGTTTTCTTTTTTTCTTTTCTTTTCTTCTCAAGTTATCGTTAAAAAGAAAATTCTAAGAAACTTCGAATCAGACACGGATTAATGCAATTTTGAGGATAAGAGCGGCTGGTTGAAATTTATGTCCATTTTATGGAAGTAAAATAGGATCTCTTACATTTTTTATGTAATTTCTTTTTTTTTTTTTTTTCCCAGTGAGGGCTTTCGAATTCAGTAACAAATATTTTCCAATCCTGTCCGGAGGAAAGGGGGGGTGCTCATATGCTTCCGGCTGCACTAACGGTTTTGACCACGGGCCGCCACTGCGCTGGTGACGTCATGGAATGCAGAGTATGCAGAAACGCAAGACCCCCCCATTGCATTCTTCCATAGAACTCTTTCCTCGCTACTTCGCGGCGACCCCGCTACAGGCTGCTCAGAAAGTTGACCCGCTCTCTCTCCTTGTCTTTCCCCATCTTTGTGATGCCCAGATCAGTATTCATTTCTCCGAGGTTGCCCTTGGGCCCTTGAGACAAAAGGGAAATTACCGTCCCCTTCTCTGGTATTGAGAAGGGATTACTTAGCTTCCTCTCTCTTACTATATAAGATACGAAAATTTATATTTTTGGAAGGTCTGCAAAGTATATTGAAATTGACTGATCAATACGGGCACTTGAGCTAATGATAAATCGTAAAGTTATAAAAGTTGATTCGAAATCTTTTTTTAATATCTAAAGTTATTTATATGCATTAATATCTAAAACAGTGGCGTTGCCAGTAATTTTTCATGAGGGGGGGGGGGAGGGTTTACGACTAGTGTAACTCATATGTATGTATATGCGTGTGGGTGTGTGAGAAGGGGGGTTGTGATGACCCCCCCCTTGGCTATGCCACTGATTTATTATGTATATGAAGTTATTCATATGCATTGTAATTAATATGTCAAGAGATCTCCTAATATTCGATACTTATCCCCTAGACGAAAAAAAATTGCTAACTACCACCAAAAGTCTTTCGGAATTACAGATTTAACGTTCAGATACACCGTGTTTGCACTGCAATATCGTAGCAGTAAACAGAGATTGAATTTGAAAACCCTCCAATTATTAAAAGCATATATGTCTTTCGGGTTCTCCCCCCCCCCCCAATTTCTTATTACTGTTTGTAAAAATCAATGTTTAGGACTGAAAACGATTGTATTGGCCAGTGAAATGCTAATAGTGGATGAAATTCGTGATGTAAATGAATGAAACTGAATAAGAGGTTGTGGAATTTCTTTGGTTTCCGGATGCTGCAATAGGACTAGTTTTATTAAAAGCGTTGAAGATGTGAAAGAAAAATTTTTTTTTAAACGAAAGACCAATTCAAGACTGCCGATAAAAAACAAAAAACTAAATGTATTTTTTTTTTTCTGTAAAATCGATTCCAATGATGCTTAAAGCGAATATATTTTTACTTTCCGAACCTGTACCATGTAAGGAAAGTATTGCAATCATGAAAAAATTTGACTTCGAGATTTTGATGCATTTACACGTTTTGAAGTCTTCTGAATTCATTTATGCTGTTTTTACGAAATGTATGTATGTATGTGTGTGTGTATGTGAGTGAACACCATAGCTCCTAAATGGATCATTCGATTGAGCTCAAATTGGACATATATGTTATAAACCACCGTCGCAAGACCGGTATTGATTTTGGTGTATATAGGACTTATAGTTTTTCTACAGGGCTACGACAAAGATTTCTTTTACATTATGGCCTATGGGAGGAAATTCTTGAAAGGGCACTAGTGTTTAAACGGGGCATTCAATTTAGCTCAAATTTGGTATAAAAGTTATAAACCATCGTCACAAGACCGGTATTCATTTTGGTGTGTATAGAACTTACAGTTTTTCTACAGGGCTACGACAAAGATTTCTTTGACATTATGGTCAATGGGAGGGAATTCTTGAAAGTGCGCTAGCGTTTAAATGGTACATTCGATTGAGCTCGAATTCGGTATATTTGCTATAAACCACCATCGTAAGACCGGTATTGATTTTGATGTGTATAGGACGTGTTTCTACAGGGCTACGACAAAGATTTCTTTTACATTATAGAATATGGGGAGAAAGTCTTGAAAGTGCGCTAGCGTTTAAATGGTGCATTCGATTGAGTTTCAGTTTGGTATATATGTTTGAATTATTCATTGATTAAAATTGATTTAAATGCTTGGTAATGATCTTAATCGTAAGTCTTCGGAAAGTCGAGTGGAGTCACTCCAGATTTTTTTATGATTCAATATAGAACAATTAATTACATTATTTAACTTTATCAACTAATTTTTTGAGTGTGCAAAACAATTTACATAAGTAAGTACAAACTTTATATTATTTTCATAGTATTTTAATAAGGCCAAAAGATATTTCTTCAGTGTGTACACTGAAATTAATTTATTTGTTTTCCAGAAAATTAGTCTCCCGTTAAGAAGTTTTCCCGCTTAAGAAGTTTTCGCCCTTCATCCCCTTGGAAAACTCCTTAAGCCGGTTTTACATGCAAAAGTTTTTCTTTTTCATTTATTATAATTTTTAGACCTAGAAAATGACAACTTTAAGAGTAGTCAGATTCTCAACGTATATTATTGGAAATGATCAACATTAAACTAAATATTTAGTATTCAAAAATGCGATGTATTTTTGCAATTTAAAATATATGTACAGAAATGAGTGTAAGTGCTACGCAATTTTTCGTACAAAAATTCTTATTTTGTGCTAGAGCATAAGAAATTTTCATTTGCCCCAAGCCCAACATGCTGATAAGCGGGCTAGATATGTACCCACATGTGTTGTAACACTTTGACAGATGACCATCCTCCAACAGATGTTTCTATAGTGAATACCTGTGGTTCTACTAGTCTTTAGAAGAGTGGAAAGCTCCCAGATGGAAAGGGGAGGGATGGGGGAAGAAAAGGGGGCTAAAGTCAGGTTTTGTGGGTTTTGTCCAGCTACTGTCCAGAGGCAATCTAGTTGGGGAAAACCTGTATGATTCAACTGATTATATAATTACTCTGTAGAAAAGCGGAGCATGTTTTATACATTGAATACACTATTTTAGAGGTTAAACATATTTTAAATAAATGAGAGTTCTATGAATAGAGCATAATATAATCAACAGCGAATAAGCACATCATTTAATCTTTCTATAAAAATAGTGATTTCGTTATTTTTCATTTTAAAATTAAAAAAAATATATATATGAATCTGCATTTTATTACAAAAAAGATATTAGTAACTTTGTATAAACTTGGATATAAATTCCTGAATCGTATAATTATTTTACATGATGGCCTAATGCTGTATACTGAACAGTATTAAGATAAGTGCCTATTTCATTAATGAAATTCAATATATGCATTTTTGCAGGAAACAAGTTTAACTTATGATATTTTGAATTTCAATAATGAAAAGGAAACTATTTCGACTTACATTTATTTATGGTTCAATTTTTTTTTCTAGACAAAGTTTTATTTATAAGGAAACAACTACATATTAATTTTTTTAAGAACTTTGTAAATTTGCAATATGGGTAATTTATGTGCTCATTCAATTTCTTGAGTTTTGTAAAACTGTAATATAAAAGTTATTTTCCGATGGTGAAAAAAAGTTTCTATATTCTGTATTATACTTTAAAAACAATAAAATCAATAAAATTGAGGAAATAGACCTCGGTAAGGTTTCCGTTTCTTATTTTCGCAAGAGATAATCTATTTTATTTTATTTTTAGTGGAATCCAAATGTGTGCTCCCTGCACAAACAAAAAAACAAAAAAAAAAAAGAAAGAAAGAAATTTGCTTCAAGCAATATTGAATGATTATAAAGCCGACTATGACTATAATCATAAGCACTAGCGGATTCAGGGGAGGGAGTAGGAGGCTTAATCCCCCCCCCTCCAGAAAAAAAAGAGATTGCTAAAGGGTAACATTCTGTTTCATTATGGACTTTGAATATGTAAAGTGATCTTCTTTAATCACTTAGCCCCTCCCAAAAGCTTTTGCAATGGTTTAAACTAAAATTTTGTTTTATTGTACATTTTGTTTGGGTGAAATAAGCTTTTTTCAAAATTTAGCCCCTCAGGAAACAGAATTTCTGGATCCGCCACTGATCATAAACGTCACTATCTAATGATTATTGGACGGAGGGGGAAGGGGGACAGAGAGCAAAATATACCCTTTTTTTATTAACAATTAACATTAGTAAGAAAAAATATTGGGGGTGGGTGTCCCCCCTGTTCATATAGGTTAACGGCGCTCATGATTCTAATGACTGTATATGCCTATAGATTAAATGCAGTAGCGGATCCAGAAATTATTTTTGGGAGGGGCTAAACTTTGAAAAAAGCTTATTTCACCCAAACAAAACGTACGATGAAGCAAAATTTTAGTATAAAGTAATGTAAAACTTTTTGGAGGGGCTAAGTTATAAAAAAAGATCATTTTATCTACTTAAAGTGTATAATAAAGCAGAATGTTACCCTTTAGCAATCTTTTGGGGGGGGGGGCTGAAGCCCCTTAGCCCCTCCCCCTGGATCCACTACTGATTAAATGACATCAAAATAGTTCTATACTTTTGGATAATTTGCTGTCCGCTTGACGGTACGACTTTTCTACCAAGGAAGAAAAAACCCATTTTATATCTCCCGGAAGGCATAATAAATATGTATTTGAATTAGTATTACTACCATTACTAATAAAAAAGCACTTCTAATGCAACTTGGTTTCTGTTTAAACTCACACATACACACACATAAGCAAAATTTTTAGTAGTTTAATGTCAATAAAATTCAGCTAAATCATTAATTCAACAATTTCAGATGAAACCAGAAAAATATTTTTTTTCATGAAATATCTTAAAAATTATATCAAAAATAATAATTAATCAAACACACTGAATTATTTGGTTTTGGCTTTATGGCTCCTCAAACTTTTGAAGAGTTTAAATGTTTGATTTTTTTTTTTTTTTTTTTTTTTTAGCAAGATTTTAAGACAGCACTTCTAAAAATCTTCTCATTTGTCCACTAATTATTTTATCTTTTAGAAATTTTCTACCCTTGTTGAATAAAGTATAAGGATTTTAGAAATAAAAGTCTAAATAAATCTTTTTTTAGTATTTTCAAAAATGTTACAAATTGATTTTTGAGAAATTTTAGTGAGTTCACTTAAAAGTGAAAACTCACTAAAAGAAAAAGCTATAATCAAATAACATTTTGTTCAGAAAGAAGCTTATATATATGCATTATCTTATGCTGAAATAAAATTAATGGTTCCGTCATTCCTTCGGATTAAAAAATTAGCATTTTTATAATTTTTGCTGTGAAATTCTATGTCCATGCAAGTCAAATCAACAAAATAAATAAATAAATAATAAAATTCGTTGTTGGCAACAATGTGTTTGGATTTATAGTTTCATTAGTGATAAAAATAATCTTGAATTGAAATAGAACTTAAAACTTTTTCAAGAAATTAAATGCTTCTACACTAAATTAAATTATTATTCCGATATTTTTTTTAAAATGATGCAAAATAGGGAGCCATTCGGGTAGCAAATCTGACAACCATGGTTTAGACCGCAAAGGAAGTTTTTTTTTTTTTTTTTTTAATTGTAAAATGGACTACAAAATCTTTAAAAAATGTTAATTATTCAAACAACACTCCAGGCAAAAACATTTAGAACTGACTAAACCCAGTTTCAAATCTTAGCGGCCTTTCCCTTCTCATGCTTCAGCAAATGAAATTACGAGCACTTCCATCAATCAAGTGTTGAGTCAAGCGCCTCCTAGTAAGGAGTTACCAGAAATTGGTAGCTACCTTCCACTAAAATACAGCATTTTAATGAGAAAAAAGGCTGTGAAATTCAGCGCCATCTATTGAGAAAAGGCTTTTTTTTTTTTTTTTTTTTTTTTTTTTTTTTTAACGACTCGTTCACCGTTAAACTTTTATAACTTACAATCTTTATTTATGACAACCTTATAAGAACCGTCCTCAAAATTTATTGCTAACGTCAATAACTACAAAAAATAATAAAATACTCATTTGATATAAAATGCTGTACATTTGTATTTGGGTTGTTTACTAAGAAAAACTTAGGAGTCCACCCAAGTGGTTAAACACTTTACTTATAATTACTGTATCTACTTCTTATTTTTAAATATTAAAGGGTCTATGCTACACATAATTTATATTCTCAGAAACAGTTTTTGAAAAAACAAATTCAGAAAGACATAAATATTTCATAGTAATTTACTGATTTATTAAACAGTAATTGATTATCTTCATCATCAGAATTTGTGTGATAAAAAAAAAATGAAGTAAAAATAATCAAAACAGAAAGATATTTCTTTTCTTTTGGGCAGAAATCTATAACATGTAACCAGTCCTTGCAAAATTATTTTTCCTATTTTTGCAAAATCCATTTCATGTCCACCTCCCCAAAAAAAAATGTGGTGCCCCCCCCCCCTTTGTAGTTAGTTCACTTTTCTCAAACCCCCAGAAGCAAAAAGCAACAAAAGGAGCATCAGACTTCACTCTTTTTAGAATAACTGCAATTGTGAAAATTATTCCTTTATTCTGGGAGGGTAAGATCTTATTCAATCATTCAAATCTAGTTTCTAATTATAAAAAAAATACAGTAAATAATAATAGCTTACATGCAGGGACAACTTTGAAATATTATGGCATCTAGGTACTTATGGAGGAAATATACTTGAATGTTCTGCACAGACAGTCTTGATAGGGAATAGGAAAGGAAATGCTGTTTGGATGTTTGAATCACATTCATGCAATACAAGTTTCTTACATTTCATGTTAATTTTTAGTTTTCTCATGTTAGCATACATGGAATTTCCCTGATCTTTTTCACATTTGATCTTAATGACATGAACATTATGGATAATATATAGCATCTCAAAAAATGTTAGCTTGAAAAGGAATATTTGCAACATAAATACTTTGTCTAAGAAAATAGAAAACTGCAGTGCGACAATAGAAACCTTTTGGATTTCCAAGAATGAAAAAAATATATATAAATTTACTTAAATAATTGTAAACTTACTTTGTTTGAGTTATCCATAATATTAGTTACAAAATCAATCCAGTTTTGTAGAGTTGCCTGTAAAATAAGATTATTTTTTAAATTTAGTTTTAATTAAAAAATAAAAACTTAATTAAATTATATGTTATTACATACCACTTGTAGAAGGGCTATGTAAGTATTCCCAACAGAATCAAAATTGATTGGAACACTATATAAAGTTCCATTAACAACACTGCAAGAGTATTCAGACAATACACCAAGATCTTCATCATTTTTGAAACAGTGATGCATCTTCTTAGCAAACATTGCAGTACCCATAACAGCAAATATAAGCCATAAACAAGCAACAAAGAAAAAGACCAATATGTAGGATGGCAAAGCATGTTTCATTGATTTCAATATAGTCTGAAAGTAAAATATTGCTTTATAATTATATTGACATTTTAAGAAGTACATAGACATAAATTTATACTTAATAAAATGCTCTTTTTAAAAAGTGTTTTATGACTATTTCATTGAACTAAAAATTGTTTTGTACATTACTACTGTAAAGTCCTAGTGAAAATATTGCTTTTTACAGTAAAGGAACCTGGGTGCAGTCCTTAGCTAGAAAATTTCCATTTAAGAAATAATAAGGAAACTGCAAAACGGATAGTAAGCAACAAAAAGTACCCAGACTTGTTTTCCAATTTAATTATAATAATAGAGTGCTAAAACATTAAAATTAGCTGAAACCAACACCTCACCCCAACTAGTTTTAAAAATAAGTGGGCTTTTTCCTTCCCCCTCCACTGACAAGATGAATTTCATTAATGCTAGATAACCATTTGAAATGTAACTGATGAAGAAAAAAATTATAAGTTTCTTGGATTAATATTTGGTAAACTTGAAGAAGAGCTCAAGTTCAAACTGAAATAATGAAGAATGCTTGACAATGTCTTTTATGCCATTTTAAAGGGAAACGTTAGAAATCATTTATAAATACATTTTTAAACAATCAATAAGTCAAATACCAATTTTAGAAGGCAGATATACAAACTAGAAATAATCTCACACTTTTAATCTATATCAACTATTAAAAACATATCATATAATAGCTACATCTGGTTTCACACTAGGATAAAAAGTTGGGTGAGATTCTCTCACTTTAGCTTCAAAATTAAGTGGAATTTTTTTTTATCTGAGAAGAATTTGAGAATTTTGTTTATTTTCAAAAATTTATTTTTATTTATATATTTACTTTTTCACAATTTACAAGCAAAATTAATATCATTACAAAAATAAAGTGCAACTAAGATTAGAAATATAATATACAAATAAATTTGATCACAATACAACTTAATGATATCTTTGATTCTTTACCCCAGTAAATATTTTGGCTGCTTCATCAAAATCGAATAACTCAGCATGCGGGAAAAGTCCACAAGTGTCGTTTTTTAAAATTGAGAATTAGTGTGGTATTGTGGGAACTACGCAATTTCATGGTCTAGTGCGAACCCTGTACATACACTATTATAGAGTATGTTTTGTTAATTATAAAACAAGATAATTATTGCAATTTAAAAAAAAACATTTCAATCACAAAGTTTTGTCAAAACATTAAGTATGAAGCGCATGATGTGTTTTTCAGGTATTTTTCAAATAAAAATTTTTAAACAGTGAGAGAGTTGCAAAACTAACAGCATACAAAAGTTTGCAATTAACAGATTTGACAGTTTAATGCTCAAAGTTATTTGGTGACAGGTAAAAAATTTAGGTAAACAAATTCATATTAAGAAGTATATTTGTAACGTATTTATTACTGACATGCTTTTAAAATATTAAACTTTTTCTGACAAATACAGTAAAACCTTTATTAGTCATCACTCAGAATAAGTCTCATTTCCTTGGGTCCCAACAAGCTCTCATACACAACAATATTATTCAAGCGTCATTTACTTGCCAATTCCTACAATTCCATTTAACTCGTCAATATTGTCAATAGTTTGAGATAGGCAGAAAACTAGATTAAAAAACACACATTCCAGGTAACTGAATGAATGAGATTTCCGCTTCTCTAAAAAGGATTTGATTTTGGACAGATTTGAGAGAGGTTCACTCTTGCAGTGCCATAACAAGGGCGTGTGCAAAACAGGTGCGTACCAGGGACACAACTGGGTTTAGGCTGCAAAACAAGGGATACCAACCCATTTGAGAGTTGCACTAAGTTTTTATTTTCCTTGACCTTACTTGCAAGAATCAACACTGACTGTCACTGGCAGTTTTTCATCTCTTGCCCATAAGGGTGGATCCATAGGAAGAACCTTCTCGAAGAGAAGTATATTTATACTAAATAAAATGGGTTCTCTAATGTAATTCTACTATTTCATTATATGATACATGAATATTGAAATGAATCCCAGGAGGTAAATAGATACTTTTCCTAGGTATTTTATTAGCACTCTATTTTTAAATGCATATCATTATTATGAAATTTATAAATTTTTTAATTTACATGTTTTTTACAGTAATGTGCTTTAAACACTGTTAGCTGGCATTCTGCTTAAATCGTCAGAATTTCTTGGTCCCTTGAGTGATAACTTATCAAGGTTTTACTGTATTTTTAAATTTATAATCATAATTACCTCACTATTTTTTTAAAGTACATAATTAAAAATAGTTACAAAAGTTATTCTCGCAAGGAAAAACACATGCCTTAAATCATTTTAAAAACATTAAGGAAGTAATTTAAAATATTTTATTTGTCTGTTATGTTTTAACTTTGATAAAATATAGAACTCTGTTTACAGAATTCTGTTTAATGATCATTAAAAAAAAAAAAAGCACTGAAAAAATAGTATCCAGATCTGACAACTGAGTCAAAAAAATGCATTTCAAAACATTAAGAAAATACAGTCAACTCCAGATATAATGAAATTTCAGCTATAGTGAATGCATCTTATTAGTCCTGATTCACATATGTTAGAAATATACATAGCATTTTTCGGTTTTAGTGAACCATGACTTTGGTTATAGTGAAATTAAAAATTTCTGGATGGCAGAGGTGATGTTTGATTCCTACGAAGAGTATCTCTTTCATGTACAAGTAGAGAAAAGATTATCTACCACTTGTTTCAAAATGCAGGTGAATTGTCAGTGTCTACTCTGACATAATTATACTAAACAAGGGGAAGGAGCAAGAGGGAGGGTCATTAATTTTTCATTGCTGTAAGGCATTATAGTTTGTAAAAATTTCATTAAGAAAAGCAGGGTTCTTTTGAAAGTGAACCAAAATGCCAAAATTTCGCTCTTGATCTTGGACGATTTCATTTTCCATTCTCAATGCAATATCACAGGTTAAAAGCAACAGCACCTTTTGCCAACTGACTGGAATGCATATTATTTCCATAAATGTAATTAATTGTGCTCATTTTAGTTAACAAATAGCTCTAGAACCATAAATGTGATCCATTATGTTTGATTTACTTAATAAACATTTAGTATTTGTATAAAATAATATTTTCTAGTTTTGTTAAGTTTCCTTGTTCAACACAGGGAAACATCGGTTTTAGTGAACTTTGGATTTACTGAACGAAATTTGCCAGTCCCCAGAGATTCACTATAACTGGAGTTGACTCTATATCAAAACAAGAATTGCTCTATAGTGCATATTTTGTCCACTTCATCCAAAAATTACCCATTTTCTTTCAAATTGCTGAGTCTACAGGACTTCCTTTTTTAAAGACTATTCTTGAGAACCCACTTTAATGTCTCTGTTAAATTTATAAAGTTTTTATTGTTTTCTAATTTTATTGAAAAAGACTCATTTTATGAGTCTTTTCCGTATTCAGCAAAAGATTTCAAATAGATGATAGAGTCCTTGAGGTCCACAAATTTAAGAAGCCAGCAGGAACACTACACTACCAAAGAGTTAGTAATAAAATATAAATGAGACATAATATTTAAAAAAGGGTTATTTATACCATGGATAATTTCTTTTTACATATCAAGGAGTTACTTTTCCATAATTAAAATAATAGTATAACTTGTGTCACTGAGGGGGGGGGGGGGGAAATAATTGTTCTAACAGATTGGTCTGTTTTATGAAACATTTCTCCTACACTTTTGTTTTCCACAATATTTTTGTTCTCAACTTCTATTATAAAAACGCATGTTTTTAATTAAAAGTGTGGGAATTTACTTTTAGTTTGCACCATTTCTTTTTAATTTAAAGAAAATTATAAAGCATAATTATTAAGAGAAAACAAAGTGGTTATATTTCTCCCCCTAATGGTTACAATTGCCCCAATTGGTTTCTATTATGCAGTTTTAATTGGAAATTAAGACTACCTCCTTAAATTATAAACAAAGAAGCCTACAAAAATTAATTTTTAATTACCGTACTAGCCTGAATATAATGCAATCCCGAAATTTTTCATCTAAATAATTAGAAAAATCCTATATTTAGGCCTCAAATTTAGTGCAAGTCAAGTTTTTAACAGGAAATTATCAGTCAAAAATTTTGCACGAATATAATGCAAAAAACTTGCATTATATTCGTGCTAATACAGTAGGTGCTTTTTAAAGGTCAAAATTATCCTCTAATTACTTTAAAAAATAGGAAAAAATTCATTTTCTATTATGGAAAGTGTTGAAATTTTACAAAAAATTTCAAGTTAAAAAAAAAAAAAAAGAGGAGTAACTATCACTCATGACCTGATACATATATATAGGTGTACAAAAAATGTGGCTTATTATGATATTAGAAAATAATTTTATAAAGAATACTGCAAAGAAATTAAAATACCTGAGATTGTTTGTTATAATTTAATATTTTGCATGTATACATTATACGAAGAGCTGGCAAAAGCTTTAAGATATACCAATCTTTATAGCCCAATTCATCTAATGTAACATATGCAGCTAATGCCTAAAAAATTAAAAACATGTTAATAAGAAATGTACTGAATAACTCTGAGCAACATATTTATATGCAAGAATTTTATATTACCTAATTCCGCAAAAACTAATAAATAAGCAATGCAAGCTAACTTGTAAATGTCATCAAGCAAAATAAATATAAACTAAAAAAAAAGAGTGAGAAGGGCAATTAATAAAAAACATATTTTAAAAATTAGCAGAAACTACATATTTTTAAATTAAAACATACGTAAAGTTAATAATAGCTTCCTTTAATCTAAATTGCACAAGATACACTAGCTTGCAGTTAAAAAATAATAATGAAATAAAATACTTATTTCAGCTGATATTCTGCATTATTTTAATGTTTTATAAACTTTTTTAATTGCTGATGTAATGGTACATTTCTCATTTGCCATCACTACTTTTCAGTGTGCCTAAGTGCATGAATAACTTACTGTGCATTAGTACCAGTAAGTGAAAGATTCAGCAATTTGTTTATATTGAAATCTTCATTTTAATTTTTCAGTTTGCTTAAAATTTGCAAAGACAATACATAACACTTTCAGAGTTAGTTCTATTGAGGTAAGGAAGTTTTTGTTAATTTCAACACAATGAAGAAAATCCTAGTCAAATTTGTTATTTACACCTTCAAAGTGGAAATCCATTTCTGACAATCCCTTTCCTTTAGCTTCAATTGGCATTTCAGAAAGAATTTTTATTGATGCCACATTATTTCAAAGCATCTTAATGTGATGCATAGCAATCAGGAGATTCGTGGATTTTGCTATAGTACTTGCAAAAGAATAAATTGATTCTCTTACAGCTTTTTTGAACAGTTCCTTTTGAAATGACAAAAAAGAGTTGGAGTTTTCCTGATGCAGGATACTGGTGATGTTAGGTGATTCAAACTGAAGAGAAAGTAAAAGCTGTTATCTCACTCTTGGCTGGTTTCAAGTTGACTAAGTAAAGTTGCTTGCTCACCAGCTGATTAAAGTCTGTAGTTGTTTTTGCTACTGAAAAGTAATTTCTTTTAATTTTATAAACCTGTCGTGCTAGTTTTATTTTTGTTGAGTGTTTTTCAAGATTTAAAAATTGATTTGCTTCAGTTTCTGATAATTTAATAAATTAAATAGCTGATTTTATCAAGTGGTAGAATTAGCACTTTATAATTAGCAAGTATGCTTTCATAATAAAAAAACATTAATTTAATGACACTTTAATACAATATATTTTTTATATATGGCATAAATAATTTATGTATATAATGAAACAAATAAGAAAAGGCATTACTAACCATAACAACAATAAATTCTATAAAGCTCCAAAATTCAGTAAAATATCTTCTGAATCCCAAAGCAAACAACTTTATAATCATTTCAAGTCCAAAAATTATTAGAAATACTTTATCTGAATAATTCACACCTTCTTCAATAACAGCATTATTTGGATATGTGCTTTCTAAAGCCTGAAAATTCAACAATTACATTACATTAATAAATGTGTCAATAGGTAAAACTATTTTTAGAAAGTTTGAAAATGAAAATAAAGTTATGTATGGGTTTAAAAATTAGGTAAAAATAAAATAGAACTTAGATTTTAAAAAATGAACATACTTGTAACACTTTGTAAACACAGTATATTAGTAACAGGTGATAGAAATAATGACTTCATCAAAATTCTTATCAACATTAATAGTTACAAGAATAACTTTACTTTGAAATGGAAGAAAACATTTAGAAACTTTTGGGATTATTACAGTCAAACCTGGCTATAATGAACTTTGAAGTAACCTATGGTTTTGTTCGGTATAACAGGTGGTCTGCTATATTCGAACCATTAAGAAATGAAGTAGGAAAACAGCAGGACCAAAATTTTTGTTCATTATTAGAAATACTTTATCTGAATAATTCACACCTTCTTCAATAACAGCATTATTTGGATATGTGCTTTCTAAAGCCTGAAAACTCAACAATTACATTACATTAATAGACGTGACAATAGGTAAAATAAATAGTATCTTATATGCCAGGTTAGCTTGAAGATTAGACTAGTTTTCTTTAAAAAATAAACTGCAAATTATTTTGTAAAAAAACTTACCAATTTAATGCAGCAGACAACAATCAAGATTATAACAAATCCAATAAAGCAGTAACTTGACAGCAACATTAATGTCTTTGTTCTAACCTTACTCCAAATGTGAAAAAAGCCGCATTCATTCTTACAACAAGGGAAGTGTCTATAACATAAACCTGGAAGACAATCACTGGCTTCAGGAGCAGGATCCTTATTTCTGTATTCAGATTCATGTATAAGCTGAATTCTTTGCATCTTGCTCTTGCTCAAGTCAGATGACTGAACTTCAGGAGTATTCCAGTCCATTTGAAATATTTCTAATTTAAAAATTAAAGAACAATCATTAAAAAACTATAAAAATGCAAAACTATTAAAATATAAAATTAAAAATTTGAGCCCCTAAATTGTTTTCAAATATTATTTAAACTTTTAAGTATGGCACAATTTTCCATATATTTTTTTCCACTGACCAACAGATTTTGTACCTTTTCCATGCTCACTCCTCCTTTTTAAAGATCAACATGACTTATCTTTTGTTTGACAGCTAGATGTATGAAAGCTAGAAGTTTGATAGGTATTTGTAAAGAATAACCTTTCCCTCCTCTCCTAGTGAGGTGACGAAAGGGGAAAGAATAAAAGATTTGTCACAAAAAGGGAGGAGCACACTTTGATGCACATGTAGTGCAAATCCAGTGCTAAAGTCCCGATTCTTTTCTGGTACAGATGTGGTACAAGCCAGTATCAAAAAGTTGCACGAAGAATACTGAAACATTTTTTAAATTAGAACTAATATGGCAATTTTCAGAATTATTCTTAATCCAACACAAATAAAAATATTTATATGAAATTAAATAGTATTTAACAATATAATAATGACGTAACACCCAACAATTACATAAAAATAACCTACTGTTGCTAAGGTATTGTTATGATTATTAAATATACCCCAAAAAATTAATTTACACTGGAATTACATAGAGTTTTATCACCACACATACATGAATTAAAAAAAAAAAGCATGAGGAAAATATCTCTTTTCATGTTTTAAAGGTTTCATTACAAGATTTACACAATAATGATGATGATTGAAAATTCAAGAAATAATTTAGTATAACATCCACTTATTAATAAACTAAAAATACAAGCTTTTAGATTTTTACTTTTTAACTGCTTTAAACAATCACTAACTAGAAAGTTTGATAACTCAATGAAAAATATACTTGTAAACATGCACATATATGCATTCATCATACAGACCTCTTGAACCAGAAGGTCTATAACGACAATGTCTAGTGAGAAAGTGATTGCACTCCAACTGTCTTAGATGCAGAAGACTTTCTCTTGAAGCAGTTTCACTGCCAGCATAACATGCACTACGTTTAAGAGGCAAAGGCTAAAATTCATAAGTATAATAAATTTGTATTTGATTTTAATATAAAATAATTAGTAACTAAAAATATTGTATATTTTAAAGTATTCTACATTGGCACAGCAGAAGAAAAAGAAAATCCAACAGAGAATAAATCTTTATAAATTTACCATCCTATTACAAAAAAGTAATATATGTATACACAGGGTGACTGCTAATTCATGGTACAAACTTTGACAGCTGGAACAGGATTGTAGCAATCACATTTTGTATAGGAATGTATGGTGAAAAGTGAAGTGTCGAAGCACAAACACAGGAAAGAACAAATGACAGGGAAACTGTTTTATTTTTATAATCTCATTTACAAGTGGAAATTAATTTACAATAAATGTTCAAAACTGCATCCAACAGTACTGATACATGCTTGACAGCATGGTGCAGCGATTCACAAATACTTTTATAGACACCAGGAATTTCACACACACATGCAGCAGCGATGGATAATTGAGCAACAAGATCTTCAGCGGAGTCTACTGGAGTGGCATAAATGTCATTCTTCAAGTGTCCCTATTAAAAGAAATCAAGGGGTGTGTCAAAGTGGGAGACCAGGGTGGCCAAAAGATAGATCCACCACGTCCAATCCATCATAAGCCAAATGTCGCATTCAAGTACTGGCGAACATCTAGGGTGAAGTGGGCTGGCACCCCATTATGCTGAAACCATACATGGCTTTTAATGGTGATTAGGACATATCGTAACAGATCTTGTAAAACTTGTTGAAGGAAAATGAGGTGGCCATTGAGTCACTGTGGCAGTAGGTATGTGCTAATCAAGAAGTCACTTATT
The DNA here is from genome assembly GCA_038373885.1 of Cheiracanthium punctorium. Taxonomy (NCBI): domain Eukaryota; kingdom Metazoa; phylum Arthropoda; class Arachnida; order Araneae; family Cheiracanthiidae; genus Cheiracanthium; species Cheiracanthium punctorium. The sequence continues at coordinate 647,106 of JAWZYV010012686.1, read as the reverse complement.
ATACCAAGCCCACACATTGACACTAGCGTTCTTGAAATGCATGTGGTCATGTTGCATGAGGATTCTCATTTGCCCACACATGCTAACACAATGGTGCACATTAAATACACCATTGCGTGTAAATGTCACCTCATCTGTAAATAACACATGGGTGGAAAAGTTCGACTGCAGTGCACATCACTACAGAAACCACTGGTAGAAATTCCTGGGAAGAAGATAAGTCTTCTGGTTTCAAAGCATGTACACGTTGATAATGGAAAGGGTGTAGACGAATATCGCGTAACACTCTCCAAACAGTGTATTGACTCACACCTACTGTTACGAATTTCTGAGTTTCTGTTTCGGTATGAGAGCAAAATTTCGAAATTAAAGTATAAAATTGCTCTTACCTTCTGTCCGGGTTCAGGGATGTTCAGCTCGGATTCCATTCCAATAAGATTCTACAATGAATGCATCGAGACTCGCTAAAAAACACTAATTTTCACACATAATTAATTTTAATCAGACCATACAAAAAGTACGTCTTACTTCTGGGTTACATAGCGAAGAACTGAAATGGGAAAAAACATAAGAGTCTGAGAACACAAAAATGCCTCCCTCAAGCGCACGTACAAGAGGCCCGAAAAGGGGGTTACTGTTGACTCAACATTTCGCACAGTTTGGCACATTCCCCACTTTTGAGTTCAGAAGGGGACAGAACTCAACCCGAGACATCATTCACTTGAAGTCGTTCAGGTGGGCGCACGTGTCGTCCCCGACTAGTTGTCACGCGATTCTGTAGGGCTGTAGCGTCACAGTCATCCTGCCCACGGTTCAACTCCAGAGGGCAAAGCTTTCGCACTGGCCGAACTAAAATTCCTGAAGCTGTTTTCAGTTTGGCAACTCGTACGACTCCGTCCTTGCTGGGATAGACCTCAAGTATCTTCCCAAGAGGCCAACTAGCACGATTACACTTATCAGTCCAAATTAGGACCACATCACCAACACGCAAAGGTTTCTTGTTCTTTCCAGAAGAGAAAGAATTGTGTAACGCACCTAGATATTCATTGCTGAATCTTGATCTTAAACTGTTTTTAACTCTAACTTGATATTGGTAACGCTTATTTATTTTCTTCTGAACCAAGAAATCAAGTTCAGGTATTCCTATTTCTGCGATTTCTTGCAAAAACATAGCTGGAGTCAATGGACTTAGATCTTCGCTACTGTCCGTGGCATAAGTTAAAGGTCGTGCATTTACTATGCTTTCACAATCGCAGAGCACTGTCGACAAATCTTCAAAATTCAGCGATGCTTTTCCTAGCACTCGTCTTAATATTCGTTTCAGAATTCCAACAAGTCTTTCCCAAAAACCACCCCATCATGGAGCGGAAGGTGGTATGAATTGCCATTCGATTCGACAAAGTTTAGGAACAGCTTTGATTTTTTCAAAATCAATAGCTTGCAACAAATTTTGACAGCCAACAAAATTTGTACCATGGTCAGAATATATGACGGAGGGACGGCCACGTCTGGCAATAAATCGTGTCAGTCCAAGAATGAAACTGTCTGTCGAAATGGAAGTTAAAAGTTCTAAATGAACTGCTCGAAAAATTGCACAAGTGATTAATAGAATCCAGACCTTGGATTGATCTTTTAAATACAAAGGTCCGGCAAGGTCCACACCTACAATTTCAAAAATGGTCGCATTTCTAACTCTGTTGAAAGGTAAATCGCTTTCTTCTACTTCAGGCGGTTTCGAAGAAATTTTTTTACAAATGGTGCATTTATTAATAACATTCTTAATAGTCTTACGGCTCTTTAATACCCAAAGTTTTCTCTTAAGACCGACATCAAAAATGGTACACCACAATGACCGAATTCTATGTGTTTGGAAAATATGAGTTGCTGCACAACATGGTGATTAGATGGCAAAAGGATTGGTAATCTGAAATTGAATTTATCATCTCTATTGAAAATTTTCGTTTTTATTCTTATAATATCTTCTGAATCTGTAAAGGTACGTAGGCATTTCAATTTTTTATCATTAGTCTCAAATGATTCCTTTTGAACTAGTTTCATAATGACAGTTTCTGCTTTCTTTAGTTCTTCATTGGTTAACTGACTGAATATTCTGTCGTCACTACCCCTTTTCGAATTTTGACAAAAGCGCAAAATCCAACCAGTAACGCGTAATATTTTAGTGTATGAGGAATAGCGACTATAGAATTTGGGGATATCATTCTCTAAATTAGTAGCGGTTACCATCGATTTCTTCTTTTCCGCATTTACTATATCCATGTTAGGCAAAAGTTTAGATTCAGGCCAGTTTTCTTTGGAATCTAAAAGCCATGTAGGTCCTAGCCACCATTGAGATCTAACAAGAGCTTTAGCACCGCAACCGCGTGACGGTAAATCTGCTGGATTCATATGTCCCGGAACGAAATTCCACGAAGTATTGGATGTGAGTTTCCGGATTTCCTTAACCCGATTTTCAACAAAGACTGCCCAAGGTACTTCCCGTTTTACCCAATACAATGCATCCATTGAATCGGACCAATAGTATGTATCAATATTTTCTAATTTCAAATCCCTCATAATGCTATTGGTTAGTCTAGCTCCAATACAACACGCCATAAGCTCAAGGTGTGGAATAGAAATGTCTTTAAGAGGGGCTACTCTAGAACGGGCCTGAATTAGTTGACAAGTGACCTGATTCGGCAATTCATTTCTTAAGAAAACACAGGTAGCGTAAGTAGTTTTACTCGCATCGCAGAATGTGTGTAGCGATAACTTTCCCATATTTAATGGAATGCTAGACAATCTTCGAGGAATGTCAAGATTTTCTAAATCATTAATTTGGTTACTCCATTTTTTAAATTCCTTAACTATCTCATCAGGTAGTTTGGAGTCCCAAGATGCTTTGATTTTCCAACATTTCTGCAAAAGCAATTTTGGAATTAAAGTTACGGGGCAGGTAAAACCTATGGGGTCGAATATTTTATGAGTTAAGGACAAAATCGCTCTTTTCGTGATGGCCTCATTCTCAACCTTAAAATTCCGAAAATCACACGATAGTGTGTCCTTTTTGGTATTCCATAATAGGCTAAGTACCGGAATTTTACTCCCATTCTCATCATTGGAATTGCCTTTCTCATCATTATCTAATCATAGGCGTAGAGTTATATGGGCCCGTGGGGCTCGAGCCCCCCCAATAAATTGTGAATAGGGGCTGAGCCCACCCAATAATTTACCACTAAATACAGAAAACTAATTTATACTAACATAAAAAAAAGTATTTTACGCCATTTACAAACGTTTAAAAAACGTTTTCTTTGCTTCTATTTTTAACTTATAACATGGTAGAAAGATACTAACATGGATACTTACCTTACATAGGTGTAGAATTCTATGGACCCATAGAGCTCGAGCGCCTCCAATAATTTACACTTACACATAGTCAGTCATAGCTGCCAACTACTACGGAATATAATTAACCCCTTTTTGTAAACAGTATATTTTAAAATTATTTTTTTCAAAATAGTAACCAGCTCGAGCGGGCAGCACAAAAATTTTGCTATATTTTAAGCCGAAAAATCATGTAGAAAAAGTGGTTAATTTTATTCCGTACTAGTTGGCAGTTAAGAGTAAGTTATATGTACATAAATCAGTGGCATAGCCAGAAATTTTTTAAGGGAAAGGGGGGGGGGTACGACTTCTGCGACTCACATATATGTATACGGTATGGGTGTATGATAAGGGAGTGAGGCATATACATTTTGTATGGCAAAAAATTCCTCATGGGGGGTATAACCCCCCCTTGGCTACTCCACTGACGTGAATATATGTGGTTGTGGGGCCCGGCCCCCCCAATAATTTTGAAAACTTTACGCTTATGTATCTAATTCCAATTTTTCGCAATTATAACACCAACCTCGTAAGTCAAATTTTGCTGATGCCAAAAGTTTTTGTGATTCAGTACGAAAACATTCTAACTCTTCCAATGACTCTAGACTAGTTACGCAATTATCGACATAAAAGGATTCTTTAAGTTGTTTGTCAGGATACTTCTCACGATACATTTACAGGGCAAATCTGCCATTTCCATTTGCATGGCCATACATGTATGGCCATGCAATGTATGACAACATTCTCATCTCTGCTTTTTTAGCAAACGGAAAATCTCCCATTACGGACAAAAAGTGAAATGAGAATGTTGTCTCTTCCCAAAATCAATGTTGACTGGCCATCTATCAGCAATGGAAGCAACTACTAACTCCATTTCTCCTCCGTCTCCTGCAAATGTTCTTTCCTGTGTTTGTGCTTCAATGCTTCACTTGACCATACATTCCTATACAAAATGTGATTGTTACAGTTGAAGAGATGTACCAGCCCTCTAAGTTTGTACCATGAATTAGCAGTCACCCTGTATATATGTATATTATAAATGTTGAATTTTACAGTGCAATGTATTTTTGAATAATTTGAAGAATCATAATTTATGACATCCCTAAATTCATTATGCAATCTGTTCCTGGCTATAAATATTTTAAGTGACCACACTAACTTATATTAAAAAAATTTACTAAGATAACAGATATACTGAAAAATACTGTATAATTCATTTAAAATATTTAAATACTTACAACAGTTTCTTGGTATGATTCCAAAAGTGGGGTCAAACTCAAGAGACGAAAAGATCGTAAAGCCTTAAAAATGTTTTTCTGGCCATCAAAAAATTTAATTGATAATATATCAACCAAATATATCTGTAAGAAAATAAATTCAAATATTAAATATTATGTTTTTAACATTTGATTTATTATTTTTCATAGAAAATTATGAAAGTACATAATTAAAAGGTAGGCAATGATAAGTTACACTCTTATTATTTACAGATAGTAAATTTATTTAAGTATGAAATATCTGTAGAAATATCTGTAAAATCTGTCAGTCATTATTTACTCTGGACATTCAGAAAATGTTTTTCAATGTTACATACGATTTTAAAAAGTTATTTCATGGAAGAAATCACAATATGTTTCCTTATCTTCATTTCTCATTATTGTATACATTCCCTCCCTTTCTTAGATCTTCTTGGGAAATTATTGAACTAAAAATGGTTGGTGAATTGAGTTAAAACACTAAATTATCGCAAAAGATTTTATTTATATATTTCAGATAAGAAACTTAAGATTTCATGAGAAATGCATTCAAAAAAAGCAAAAAAAAAAATATAAGGAAAATGTTATATTTTTTGTATATATATATGTATAATAATAAAAGTGAATATTTGAAAATCAGTATGTGTGCGATCACCAGACAAATCTCCAGCATGCAGAGCTCTGCAATTGGAACATATAAACCCATTAGTTCGATTAATGCGCACCTGAGAATCAGAATTTTAAAATTTTAATTACTTTTTAATTATAATTAAAAACCATTTTTAGGTTGCCATGCTTGGCTAGTTTTGGCCGCATAAAATTATTCATGCTTTTGAAATAAAGCAGAAGTACTATTATTACAATGCAGAATCATGTGCATTTGAAAAACATGAAATGGCATGCAAATTATGTCATTTTTATGTGAAATTAAAAAGCATAAGAAAGAATTAAGTACAAGAGTGTTTCTTAAAGTTAATAAATTTTCAAATTTCATAAAAGATCTTTTCAACAGCAGGACTTTAAAATTTCAGATGAAGTGTTTTTTCTGAAATGAAATAAATAGCTGTATTTATTTGGCCATTTTCTTCTGGAAAGCATCATCAATTTGATGCGTCAAATGCTGAATCAGTTAAGTACAATCTCGTATATATATATATATATATATATATATATATATGTCATGCATCCAAGTGGTGGATGAGCATTTATTTAATCAAGATACATTCTTGAGTATTTTTATTTACAGTATCAAAATATTTACATTACAGTCGACTCTCTGAAATCCGCACATCTATAATCCGCAACTCTCTATAATCCACGATAATTTTTAGATATAAACAGTGAAATTTGCAGTTAACAGTTAAGTAACACTAGGAAATACGGGTGAGTTGAGTTGTAGAATTAAAAGAAATTTTATGCTATTTTTCATATTTTTTGCATATATCTAATTAAAATTGTTCTTTTAATCCATCTAACAAAGTCTGAGCAGTAAAATGAAAGCATGATTAGCTGACAGAAAAGATTCCGAGAGACAATCTTGCACACTCAGTTAACGAAACGTGTATTATTTTGATTTTCATTTTTTATTGAAAGAAAGAGAAATTTTCAAAAAATTTCTCTTGAAGAAGGCTTATCTTTAGGCAATAAATATTTAGAATTCATCCAAAATTATTCATTGGCATCACCACAAGAAATAATGACAATAAATAGACTCCAGGAAAAAATATTTAAACACAAATCAAAAGCCCTAAAACAAACAACAATTGATTCCATGTTTGCAAAATTAAAAAAATAGTAATATAAAATTAAAGTAAGTTTAAGCCTTCTTCAAGAAAAATTTCAGTCTGCAAAAGTTTTGTAAAATAAAATTATTTTTTTTCATATATTTTAATAAATTCTTTAATAATTAAACTAAGTGTGACAGTATAATTAATTTCAGCCATTAAAAATGTTCTGTTGCTTCATAACTATAGTAAGAAAAAATGTAAACAAAACAATGATCTGTAATCCGCAAAATTCTATAATCTGCAAACCCCTTGTTCTCAAGGTGTGCGGATTTCAGAGAGTCTACTGTATATAAAAGGTGTGCAACTAAGTTCTTGCTCTTCTTTTGTATGAAAATGCAACTTTATTGTGCAGAAATCATTACAAATGATTCATTCCAAATATTGTCCATCACTAGACACAACCTTTTGCCATCATTTGGGCAGAGCTCGAATACCCTGACAGTAGAAGTGTTTGTTGTAGAAGGTTATCCACTAATTAAGCCATTTTTTTATGTCTTCATATGCAGTGAACTGCTGATCAGCCAGATCATGTGCCATCGAACAAAACAGGTTATAATAGGATGACACAATGTCTGGGAAATATGGAGGGTGGGGTAGGACGTCCCCATTTGAGCGTTGCCAAGTACATTTTCACAGGTTTGGCAATGTGTGGCCGAGCATTGTCATACAGGAGAATCACTTCGTCATGCCTCTGCTCTTATTGTGACCGTTTTTCCTGCAGTGCTCGGCTCAATCGCATTGAGTTCAATACCGTGCTCCATTGATGGTTTCATTCGTTTGCAACACAGCTCCCATGATTTTTTTTCTCTTCAGGTTGCTGTAATGAATCCATTTTTCATCACTTGTCACAATGCGATTAAGAAACCCCTTCCAATTTTGTCGCTGGAGCAGTTGTTCACAGGCAAACAAACGACGCTCAATGTCTCATGGCTTTAAATCATAAGGAACCCAATTTCCTTGCTTTTGAATCATTCCCAACACATACAATCACTTAGAAATGGTTTGGAGGGTAACTCCTAATGCTAACACAAGCTCTTGTTGCATTTGGCATGGATCCTCATTGACCAATGCCTCCAATTCCGAGTTTCTGAAGGTTTTTGGCTGTCCGTCAGGACGACGGTCGTCAACATCGAAATCACCATCTTTAGAGAGATGAAACTAATCATGGTACATTGTTTCACTTAGAGCAGCATTGCCTTAAATGTTTTGGAGCTCTCGATGTGCTGCAGCCACCATTTTCTTCAAATGAAACAGAAAAATCAACACTTCCTGCAATGGACAATTATTTGGTACAAATTCAGACATTTTCACACACCCATGAGTATTTGATGCAAACACACAATCTCGATTGCAGTACAGCCGTTCATTTACTATATGTCTCAGCTTCATTCCTACTGCTTTCGATCAGTTGCAATTGACTAGTGCTGACTGCTCTAGCCATCTATTGACAAACAGTAGGAACTTAGTTGTGCACCTTACACAAGAGGAGATTTCATACATCTGGATTACATGAATATGTCAAAGTAAGTGCGAGAAGAGAGAGTACAGCACCATGTTCAGGAATTTTACAATGAGTAGTTCCACGATATCCCGCTAAGGGATGCCAACACCCTCTAATCACCAATTTGACCAGAAATTAATAACAAAACCCTAATTTGCTATAACGCAGACAAAGGCGGAGTTCATTGGTGAGACACCAAGAAATTGACAGGCTGTGGCAGCACATGCTGAAAATGAATATCTTAACAGATGACTATCAATTAAGTTTAAAAGAGGCCAAGTCTTTTTTATGGCATATATAATATCAGAATGTAAATAAGGGGTAGCACGGTGCAACCAAAAAATTGGTGCATTCGACTAAAAATTACATTAGTTTTTACAATTTTAAAAGATAAGAAAAGTTATGTGCCACTAAATCTTTAGATCCTATTTGCACCCCTGACATATAAATATATATATACTACATATATATATATATATATATATATATACTTAGTACTACAACTAACAATAATTATATGATCCAAAGCTACAAAATAAAAATAATATAAGACAATTAAAATATTTTAATCAGGAGTTGCACTGACTTCTTGAATTTGGGCTTCAAATGATTTCATAAGATTCCATTAACTATTCAACATTCCTTGCTCAACTTTTTGTGTCCATTTTCAATAACATTAGAAAATTTTGGTCAAATAAAAATACTTATAATTTTAACATAGTAACATAAAAGTGTGTTCCTAAACACGCCTAGGATCTTGAAAAAGCATGTTTTGATGCTCTGGTAATTTGAAGAAAGAAAAAAAAAATCTCCTTTTTAGGAAAAATTGGCCAACTAGCACATCGATTAGAGTTGAGAATAGAATATTACAGCAAAAAGAATAACTTAATTTCTAAATAAAAATCAATATGCATAATCTTAATTTTATTTATTCTCAACAAAATTTGCTTCATTTAATTTTTTTTTTTTTTTTTTTTTTTTTTTTAAGTACAGATATATCCTTAAGTTAGGTTAATTTTACTTGCATATTATAGTAAAAAAAGATATTAAAATGATGCAGCAAAACTACAAAAAACCTGAATTTTCCAACAACCTTATTTCTCAATTAGAATGTTGCATTAAAATATTTTGAAAGCATCTGAAAACAAAGATTTTAATTTAAGTATTATGAAAATCCTAACATATAAATGTGAAATATATTAAATAAAAATTTTCAGGTATAGCTTACATTTTTGGTTATTGAAATATATTAAAAGTTAAAATTTCTAGTGAATGACACACCGCAAAGTTTCAAATTTAAGAATTGATAAAATGTCACACAGCACTAAGTTCAACTGATTATATTAAAATTGAATCGTTTGCTAAACACAATACAATGACTGTTTTTCTACAATACAATGAGCATCTGCATTCAATGATTCACAAATAAATATACTATCATTTAAAAAAAAAAAAAAACTTTTTACCATGGAAACATAAGTTTATTTGTTAAAAAATATTTTACTAATACAACATTAATATGTATGTATTACTTTCAGTTAATAATTTTCAATAAAAATAGAGATATCTAAATGTCTTTAAAACAAGTATTAAACAGAATTAACTTATTTCAAATGTTTAAAATATTTAATTACCAAAAGAATAAAAAACTCAAATCTTCCTAGATGACTCTTGAAAAACTTTTGTAAACCATATGCCATCCACTTGAGCATCATTTCCAATAAAAATAGCACAAATATACATGGGTCTAAGGTTTCGATAATCTTAGCACCCTGAAGATATTTTGCTTCATAAGACCGGTCAATAATCTGTGAATAAGAAAAAAAATTGCATCCAAAACTGGCAGCGTAAATTTATTTTTAATCTCCATTTTCTGGAGTTAGAAATCTAAAATATACATAGCATTATTTAAGTTGATAAACATAAATTATATATTGATTACTTTAGACATTAAATTGATAATTTAAAATAAATTATTAATATACAAAGAAACAAAATGGTCAAATGAAAACTGTCTTAAACTGTCTAATCTTAGCACCCTGAAGATATTTTGCTTCATAAGACCGGTCAATAATCTGTGAATAAGAAAAAAAGTGCATTCAAAACTGGCAGTGTAAATTTATTTTTAATCTCCATTTTCTGGAGTTAGAAATCTAAAATATACATAGCATTATTTAAGTTGATAAACATAAATTATATATTGATTACTTTAGACATTAAATTGAAAATTTAAAATAAATTATTAATATACAAAGAAACAAAATGGTCAAATGAAAACTGTATAGGTTACAGGAAATAATTGTGAATAAAGTTTAAAAAAAAAAATAGAAATAAAACAGAGCTTTAGAAATTAAATTTTAAGAAAAAGAAATTGCTGACATACCAGCATTCCAATACTGATTAGAATAACAATTGATACAGCTGCACGGAAACAACGAGTTTCCACAAAACAGTACAACCTGCACCTCACATCAGCCCAATTTTGCCACAGAATAGGATTTTCATCTGCTTTGCAAAAGGAGCAGCAGAAGTAACATAGAGAAGGGCAACAGTCTGCCATGTACTCAGATGAAGTGTCTTCAACAATTTCCATCTCATTTTGGTTACGAAGTTTCTTCTTTCTTTTACCTAAACACAATATCAACACAAAACTGCAATTTATTGTAATATCATCTTAGAAGAATTTTAGCCCACTCTCTAAAAATTAAATTTTCTATTGCATGAATAGGATATGGATTCCTAAAAAAGGGGGGAAGGGGGAGAGGTTAAATCCTAAAAATACCCAAAATGCCTACCCAGTGCCAGCCTAAGTACAAAATGCAGTGTGTGTAAGAATGAGTTTTGACGCTCCTTACATTAAAAATGGCTATAGAAAATTTTAAAAAAAAATTTAAAAAATGGTGTGGATGTCTATATTTAAAATTTGTTAGAACATAATACCTGAAGTTTGGATTTTAAAGGGACTGAAAACCAAAATCTAAAAATAATAAGCAGTAATAACTGAACAGTAAATTTTAAAGTATTTAGTACCTATTCACTTTTTTTTGGTCAAAATAATTCAATTTATTACCAATTCTTTTAATTGACTTTTTTCAAACTTCAATAGGAGTACTATGCTGTACTTGTGTAAAAATTAAACTCCTAACAAATTCTTTCACTCAGTTTATTCTAAAGTCAGGTAAATAATGACACATTTTTAACCACAACAAAAGTTTTATTTGATTTTATATTCATAAAAAATTAGTTTCAATTTGAATATATTAATAGATGAACTAAACATGTGATAGTGATAGTGACTCACTATCTATAACTGCTTAGTCCTGTCATAACAACAGAACAAAGTGCTTGGAGCCAGTTTCTTGACTGTACTTTCAAGTAACATTTTATTTGTAGAACAAATGTTATTAATAGATCCAAATGGCTAAAATGCATTTAAAATTACATATTTTTTTATTTTTATTTTTTTTACCATAATATTTTTAAATTTTTCCCATTATAGCACCCCTTTAAAAATCACATGTATGCAAACACACACATTGCACAAGCCTTAGGCCAGTCATGTGCCTACCCAGTTATACCATTGATCATCATATTAAATCTTATAATGAATATATTCAATTCTGTAACCTTCCTCTTGCAGTCACACAAGAAACACAATTTACTTTAAATATTAATTATTTACAACTAGTTAAAAACGCATAAAGTCTTTTATCATTAAAAACTTTAAAATCTAAATATATTTCTTGACTGATTTCGTTGATTGATTATGGCTATGAATGACTCTTGGCTGAAATATATTTTGGTTTTACAGTTTTTAATGGTAAAATTTTTTTGTGTTTTTAACTAATGTTTTCAGGACTGCATCCTTTCATTGTTTTTAATGTTTCCAAGTATTTCATCAACATGTGTACAAGGGCACAAGCTTTTAATGTGAGCAAACATTTCACTCTGAGTGTTTGTGTTAGCAAGGTTACACAACTACACCTGAATCTAACAAAATATGCTTGTTGTATAAGTCATTATATGCTATAAATCTGAAAATTAATAGTTAAGAATTTTCTTTAAGTGTTAATGGATGCATATTAGGGTGGGCCATTTTTTTTTTTTTTTTTAACTGAGTCCTAATACTGTGGGAAAATTGCAAATTTAGTTGACTAAAAAGATATCAAAAAAGAAATAAAATTGGTCAATATATTCTAGTTGTATATCTGCAGGGAAATTTGCCAAAATTTCAAAAAAAAAAAAAAAATCACATTTTTATGGTAATTTTTAACATTTTTAATTTAACCTATTTCTGAATGTAATAGCTGAAATTCATATGTATTCAAACCACAAAAAATAATACTTAAGGATTAATTAAATTTATTAACATCTTCCAGTCATGCATTGCCTATAAAATTTATGAGATTTTTATAGGAAATTTGCCTTTTATAGGGAAATTTGCCAAAATTTCAAAAAAAAAAAAATCACATTTTTATGGTAATTTTTAACATTTTTAATTTAACCTATTTCTGAATGTAATAGCTGAAATTCATATGTATTCAAACCACAAAAAATAATACTTAAGGATTAATTAAATTTATTAACATCTTCCAGTCATGCATTGCCTATAAAATTTATGAGATTTTTATAAAAGTTTACTTCCAATGGAAGATTACAGTTAAAGTAGGGAAAATACTAACTTACATATTTTTATTTTTATTTATTTATTTTGCATTTATGAAATAAAAATTTAAAATTCAATTGTCTTAGTACTTAGTGCATAACATTTAAAAAAATAATTTTTTTAATTGATAAAACTAGGTTTTTATGTGAAATGTCGTAAATCCAAGAAATTCATATTGAACATTTCTGTTTTCACACGTTCTTAGCTTAAGGGGTTAGGGGAAGTCAGAATTTTCAAAAAATTGATTTTTTTTTTTTCAATTTTCTTAAAGTATAGTATCTTAAAAATATTCTCTGAGAGTTTGAAGTGAATCCGACAAATATCTTTCGAGTTATTTAGCGAAGAATAAAAGGCTCTCGAGCGGTCTAATATTTCCGAGAACAATTAGCTAGCGGCATAATTCTCCCTTACCTCCTGAAGTTTTAAAAGCAATCATGCCTATTTATGAAGATCTTAGTAAAGAAAATTTACTTTCAAGATGTGTAGGTGGATTTAATCAAAATAATAATGAGAGCTTCAACCAACTAGTGTGGAAAATATGCCCAAAAACTATCAATACTAGTTTTACCATTGTTCAAATTGCTGCATACGTAGCTATGAGTATATTTAATGAAGGGACAAAGTCATTATTAGTAATAATGAACACACTGGGACTTAGTTGTGGGCCTAATTCGCATCGGTATACTAAAAAAACCGATAGTGCACGTGTAAAAGTAGCTGATGAGCGCGCTAACGACAACACTCGCGAAGGTAGAATGCGACGTAGACAACAACAAATTGATGTTTTAGAAAGTTCTACAACGGCTGAAGAACTCTTATATGGTACAGGAATAGATGACTCAGTGTAAGTATTGAAATTATTCGTATTACTGTACATCAATCGACTGTAAAACTTTAAATGCGTTTTTCTCAAAACTATGTTTTTTGAACTGGTGACCACTGTAACTCAAAAACCGCTCGATAGATTTGAATGAAACTTATACAGCTTTTAGAAAACATAAAAAGCTAGAGCCTGATCGAAGGATTTTTTTTTATTTTTAAACTTCGATTTTTTATAAACAATTAATTGTTGGTTTCTTCCCGAAAATCTGCAAAAAAATTTCCAGAGACCGCCATTTTGTTAATTTTGAAAAAAACAAAAAACGCTTCGATCAGGCACAAGATTATCTATCCATAAAAATAATCTTTTTTGTTTCATTGATTTTAGATGAATCTCCAAGGAGCTGTAATGGTCACCGCAAGGACCCATTATTAAAACCTGTTCAACTTAGACCGCCATAACTTGTAAAATAATTATTATTTTTTTTTTAAATTTAAGTGAAGTAATGTTAAAGTATGATGAAATGATACTATGTTTTTACTTATGTGAAATAAAATTAATTACTAGTAAAAAAAATTTAATAAAAAATGGCATTTTTTCACGCCTCTGACTACCCCTAACCCCTTAAGGTACTTTGAAATCTGTTTTATGGGTAAATTTAGATAGGGTTAATTTTGACAGCATAGTCATTCATATAAAACATCTCGACTCAGTTCCACAAACTTTTCTTGGATGTTTTACACATCTGTTAACATTTTGCATGTGAATTGAGGACGTCTTTAATTTTATATCTCAACACTTTGTTTAAATTTGGATATGTAAATAACATAAAAATAATAGCATAGAACAATAAATCAACCATAAAATAGGGATAACTTCCAATGTCAAGTATTTCAAAATTAAAATAACACTGTATTACCTCAAAGTAATATAAATTTATAAAGTTAAATATTAATTGAAACTTAATTCTATATCACATGATTATGCATGTAGTATAATATTTATTAAAAAAAAAAATAGAAGTTTGTATATAATAAAATCGCAACACGTTGTTGTAAAATCTGATATTCCTTATATTTATAAATCATTTTATGATATTGTACATAAATAATGCTTAAAAAGCTAACTATTTTCCACAAGCATTAATTAGAGCATTTTCTTTAAAATCTTCAGCTGAGCCTTGCGAGAATTTTGCAGATTAAACATTTTCTAAATCATGAAAAAAAAATTTCTCTGTTAGCCAATCAAATAATTTAGAGCAATAAGTTTATAAATTGATTCTCAGATCAAGACCTTAGTTTCAATACAAAAATTTGTAAAATGTAGTTTTTATTTCTTAATTTAATTTAATTTTTTAATGAGGGAGAAAAGCAGGAGTGATAAAAGTTATTATTTTCTGAAAATAAAAATTACTTAATATTCTTAAATAATGCACTTAAGTTTAGAGCTAAAAAGTACAATAAACGACATACATATGCAGTAAAATTACATGCAATGTAATGGTACACTTAATGTCAGTTATAAAATGATAATATTTTTTAATATTTGATGTAATAAATTTTATTTACTTCTTTTAAAACTTTGTGAAGAACTGCCATTAGTGTCAGATAAAATTTCACTGCTTATACTGTAACTTGTATTTGGTTCCTCACTTTTACTTTCTTTGGCAACTCTTTGCTGCAAGAAAAACAAATAAATTTAAAAGTAGTATTTATCATGCCACAAATTTAAACAAAATATTTAGTTGATGATAAATGTGTGTGTGCGTGTATAAACAGATAATTTGTGATAAACTGCTTCAACAGGATATAAAATTTTGTATATTTTTTATGTAACTGTGTCTTATATTCACATCTTTAACTACATATTCACCTTCATATTTTCAAATCTGATCTGCAGTTTCATGTCATGTAAATAGTTTTCTTGGAATGTTTTTCGTGTCTCATTTGACATGTTTTTAGTATATACAGTGGAGCATCTTTAATACGCCTCTCTTTAGTACGTCTTTATCGATTATACGGCGATTTTGTAAAGTCCGGAGTCATTCCTATACTTTATAATGTTAAAATATTTCTTTTATACGTCTAGGATTTTCTTTAGTACGTCGTTTCTCAAAACATTTTGAAATTTTTTTCTCTCATTGGTAACGACTATTGCCATGACTTCTCTCCTCTTTACACCTGCGATAGGATTGCACCCGAAGCGTGAAATTTTGCTTACAAAAGGAGAAGTGTTCTATTGTGAAGATTCGGCAGAGGAGAAATTCCTAATGTGGTTCCACACTATTGGCGATTTAGCGCGCATTGGGGCGATAAAACTTGCGATTAAGCTAAGCGAGCAGGAAATCTCTACACAATGACCCGGGAACAATCAGAAACCTGTTCGTTAGGGGAAAGGATGATCTCCGATGACCATAGAATTCTCCCCCAGTTGGCAATTAAGGTTTATCACTAAAGATGGTAACCTTTAGTCTGGAATCTCGTCCCCCCCCCCCCCCGTCCCTCGAGAGGAGGCCTGTGAAAGCAAATAAAATTTGTTTCTTTCAGTCTGACTTTTACAGAGACGCTGGTAGGTTGAGCTTATCTTTCTCCAACCTGTCTTTTAAATGAAAAGCTCTAAGTTTGGAAGAAAAAATTAATATTTCAACAGAAGTGGATAAAAATGTCTCCATGTCTAAAGTAGACATTGCAAAAAAGCTGAACATTAATGTATCAACTTTAAAAGCTTTGATTTATAAAAGGCAAGAAATCAAAAAGAACGCATCTGCCTGTTCTTCTACTGTTGCTAAGAGGCAGCGTGTACGTGCCGGTAAAGTTCCGGAAATTGATTTTTTGGTTTTGCAGTTCTTCAAGCAATGCAGAGATGCTAATATTCCTGTGAGCGGGCCCGATGCTCATTAATAAGGCACTTGAAATTGCCAAGCAAATGGAAGTGAAAGAGTGCATATTTTCTGGAGGATGGCTCCATAAATTTAAAATAAGGAATGGAATAACCTGCCAAATGCTAAGTGGTGAATTGAAATCTGTACCACTTGAAACTCTTAAAGAGTGGTTTAAAACTCTTCCTGACAAACTTGCTGAATATGAACTAAAAAACGTATTCAATTGTGATGAAACCAGACTCTTTTATCACTTGCTTCCTTCAAGGACTCTGTCACTAAAAGGTGAGCCATGTCATGGTGGGAAAAAAAGCAAAGAGCGTATAACAGTTTTACTGTGCGCGAATGCTGATGGATCAGAAAAGTTAAAACCATTTGTTATAGGAAAGTACCAAAATCCCCGGTGTTTCAAAAATATTAAAACCTTTCCCATGCAGTACTACTCCAATAAAAAGGCCTGGAAGACTGCTGATGGATCAGAAAAGTTAAAACCATTTGTTATAGGAAAGTACCAAAATCCCCGGTGTTTCAAAAATATTAAAACCTTTCCCATGCAGTACTACTCCAATAAAAAGGCCTGGAAGACAGGAAAATTGTTTAACGAGTGGTTGATGAAATTGGACAGAAAAATGGCACAGGAAAAGCGCAAAATAATATTGTTCATGGATCAGTGACCCTCTCATCCTCCCGATACCAAATTTCTCAAACATAAACAAGTTGTTTTCTTCCCAGCTAACTGCACAAGTCATTTGCAGCCCCTTGATTTAGGAATAATCAGGTGCTTCAAGCACCATTATCGTCAGAAGTTAATGCAGTTAGCTGTGGAAAATATATCGGACGGCAATATAAAAAAGGTAAACATCTTACAAGCGATGAATTTTATTTCATTTGCGTGGAATAGTGCATCAAAGCAAACCATTCAGCATTTAAAAACAGGTAAAAACACATTAAAATCCGTATGTAGCACTATCGGTGTCGGCCACCACCTTCTTCAGCATAGGTCTTGGTTCCAAATGGCCAGCTCTCTTCCTCAGCAGGGCGTTCCACCCAGGATCGATCTGCGCATGCGTCATATCATTCACAGCGCCATCTGTGGTTATAATCTGTAGGGCTTCCATATTTAGGGCATAATGACTGTTTTTGTAATTGGCGAGTTTTTGGCTATTGTTAAAGTTGATTTCTATGGGGTGTTCCTGGGCTATTTTTGCGAGGGCAGTAGTGGTTTTATTGAATTTAATGTCAGTTTGATGTTCCTTTTTTCGGTCTTTGATTTTTCATTTTGTCATGCCAATATAGTAGCCCTGTTTATTGGTACTATTGTCTGTAAAGCTTAGTTTATAAATACCGGCGGTTTCATCAGGATTGATATTATCTTTATCACTGCAAATGAGTTTGAAAATATTTTGATTGGATTTTATGGGGATTTTGATATTTTTCTTTGCGGCTTCATTTGTGATTTTTAGGGCGGCTCCCCTGCAGTAGGGAATGGCATTGGTAAATTTGAGTTTCGAATTTTGATAGTTATTAATTTGTTCCAGTTTTTGATTCTCTTTTTATAAAGGTTTTTTACTATTGAATGCGGGTACCCTGCGTTTTTACATTGTGTTTTGATAAACTGGAGTTCTTCATTGAGGAGTGTTTCGTTTGAGCATACTGTAATTGCGCGATTAATATAGGATCGTATGGTGGCTATTTTAAATTTGTATGGAGTTTTTGAATTAAAATGAACTATTTCGTTATTATTGGTGGCCTTTCTAAAAACTGTAGTATTAATATTATTCATCATATCTCTATTGATTTTGACATCTAGGTAGTTAATGGTGGCATTTTCCTCTATTTCTATGGTGAATTGTATGTTACTGTCTATTGAGTTGATTTCTTTGAGGATATTTTCAGTTTCATTTTTGTTCACTATTGCAAAGATATC
Organism: Cheiracanthium punctorium; assembly: GCA_038373885.1. NCBI lineage: Eukaryota > Metazoa > Arthropoda > Arachnida > Araneae > Cheiracanthiidae > Cheiracanthium > Cheiracanthium punctorium. The sequence continues at coordinate 628,887 of JAWZYV010012686.1, read as the reverse complement.
TACGTAGCGAAGCCAAGTTTTTATGAGGTTGGATAATTTATCAAATATGGTCCTCTCCACTAGCCGCATTTTCCAGTCTGCTATGACACCTGATATCGGCAACCCCATAGGTACGCCTTTCTTTTGTTTGTAGAAATTATGATTAAACTGAAAATATGAGTTGTGAAGGACAAGATTAAGTGCGCTATTTAATGTAGTGGAAGTAGAGCTATTATTAATGTTGGAGGTGATTTGTTCATTGATTATTGCATTCATTTCTTGGATATCTATGGAGGGGTAAAGGTTAGTAATGTCAAAACTGACGAAGCATTCTTGTGAGTTTATTGTAATATCTTTAAAGCGTTGAATAAATTCCTCAGTTGAGGTTAAGATATTGTTACTTTGGGGCATGAGATCTTGTAAGATGGGTTTTAGATATTTTTCCAGGTCATAAGTTGGTCCTTCACATTTACTGACTATTGGTCTTAAAGAGGGAGGGGTTTTATGGTCCTTGTATTTAGCAAAGATTCTTGGGGCTATGGGGGCAAAGTTAGTTAAAGTGGGTTGTCTGTTATCTGGCCAGGATCCATTTTTGATTAGTTCTTTGACTTTATTGAAAATTTTTGCTGTTGGGTCTTTTGGTAATTTTTCTATTTGTACTTTATTAATGGTTTCTTCCATCTGGGTGAGATAGTCATTTTTATTCATTCCATTCCATTCCTTTGATAAAGCAATGCCATTCAGCATTGCTTTATCAAAGGTGGCTATTCGTCTAGGGAAGAAGAGATCACAGTAGAAGAAACAGAACCAAAAATTAATACTGAATGGCACTTATTAAATTGTGATTATTCATTTGAAGAATATGCAGATTGTGACAGTAATGTGCAAACAACAAGTGTCCTTAGTGTTAAGGAATTAATTGCCTGCAATAATCCAAAAGAAGCAAGTAGCAGTGAGGATGATACAAAAGACAATGAAACGAATGCTGCTCCTCCAACATTTCAGCAAGCTGTGTCGTATTTTGAAGGACTGAAAACTGCAACGAAACTACAGAAAGAACATTGCAACAGCTAAACGATATACAAAACGCATTGTATAATATTAATAGAAATAGTTCTCATCAAACATCTATGATGGATTACTATTTTTCTCCTAGTGCAAAAAAATATAATAAATAATAATAAATTTTTGTGATATGTAGCACATAAAAGTTTTATATTATTTTTATTTTATCTTTAGCTCAACGACAATTTAAGTGACAATAATAAAATTAAAATAGACATCGAAGTTTTATGGTGATGCCATATACTGGGTAATTTTTTTAATCATTTCTTTTGTACGTCTTTTTCGTTATAACGTCTTTTCCTGGCAGTCCCTTGAGCGACGTACTAAAGGTGCTCCACTGTACACAGAGTAAAAATCATATTTCAATGCATATTCTTTTGTGAAGTTTTAGAGACTAATGAATTTAGGACACCACAAATTTTTTTTCCATGAACACCTTGTATCTAGGCTGACAATTATGACATCATGGAGCTCAGGGCTTCAGACACTTTGGGGGCCCTTCACTGGAATGTACAATGATAAATCGAAATAAATAAATAAAATCATATACCCTAAGGTCCCCAACTTTTTTCTCACTAAGTCTGTAAGTCACATCTGAAAATACATGAAGTTTTCATGATCTCCCTCACCACACCACCCACCTTTATAAGGTAATTCTTGCATATTAACTCACTGTTACAAACGTAATTTTTTAGCAATTCGCCATCAATAGTATTACATGTAAAACTTAACCTAAGCTTTTTTTTCCTTGATTTTTTACAAGCAAATTCATGAATTAGGTCACTACAATCTAATTTGTGGTATTACATCACCTAAAAAAAGTTAGAAAATTCTCAAACACACACACTACTGTATCACATCCAGATGTTACAGGGTGGCTACAGAAATTGAGAAAAAAATTCCCTGATTTCCCTGACTATTTTCATCAAATTTCCAGGCCTAATTATATACATACCATAATCTTTCATGTAAATCACCATTGTGTATCATGCACCAACAGGTGAAAACTTCATATAGGGAAATAAATAATAGAAAACCACAAAAATGCTTAATATTAATAAAATGGTAGTTCAGTTTCATAAATCCAAACATAAAATTTAGCTTAACACAAAAAGACAGTATGTAGCAGAAGGTTTCCTCGTTTTATAGTGTTCAATTTTAAGCGTAAGGATGACTGATAAAAATAAACTGGCCACCTAGTCAACTTATTTAATTTCAATCAATGTATCGTTGCAAATTTTAAAAAATATGTAAAAGGGCTTAAAAATGAGCACTATCTTAAAAAAAAAAAAAAAAAAAATCGTCTTGCGGGGGAGCTTTGAAGGCATCACTCAAATGTCCCATCACTTTAAAAAACACAACAGCGCAGTAGAAGACTAAATGATCTTTTACCTATGACTTTAATCAGAAAGCAATTTACATGCCGATATGATTCGCATAACTGGCTTCTGGTATGATCCACATCTTAGAACGAGTCTGAATACATGCGCTTTTTCGGATTCGTATAGTGTTAGTGCCTACATCACTTGAGTCTTGGATTCATATTTCTATGTTCTCGTAGGATCTGTATTCTGGTTTCGGATTCGTAAAATGTCTGTATCTGTGCATCAGTTGAGTATCGTGTGATTCAGAACGGAGCCGCGCATCAGATTGACAATTAAAAATGATCTAGTTTACTAGGCAAAAACGAAAGTTCCCTGATTTTTAAATATTTTTGCAAAATTCCCTGATAGTTCCATGATTTTTCCAGATTGAAAAAGTACCCTGATTTTTCCATGATTTCCCTGATCTGTCGACACCCTGTGTTATCATATTATTTTTAAATTGAATAAATTTTACTGTATTCTGACTTCATAATGCAATCAAATGCATTCAAATGATTAATCAGTTTGTATAAATATTAAGCATAAATGATGAAAAGTAAGAAAAAAGCAAGTGTTTTTCTAAGCAATGAGAAAACTTCCTGATTTCTAAATTTAAAATTCAATTTAATCCTCTATGGATAATATTTTTCAAAAAAAATTTACACTAAAGATATTGGTAAAAAGATTTTTTTTAATGATCACTTTTTGCACCTTACAAATATGTGGGCCTTGGGCAAATGCCCAGATTGTCCAAGTTGTAATAAGGCCCTGCCTGTATATGTATCATTATATCAGCAAATCAACAACTTACTGAATGAAATATGCATCATTATTCAATCCAGTGAAACCTGGTAAGTTGAAAACATGTTTAAGTTGAACTCTCACATGGAACCAAAAATACCTACTAAATGAAATGAGACTTGTTTAAGTTGACCACCTGTCTGTGTTGACCAAAAAACTGCTGCACCTTAAATATTTATATGGGCTTTTCTCTATTTAGTTCTAGCTTTACTGTGTATATTAATGAAACTTGAAGGCGGTGTCTATAAAAAAACTATTCTTTATAGGGAAAATTAATCGAAGACAAACAAGAGGGAGAGTTTTTCTTGTAAACTTGGTGAACCTTTTTCAGATATTCAATAAAGTACTATGATAGTATACATTCAACAATTTGAATAGTACAATATTACTACTGCTTATTAAGAAGCCTATAAAAGCAATTTTACAAAAAAGTATTGAAAAAGTTCTAAATTATGTTTTACTTACTTCAGAAAACTTTTCTTGACCTTTTAAAATAATATGAATAGCATTTTGTAATTTGTCTTTTGAATAAGAACTTCTTGTAACTGACTTATAAAAGTATATATAGAAGATGACACCCATGAAAAGATTTATCACCTAAAACATGAATAGTGCAATTTTATTTTCAGTAAAACAGTACAAACAAAACATAGAAGTGGATTATAAATCTTATTTAAAAAATTTTAATAATGCTGAATGAATAAGATTTATATTGACTGAGCTGTGTAATGTTACAAATCAAATTTGACAATCTTGTAAATATTTTTAACCCAAAGTATGTATAAAACAGTTTTACTTTTAAAAAAAACTGGTAGCAAACAAGATATTATTGAGAACTAGATTGCAAGTTATTGAAATCAGTAATTTTATTAATGTTTTCTTCCTTTACAACATATACTTAAATTCTAAAAAATTATAAATAAATAATATCTCAATCAGTGTATCAAATAAATATCATAATGGAGATAATATAGAAGAAAATGTAAAAATAATTCAGTTTTAAAATTCAAATCTAAATAATAAAAGTCCTGTCCATAACAATACCGGAATCAACTCATCATTCCCGGTGCATCTGCCGCTATGTTCAAATTTTAATAAAATGAGATTTTTATCTCTAACCAAAAAAAAAACTTTTTATACAGTTCGAAAGATCTCTAAAAAATTAATCTTTTTTTTAGCTTGCAGCTACTTTCAACTCCAAATATCTAGAGCGATATGAAGCCTTGAAAAGTAAACAGTGAAGACGATTCATTCCTTGATTCTTTGAAAAAAAATCACCGAACATAATCTCTCCTGTAGATCGATTAGATTATGTCACATACTGGCGAAAATACTCCTTTTGCGTGACAAGCAATGCAAGGACAGTTTTATTTAATATTTAAGTTCTATTTAACTGAAAAATTTGATAGATTTTGGGCAAATTTATTGAGAATGTGTAAAGCTTTGTTTGCACAACACTTAAACACCTATTTGTAGGAATTCTTTTTTTAGAAATTGGAAACACTCTTTGAGATGAGAAAAACATATTTGTTGTTGTTTGTAGAAGTCAAGGTTTTTTTTTTTTTTTTGGTCTCACCTGAGTGTTTTTAAATGTTAACAGCATGAGATTTGTGAAATATTTTAAAAGTGTTTGAGTGTTTTAGATTGTTTTGGTGACAGTGTTTGTTTAATTTTGAATTCATTTAAATGGATGCATTTTGATTTCAATATTGTTGGATTGCAACTTTTATTTTAATTGTTTTGGGACGGACATTTGTTTTATTTTTGTCATAAATCTATAAGCATTGGTTTAATTTTGAAGTTTTTAATTTTGTGTTTTAGACTGTTTTTGGTGACATATGTTTTCATCATAAGCGTTTGTTTAATTTTGAATTTTTTTAACCAAATGAATTTTGATTTCACAGTTGTTGGATCATAACTTTTATTTAGGTTAATTTGGTTTTGTTTATTTTGTTTTTGTCATAAATCTATAATTACTAGCCGGCAAGCCGTCCAGCATCCCTGGCCCGTGAAAATTTGCTTTAAAAAATTGCCGACCAGTGAGGTAGACTTCGAGCCTCTGTTGAGTGTGCCAGTCAGTCTAGCGACTACGTCTATGATTTTATTTTTAAAAAATTGGAGTCGTGTTTCAACAACTTAACTCTGAACTTTAAAATTTCTTTCTGTTGAATCTAATATCTTAAAAAAAACAGAAAGAAATTCTAGAGTTCAGAGTTGAGATGTTGAAACACAACTCCAATTTTTTAAAAATAAAATCATACAAAGTAGTTGTTAGACTGACACAGTTAACATCCCCCTTCTCATTCAGCTGTTCGCCAAAGGCAAGCAGCCTGTAGGTTGCACATTTTTTTTTTTTTTTTATGAAATGCCCCGTTGACGGACCAGGTGGCTGCCGAAGACAGGTAGCCCATAAGTTGCCCTTTTTGCTTGCAAAGAGGCCATCGGCGGTGCAGCTGCTCGCTGGATGCTGCCGCTCACCGAAACATGTAAAAGCAGCCTGTATGTTGCATAGGCTGGACGTGAAGTGGTCAGATCAGCTGGTTGTTGAAGGTGGACAACCTGCAGGTTGCAAATTTCGGTTGTGAAGAGGTCTGTGTATCGTAGGTTGTACAAGCCAGTAGCGAAGTGGCCGGTGTGCTCTAGGTTGCACATTTGGCGTAAAGCGGGCATTGATGGCCAAAACTGGTCATCGAAGGCGGCTAGTCCTTAAAAATAAAAAACTTAATTTTTATAGATTTAAATGAAGTAATAAGATTTGTATCAAAAGTTTTTTAAGATTCTTATCTTTTTCTTTTTTAAGTATATTAAAGCTAAAACCCCTCTGACCAACTGATATGTGCAATATATAACAGCAAAAAATCCATTAAAATTTACTAATACAAAAGTTATAATAAAAAAAATTGTCATAATCAGTTAACTGAGAATTTTTATATAAACAACAATCTGATGAATGAACTCATGAATAAGATACTCCACAGATATTCCATACATGGTCCTTCTCACTGGTCGAAGTTATTTTAGCAATTCAAGTTCTGCAGGAAAAAATGTAGTAGTATGAAAGTATGCATATTTGAAGCAATAACACTACATATCATTCTGGTTCTGCAATTCTTTTTAAACATGTAACAGAACCAAAATCTTGTTCATAAAAATATAGCTTTAAGATTCTTGAGAAATGTAACTTGTGCACCTCAAGTATCTATAAGAAACAATATGTTTGATCAATTTTTATTCATATCTATAAAAATATTATTTGCCAAAGAAAAATTATTATTATACTACCAGAAATTAATTTAAAACTTTTTTTTTTGTGCATCCACCATTACATTTTTTTTCTTTTTTTTTTTAAAATAAATCTCCTATTTTTCTTATTTGCTAGTTATTTTGCTTGATTTTGATTATATCGTTGATTTGCAGCATCACAATTTCTTAATATATGTAATAATAATGTATCTATAATTACGTAATAATTAAAGTAAATATTATTTCTAAGATTAATTTTCGAATATCAAATTAATATAAGTAAACACTAACCACAAAATTTCCAATGAGCACAAAAATCAACATTAATAAATCACTAGCACAAGAAGTGAAAAGCACAGTATTGACCATTGGCTGCTTCCAATCCCCACATAACATACAAAACACCAACAAGAATGAGCTGTAGCAATCTTTAAAATACCATCGTGGAGGATCCTGGTTTGGAAATCTAAATCTTAAAAATGATAAACATTTTTAGTTTTAATACTTGTATATTTTGTGTGGTAACAGTAAATGAACACATAAAAAGAAAATATATTACCATTATGTTACTAAAAAGAGGTACAAATGGGATCAATGCTTCAATAAGAAGAGTTGTGTTTAGAATGTAAAAGTTCTGTCAGTTATCCCTTTGAACATAAATATTATACACAACATTAAATTATTGTGTATTTTTGGGAAACCACCAAGTTTTCTTAATGATATCAAGATAATGCAAACATCCCAGCCACACTTTTGCAGAACTTGTGAAGCATGAATGTGCAACAATAACACTCACATTTCTTAAGTCTGTATATAAGTGTCCTAATAAAGGTTTGTTGGGATTCACAATATTTCACCTCCACCATATAGCTGAAATATCTTGGTTTCCTGGCAACTGAACTTCCGTGGTCATTATAAGCCACAGAGCTACTGCACTTAAAAGTACTTTTCAGTAATTAATAATGGAAATCACTTTTTTATGTTTCTCACTCAAAAGTCTATATACCTTTCTCCTTCTGACATTTTTTTCAATAGGTTAAATCCATTTTTAATACAACAATGGCAATTTATAGTCTGATTATTTAAAAAAAAAAGTCAATATTAATTAAAAAGCAGTTTTATTCAAATCATCAACAATCCATGCCTCTATCATTTTTTATTTTTTTTAGTTATTCTAACATTTCTTGTCACTTTAAAAACATTACAAAAATATGAGCTAGCTAAAATTAATAACAAGATTTTGCATGAATTTAAGAAACTGAAATTTAGAAGTATTAAACTCTGTACATACAGGGAGGTACAAAATTAACTTTTTAGGGTGATGCATAATAACTTATTTATTTATTATTAGTTTTAATTTTTTTTCAAGAATTTTTTAAAGAAGATTTGGGAAATTTATAATGGAACACAATGCCCAACAGAAAAACAAACAAAATAATTCAATTTTTAATAATCAAAATTAAGCACTTTCGATCGGCTATATTGTTCCCCAGATTTCATTGCTCCTGACTGATGTCTCTGATTTTATTTGAAAGAAAGAAACCAGTGACTATACCACAACAGTTTTTAAAATGAAATTATACACAACAAAAAATCCAAAAATAAAATATCAGCCTAAGACCAGAAATTTTGAGAAAACTAATGAAAAATGCATTAAAAGAAAGCATGAATGAGTGAAGTAGTAAATTATCATGTGAGATATTGTTTTTTTATATTCATTGGGAAATTTATTTGATCATGAAGTCAAATAAATTTCCCAAGACTTATTTAGAAAATTCTGAAAAAAGTTAAAACAATTAATAAAAGGTTATTAAGCATTCAAACTAGATGTTAATTTTTTATTCTGAAAAAGGTTAAAATCTAGTCAGAATCTGCCATTTTCAATTGCCTTAATGGCATTACAGCACTTTTCTTTTTTTTTCAAAATTAAATATTTTTTTGTTCTATTTAACTAAAAATTTATTTTAATTATCAATAAATTAAAAAATAATAAAGTTCCAGTTTTTTAGGAACTAAAAATAATTTACAGTAAAAAAAAACAGTAATATCTACAGGTACTTTTAATAGTTTTTGAGATATAACATATTAAGCAACACTATTAAATTACAATCAAATTAGAGAAGAGAAAAAATGACCTTTCACTGCTGTAAAAATATTCATATCCATACAGTTGCATTCCAGTAACAATACAGATTGTGATGAAAACAAGCAAAATAGACATTGGATGTCTAAATAGAAAGATGCAGTTGCCCATTATATGCTTCAAGTAGCTGAATGTTTTACAACAAACCAAAATTTTGACCTAAAAGAGAATGAATGAAAGCAATTATATTACTTACAACAATATTAAATTAGTATTAAACTACTGTATATACTCGTGTATAAGCCCCCCTCCTCCCCCCTTTTCTCCCAAAAATCTTTCAAAAATGACTGACCCGTGTATAAGCCCACCCTCCCAACTTTAAAAAGGGACATGTCCATGAAATACTCCCCCTATCAGAATTAGACTGGCTTTCAGAGATCACGTGATTGTTTTGTGATGCAATTTCTGGCTCCAAATTTGTGTCGTGTCTCCTGAGTCATGCGGTTTCGTGAGGTTCTATTGGGAAGATTCTAAGAATTTATCCCATAGAAAAGAAAATCCTAAGTAGGGCCAACATAATTGGTGCCTTATAGCACGTTAATTACATTTATGAACCGGTATACCATGATACTCTAGAAAGAGAAGGAGGAGTAGTGTTCACAAATAACAAAAGCCCTGATGATTGATCATCACAAAATTCTCCCCACGTGCCGAAAAAGGGTACAAAGGGGGGGGGTGACACATCAATTTCCAGGACCATGGTTTTCCCATGTACATAGTATACATATTTGTGTAGATGTTTACTGCTCCCTGAACATTGAATTTCCAATGATCAAATTTTGAAAAAAAATTTTACCTGTGTATAAGCCCCCCCACTTTTGATCCAAATTTTCGTCCAAAAATTGGATCAAAAGTGGATTGTCACGTCAATTTCCGGGACCATGGTTTTCCCATGTACATAGTATACATATTTGTGTAGATGTTTACTACTCCCTGAACATTGAATTTCCGATGATCAAATTTTGAAATTTTTTTTTACCTGTGTATAACCCCCCCCCCACACACACACACACACACTTTTGATCCAAATTTTCGTCCAAAAAAAGTGGACTTATACACAAGTATATATGGTACTTCATTTACAGAGATGATTTTCAAAAGACCCCGGACAAATTTTTATAGAGCCTGACTATAACCGTCTGCTTAAAGATTAGTATTCTAAAATGTGTTTGGCTTCTTTTTGCGAATTATGCCAGAAAATGAAATTAGAACCTATTACTTAAAATTTCAATATTTACATGGTCCCTTAAAGGTTTACCATAAAGGGACATTTTTAAATGTGGAAGAGTGACTTAAGTCAAAATGTTTGCTGCTTCATAATTCGGTGAATTTTGGCCATAAAAGGGCAATCTTTTTTTAATTTTGCACGAAACTGTAGGAGGAAAATTTTTCTAAATATAACTGATAGAACTATGGGACCATATAAAAATTAAATTTTGTAATATTTTTAGGAATTTATCTATTAACTTCAATTGTTTCTCATATAATAGATTATACAATTTAAAGCATTTTTACAACTGGAACTATGTATCTCTGACTAACGGTTTAGGAAATAGCCATTGGGCACCGTTAGCACTGGACACCCTGTATACAGTCTGAAAAATGTACTACTGAGCTCTAATAATTTAAATTATCAAAAATCAATAAATTTTAGGTAGAGAAAAAATGTTCTTAACATTATTTAACAATTATATTACTGAAAAATTAGAATTTTTATTGGCCGAAATTTTTTTTTAGAATAAGTTAAATATCTTAAACAGTAGGAAGTAACACTATAAAATAAAACACTGGGTACATTTTGGAAGACACAGAGATTATTTTTTTCTTACAAAATATTCATTAACCCACAGGAAAGTAAAAATGCAAAATGTAAAATATTTCATTAAAAAAAATTCATATCATCTCATACATATTTTTAATTTAATTACATAACCAGTATTCTGAGTGTATAGAATTATTTGTCTTTTAATTAATTGTGGAAATTAATTGTAAAAATATAAAAGTTCACTTTAAGTTAGAAATATAAATTCAGAAAAATCTCAATATATATAATCAATCTCAAGGGAACAAACAACAAATTTGTAACTATGTGGAACTGAAGCATTTATTATAAATGAAATTGTACTACAAGTTGTTTTTTTTTAAAGTCATTTAGGCGCTTATTCAGATAGATTTAGTAGCTAGTAAACCTGTTGTTTGGTTACTAAATTTAGTAAAGTGGATTCAGATAGAATTTGGAGGCGGAGATACTAAGCACGTGACCAAAACAAGCTGCTAAATACACGTGACCAAACAAGCTACTAAATCACTGACTAAACAAACGTACACCTGGAACAAGTGCTATGATTGGTCTACTTACTTCCCTGTTAAATTTTTTCCCTCATTTTTCCCTTGGTGTTAGTCACATGTTTAGTACTAAATGTATCTGAATTCCTACTTACTAACTTTTAGTATCCCCGCCCACTTACGAACTTAGTAACTGAACAATAGGTTTAGTAGCTACTAAATCTATCTGAATAGTAGCCTAAGTTATTAATCTGAAATATTTGTAAAAGTGAAATCTACAGTAACGAGATTTTACTGTTCATTAAATATTGAACTAACATAAATAAAACATTTATTTTTTAACTGTCAAGCAACTAATAAATGTACTCATTTTTTAGATTTACTAAAACTAAAAAAATATTACAAAATTTATTAGCTCACCAATTTATAGCATCGCAATACGAACAAAATAGGATGTTCTTCCTCAAGTAAAACCATTTCAGTTCCTCCAATAATTAAAATTATACAATCAAAAGCATTCCATTTGCTTTTAAAGAACTCCTGAGGAGAATAGCATATAAGTTTCAACATGACTTCCACCAAAGTTTCCCCAGCAAATGCCTGAAAGTAATAAAAATTAATTTTTATATTGTTAAAAAATCATATTTATTAATGTTTATATACAGGGTGTCCAGTGCTAACGCTGTCCAATGGCTATTTCCTAAACCGTTAGTCAGAGACACATAGTTCCAATTGCAAAAATGCTTTAAATAATATAATCTATTATATGAGAAACAATCGAAGTCAATAAATCAAATCCTATAAAAATTACGAAATTTAAATTTTTATACGGTCCCCCGGTCCTATCAGTTATATTTAGAAAAATTTTCTTTATGCAATTTCATGCACAATAAAAAAAAATCGTCCTTCTACGACCAAAATTCACCGAGTTACAGCTGCTTAAAGTTAGAGAACTTTTTGAGCTGCGAAATAGGGGTTGTATACAAAATGAATTTCAGAAAAATTAATGTACATGGTTTGAGCTTTGTAATATTTATTACCAATTTCATTAACTATTTTATGAATATAGATTGCAATAAAGAAGATTAATGTTTAACAATGTGTATCCAATAAAGTAACAAAAATATAGCTTATGCTGAAAGTAGAATTTTTTAAACAGGTTTTTTAAATGAACTGGCATTAAGTAACTTCCTTCGACTGCAATCTGAATATGCACCCGTACAGAAAACTCTTCCTGTACTTTGCATAGCACACTCTTATGTTACACATATACGATTTATTAAGTCTGACCTCAGATAGATTTTAATAGAGCTTGATTATAACCCTCTGCTTGCAGGGTCTGATTATGACCAACAGAGGCCGCAGGCATTGATGGATTTGGGAGCCCCTGATCTATGAAATTTGTTTTATTTTTTATAAAATTTTGATATAAAAAAGAATATTTCAGAACGACATTTGAAATTGGGGGGCCCTTTCGAACCGGGGGCCCTGGGCAAAGTCCCTATTTGACCATGCTATAATAAGGCCCTGTCTGCTTGAAGATCAGTACTCTAGGTTGAAATTAGTTTTGCATCTTTTTCCGCATTATGCCAGAAAATGAAATTAAAACCTATAATTTCAATTTTCAGTATTTATATGGTCCCTTACGGTTTACCATAACGGGACATTTTTAAACGTGGAAAAGTGACTTAAGTCACAATGTTTGCTGCTTCATAAATCAACGAATTTTGGTCGTAGAAGGACGATTTTTTTTTTTTTTATTGTGCATGAAATAGCATAAAGAATTTTTTTCTAAATATAGCTGATAGGACTGGGGGACCTTATAAAAATTTAAATTTCTTAATTTTTATAGAAATTGATTTTTTGACTTTAATTGTTTCTGATATAATAGATTATACCCTTTAAAGCATTTTTGCAATTGGAACTATATGTCTCTGACTAACGGTTTAGGAAATAGACATTGGACAGCGTTAGCACTGGACACCCTGTATACAGAGGGTGTTCCCAAAAAGATGGTAACAGGCTTTAATTCTTTATCTATTAGAGATAAGTGGTCAGCGTAAAATGAAAAAATATTCAAAATATGGTCAGAAATAAGACTCCATTAAGAAAAAACTCCTCTCATTCATTTTCAAAAACTTACACATTTTTAACTTGTATAAGAAGCCCTGTGCAAAAACATTCCCAGTTAGTAAAATGTGCTCCATACACTAATGAGGCGATGTACCAAATTTGAGTCTTTCATGATGTAACGTCACAGAGATATCTTTAAAGAGAGATGATCGGGGACTATACATGATTTTGTAACTGAACGTTTATTGCTAGAGTGAAAAGAAAGATAGTAAAGTTCCGTCGATATTATCAACGGATTATGTGATGATGAACTAACGAACGCACCAAACTCCATGGTTATAAAACTGGGAAATTTGACTCGAGCTGAAGTATAAAATACGTACTTGAGAATGAGGGCACGTTACAATAATGAGAGGTGCGAGGATTCTAAAGATTTAATTTAGTTTTATATGAAATTTTGTTGGGACTGTTTTTGCTTTGGACGCCTGATAAAACTGGCGTTGGAAATGTATGATTTATGTTAGAGTAATAAAAGTTTTTTATTTATTTATTTAACTCCCATAAGTTGCTTTGCCTTTTGTTGAAAGGAAGCTAAAAAACCCGTACTGGCGCAGCAGCGATAGGATCAGAACCTAGGAAGTGGAGAAGTTATTTAGTTGTGAGAAGAGCCATGTCGTTTTTAAATAAGAGAAAGAAGGAAGATTTAATTAAGTTAGCGGAAGAGATCGGTGAAAATCCTTCACCTGGTTTGTTACTACCAGATCTAAAGAAAATGATTACCAGTAACAAAATTTATGAAGAAGATTTAGAATTGGTAAAGGAAATGCTTAGTTCATTTATTGAAGAAAGAAAACAACGGGAACAAAGAGAGTTTGAACGGGAACAAAGAGAATTTGAGGTAAGGAAATTGGAAATCGAGGCAAATAGTAGAATAGACTTGTCAACAAACGTTAGAGACGAAAATTTTAGAGACGCTGGGAAAGCTAGGTTAGAATTATTCAAGTACACACCTAAGTTTGACCCGCGAGAATCTGATATTACATGCTATTTAACGATGTTTGAAAATCATGCTAATAGATTGTAGACAACAAGGAATGGGTCTTGTGTTTATTAAATTTATTACCAACGGAAATTGTTCAGTTGATTAATAGAGAACCGGTAGAGAATGCAGAAAACTATGAGTATATAAAATCGATTTTGTTAAGACGATTTAAATTAAGCCCTGAAAGTTTTAGGAGGAAATTTATGACTCATCAAAAAGTGCCAGAGAAAACATGGAGAGATTTCTGTTTTGAAATAACTAACTATTTTGAAGAGTGGGTAAAGGGATTAGAAATCGAGGATTATGACGGGTTGAAGAAATTGATTATCACTGACCAAATCAAGAGGAGAGTTCCACATGAAATACATGAGCATTTTTTGGACCAGTGGTCTAAGTTGATAATCCCGTCTGAGTTGGCAGATAAACTTGACGAATATGTTAACGTCCATGATTCAGCAAAGAGGTCGTGGGGAGGTGATTCGAAAAATAAAGGTAATGAGAGAACTTATGAGCGTCCAATGGAACAAGGAGCTAGGATGACGTCGAAGTCTCCGTCTCAAACCATTCCTAAGTGGGTTCAGAAACGTTGGTTAAAAGCAGATTTAACCCCACATGCTTTAGTTGCGGTAAAGCATGTGGGGTGCGGTAAAGCATGCGGTAAGTTGCGGTTCAGTTGCGGTAAGGAGACTATTTCAATACGTGCACCTGCTCTATGTTGAGCATTACACGATTGGTAGCCCCCCTAAGGGAACCCCAATAGGCCGCCGCATTGACAGCAAACCTTCTCGAGGAGTCTCAAAGAGGCCCTCATCAGGTTGCGCGGGGCTTGCCAAGCGGGTGGTAAACGGTAACCCTTGCCCGTCTCCCCACATTAGGGGAGGCAGTGCTGGCACCCAGACCAGCGGGGCAGGACGAGCCCGGCCCACTGTCCACCCGTCATCACTACAACGACCGTCGCACCAATAGGAGATCTCAGGACACCAGAGAGCATGATACTCGTGCAGCATAGACACCATTCAGTTGCGGTAAAGCATGTGGGGCATGAGGGGCATATTTCTAAGTTCTGTGGGCAAGGACGACAATTTAAAAGTAATATGACGAATACCCAAAACAATACTTTTACTCGACAAATTTCACAACCGAAAGTAAATACTGTAAGCGCTGAAACAGCCGAGAAAACAGATGTGTTGACAGCAAAGATCTCCGTTCCATTATCTGAATCAAGTAATCACAAAAAAATGGATGACCTAATTGAGGTTAAAATCAAATGTGGAAAATCAATTTTTAATGGTATAGTGGATTCTGGTGCACAGATATCTGTAGTTCGCGAGGAATTAGTACATGATACGCCTTTTGAAGGAGAAGGACAAATAGAGTTATCGTCCGCTTTTGGCGATAATGAAACAGCTCCACTTCGGACATATGAGATGAAAATCCACGATGGTAAACATGGCAATACAGCAATTATGTGTGCCGTTTCAAAGAAACTTACCAGTGATATGTTAATAAGTTGTTCAGCTTTTGAGATGCTAAATGAGAACATTGAACTTTATTATAATAAACAATTATGGCAAGAAACAGTTTCAAATGTGGAAGCAGAAGCTGAAGGGAAATCAGAGGAGGACGTAAATGTACAAATATCTTCGGATTTGAATTCCACTATGCCGAATGTGAATGTCTTGACAGCAAGTGAGTCTGCGAGTAGAAAGATAGATGCCATTTCAGAGTTGGCGAAACTTCAAGGCGATGACGAGACACTCAAGAGATGCTTTGATTGAGCGGAAAGGCAAGAAAATTCGTATCTCATTGATCAGGGAATACTACAGCATAAGGATTATGTCTGTGGAGAAGAAATTCAGCAAGTAGTAATTCCAAAAGAAAGAAGGAATTTTATTTTAAGAATGGCACATGAGATTCCGTTGGCAGGACATCTAGGGGAAAATAAGACTCTACAAAGAATCAGATATTCATTTTACTGGCCTAATATCAGGCAAGATGTAAAGTTATACTGTCAAAGTTGCAAAGAATGCCAATTGAGGAGAACTAGCACCTATCGGGATCATATTCCCATACAGCCTATCGTTAGGCCTGAAAATCCTTTTGAAGTCTGGAGCGTAGACCGTATAGGACCACTAGAGCCTGCATCAAGGAGAGGACATCGATATATTATTTGTGCCATGGATTTATGTACTAAGTGGGCCGAGGCAATTCCAGTGAAAGAGATTAGTGCCAAGACAACGTGTGACGTTTTAATGAAGATTTTCACTCACACCGGTTTTCCAAAAGTGATATGCACCAACCAGGGTACAAATTTCACTTCCAAACTGACTCAATCATTTGAAAATCTATTAGGGGTAGCGCCATGTTTTTCGACACTCGGACATCCGGAAAATATGGGGGCAGTAGAACGATGGAATAAAACTCTTAAGGAGATGATGAATAAAAACATACAAGAATATAGGAGAGACTGGGATATACATATAACATATCTCATGTTTGCGTATCGTGAAGTGCCACACAGCACCACGGGGCTATCACCATTTCAATTGGTTTATGGGCATTTACCACAAGGACCATTATCTTTATTGAAAAGTATTTGGACGGGAGAACGAACTATACCAACGACCGCGTCCAGACCAATCACTAAATATCTTGAAGATTTAGTTGAAAATATACGTAAAGCTAATGAGATCGCTTCCGAAAACACCGAGAAAGCTCAAGGAGAATACGTTTCCAGGTATAACCTCCGTGCGAGAGAAAAACAGTTTGCCATTGGCGACAAAGTGTTGATATTACTCCCATCATCAACTCACAAACTTTTAAGCACTTGGATTGGAACGGCAACGGTAATTCAAATCACCAGACCGCATTCGGTAAGAGTTGAATTAGAGGATGGTAGTACTAGAGAGCTACACATGAATAAAGTACGACCATATGTGCAGAGGGTAAATCACATTGGTGTTGTTTACGAAATGGATGAAGAATTTGGCGTAATCCATTCCGCGCCTACTGATAAAACAAAGAAAGAGGTAGGGGACATCCGAAAACATTTGGAGAAAACTAGAAATCATAATTTAACTGAAGAGCAAACCCAAGAGTTACTTGATGTACTGAAGAGATATATGGACATTTTTAGTTCAACATGTTTAGTTCAAAGTCGACGGGCATTATGTTAAAGTTACGGAGAACTGCACGCGAAAGAGACTCAAACCGTATCGAGTACCCATCAGTTTACAAAAAGAAGTTGATCGCCAAATCGAGGAGCTAATTGAAATGGACCTCATTGAACCAAGCGATAGCGAATGGGCACATCCTGTTGTTTGTGTTGCCAAAAAGGATGGAAGCGCTAGGTTATGTATTGATTTTAGACTATTGAATAGTTTCACGGTGCCTGATTCATATCCCATGAAAATCGCCAGGGATTTAATTTTCAGAGTAGGACAAGCTGCATTTATAACCGTCATAGACTTAACGAAGGAATACTGGCAGATTCCCATGCATGAAGAGTCCAGGCATTTCACCGCCTTCGTAACACATTCGGGGCATTATCAATGGAAAGTCTTACCTTTTGGGATGAAGAACGCCGGAGGGACATTCCAGAAATCAATGGATAAAGCATTATTCGTACATCGTGATTATTGCTGTGCATACATTGACGACGTAGCCATTTTCTCTAACAGTTGAGAAGAACATTTAAAGCATATAAGCCAAGTCTTTAAAACATTGAGGGAAGTAGGACTTACTGTGAATCTTGGAAAATGCGAGTTCGGGAGAACCCAGGTAAAATTTTTGGGCCATATTGTAGGTTCCGGTCGGCATACACCAGATCCAGAGAAGATTGAACCTTTAAAGAGGATATCAAGACCTACTACCAAGAAAGAGCTAATAAGCTTAATCGGGCTAGCAAGTTATTATAGGAGTTACATACCACAATTCGCGCAAATAATTTTGCCACTAACAGATCTAACCAAGAAGAAAGTACCGATTACTATACCGTGGGGCACCGCTGAGGACCAAGCGTTTACTCGATTGAAAGAGGAATTGATGAAGATACCTATCTTACACACCCCAGATCTTGACAAGCCGTTTCAGTTGTACAGTGACACATCGGCTACAGCTATTGGTGCGTGTCTCGCACAAAAGGACGCCAAGGGGGAGGAAGTCCCTATTGCTTTTTTCAGCAAGAAACTAAACCCCAGCCAAACGAAATGGTCTACGATTGAGAGAGAAGCATATGGAGTTTTAGAAGCACTAAAAAAATTTGATACTTGGATATTTGGCACGGAAATCCAGATCGTATCAGATCATAACCCTTTAACATATTTGACAGATGGCCTTCCACACAGCGCCAAATTAACAAGGTGGCCTTTAGCGTTGCAGCGATACAATTTGAAAATTGCTTATCGAAGGGGCGTTCAACATGGAAATGCTGATGCATTATCCAGGCTCAAGTTAGATCCTTCTTAATAAAGTAGGATCAGGTTTATGTATTTTATATTGAATCGTGTTATTCTAAATTGAATTATTACAGTGTCTTATGAGGATATAATTATTTATTTTTCGAACCTGTTTAAAAAAAAAATATTAATAATACAGTGATCCGGATAATCAGGTGCAGGTCCAATAAAAGATCGTAAACAAAGATTTTCTTTCAGCAGCATCGTCACTCCTGTGACGGATGTGCTTTCCCCCATGGGAGTAGTAAAGTTCCATAGATATTATCAACGGATTATGTGATGATGAACTAACGAACGCACCAAACTCCATGGTAATAAAACTGGGAAATTTGACTCGAGCTGAAGTATAAAATACGTACTTGAGAATGAGGGCACGTTACAATAATGAGAGGGGCGAGGATTCTAAAGATTTAATTTAGTTTTATATGAAATTTTGTTGGGACTGTTTTTGCTTTGGACGCCTGATAAAACTGGCGTTGGAAATGTATGATTTATGTTAGAGTAATAAAAGTTTTTTTTTTTATTTATTTAAGTCCCATAAGTTGCTTTGCCTTTTGTTGAAAGGAAGCTAAAAAACCCGTACTAAGATTTTCTTTCATAATTTCTGTACGAGCCATTGAAAAGTGGTTTAAATCAGCATTATATTTATCTTCATATCCCTGGCACTTTTTAAGGTATAATTCTCAAATTCTGTATGTGTTCTCATTGGTGTATGGGGCACATTTTACTAACTGGGAATGTTTTTGATGTGGGTTGTATACAAATTTAAAAAGTATCATGTTTTGAAAATTAATGAGAGGAATTTTTCCTTAATGGAATCTTATTCCCGACCTTATTTTGAACGTTTTTTCAATTTATGCTGACCACTTACCTCTTATAGATAAAGAATTAAAGCCTGTTACCACCCTTTTTGGGACATCCTGTATATATATATATATATATATATATATATATATATATATATATATATATACATACATACATACATACATACACAGGGTGTTCTGGAACTTCGTGTACAAACTTGGAGGGAAAGTAGACAGCATTATTAGGAACCACAATTATATAGAAAGCATTAGTGGAAAGGAAGGTGGCACTGCACAAAAGCTCATCATGTGTGGCTTCCTTATAGTCATTCCTGCCTCACGATGGAAGAATATATAAGACCAGTGGTGTTAAAAGCTGCATTTTTT
Organism: Cheiracanthium punctorium; assembly: GCA_038373885.1. NCBI lineage: Eukaryota > Metazoa > Arthropoda > Arachnida > Araneae > Cheiracanthiidae > Cheiracanthium > Cheiracanthium punctorium. The sequence continues at coordinate 609,241 of JAWZYV010012686.1, read as the reverse complement.
TTTTTTTTTTTTTTTTTTTTTGGTAGCGAGCTACAACTATAACTATTTTTTTTTTAAATGTAGTTAACTACAAATACAACTACTTTTTCACAAATGTAGTTAGTTACTACTTTGCTAAAAAATTCGCTAAATACTACTTTGCTTTTGCTAAAAAATTCGATTTACATTCACATTTTAGGATATAGACATACTAATTAGGATTTACATTCAGATTTAGGAATGACATACTAATTAGGGAAAACTATTAATATCCTAATTACAAAAAACTATTGCTCTAAGGAACAACTGCTTCTAATTATTAAAGTATTGATGAAACTAAAAAAAGTATGTTATTAAAGTATGTAAAGTGCCTTGAGCAGAGGACTTTTTAAGGAGTTCTAGCACATATTCATATTACATCTGGAGATAACTGCTCAAAACTCCAGACCATTAGATCGACAGCCTCATGTAAGCCCGAATGTCGGAACTTCAGCTATCTACCATGTTGGGGCCAAAATTATACTTTAAGTAATTTAAAAAAGTTACGAGTAAACAAAAACCTTTTCAATTACAACAACTGATTATATTTAATCTATCTAAAAACATCAAAAAATGTACATGTAAAATAACTTACATAGTAAATTAATCTGTTAATTTCTAAAGGAATGGCTTCTACATTACTGTACTGAAGAATAACAATGCACAAAAAAGTAGCATTACAGGACATACAAAGAACTTCCACAACGTTACTTGATATAAAATTTCGTAATTGATGATGGACAGTTGAGATGAACATGGCAAATCTAGATTGGTGAGCTGTGGATTCTACTGATTCTAAATTATAAATAGAATTAGAGCAATGACCACTAAAATGTCATTCAGATTTAAGTAAAAATTTAAAGGCAATAAATTACAAATTCTAAATTTCTAATAAATAACTAAACTAAAATTTTTAAGAAATCAAACTATTATCAACTTTTTTAAAATCAAAAAATCCCTTTGACTAAAGTATCAAATAATAGCATAAAAATTAATTAAACATTTTCCAGCATCTTAGAAGCATTAGTTACTCATAAAACATTTATTGACACCAAAAATTAAGGCGAAATTAAAATATATTAATAGCTTAAAAAGGTAACACAATCATTATTAAAGCAAAAAATATACATAAGTGAACTAAATTATCCTATTTATAAGATTTGGTTATAATGGTCTCTATCTGTATTGATCTAAATGTTCAAGAGTAATGTACAAATCAAAAGTTAATGAAATTAAGATTTATAATGAAATTAAGATTTAAGATGAATAAAACACAAAAAATTAGAAGTAGCATAGTTATAACTTTTAAATGTTCAGAAGTCTGTATATAAAACTCTGCAGCCATGCATACTTAATTATATACATGCTTTTAAAATAAAAAATAATGCATATAAGAATATTACCAATAACATTTTCAGATGTATGAAGATTTTTTGTAGTTTCCTTTTTGTGTTTGCTTTCAGCAACATGATCTTTGACTATTCTATCCGACTAGAGGAAAAAAAACAAGAATAACAGTGCATGAGAAAGAAAATACAAATTTTGAAATAATAAAAATGCTCCATTTTATTGTCTATAATTCCTATTTTGAAATATGAGATTGAAATCCATATATTCTGATAATAAACATTTTAAATCATACAGTCATAAAACTGAGAGGACTAAATAAAATTAAAAAGTATGTGTTACTAGGTGCTAAATCTAACACAGGCAAGATTTAGGTGTTCTAGTGTACTAGACCATTTTTCAAAATTAATTTTGTATACTATTCCAACAAATCACTCTGTAATCTGATTTTGTATAAACATTGTTGATAACATTTATTACGATTTCTTTTTTATCTATTTGTTTTTTCCCATCTTACTTCTAAAGCCTACCTTACTACCAGAGCAGGGCATATTTTTCGTACATGGGTGATTCTAAAAATACAAGAATATTTGCATTGTAATTTTTTTTTAAATTAAAGTTATTTTAAGATTTGTAAACAATAAGAAAGGTACTTCACTGGTTATATAATAAAAATAAAGCAGAGCTCAAGTTTTTGCATTTCTCTATATATTTGAATTTTTATTATTTTAAAGGCAACTCAATGACAAAATGGATATGTTAATGGCACATTGGATTTTTTAATTATACTAATTAACACATGAATATTGTGATATAAGATATCACATGCAATTTTAAATACCCTTAATTTGGCGTTAAACCCACCTTGGGTGTGTGAATAAGGAATAATATTGACTACAGCATATAAAAATCCATTTCTGGTTGTCTTTTACATATTTCTGTATTATTATTTTAAGTTATTTGCGTGTTTCTTTTTTTTTATTCAAGATTTTGTGCATCAATATTTTATAAAAGTTCTTACATAAGTGTCATATTTGTCGTATAGATGATTCTAACAAGAGAAATCACTAAGTGTCCCTTATTTGGTAACCCAGAAGAATTGAAGAAACACAGTTGCCAACATACTAACACATGCTAAAATGCTGGTCTGAAGAACAAAAAAATCTGGCACTTTTTACAAGGAGCAAGGAACCAAACTTCAAGTATATAGCCAAAAGTGTCACAAAAAGATATTGAAAAAGTCAACTTAACTGGTTATATTCCCACAGTTTTACATACACAAATAGTACAAATGATTCATACCTACTTTAAAAAACAAAAAAAACTTATCAAGTATGAGGGGTGTACCCAGAAAAAAAAAATGAGGGAGTCCAAGCAGTGGAAAAGGCAGAATTTCTCACAAAAAGACTTCATCATTATCATTTTGTGAACTAAAATCAAAATTTAAAGGTAGGATTCACCATTTTTTAATTACAAGTTATTCAAAGAACAGCAAAATACAATTTCTGACAGAGAGGAGAAATACTTTTCTTTTGATGTTGCTATGTTTAAAAATTAAATCCATGTTTAAATCTTAAATCAGAAAAAAAATTATACTTTTTAGCCATGTGGATGACAGATGATCCTTGGAAGAAAGTTTAAATTCTTTTTTCTTTTTTGGGGTGAATTTTTATTAATGTATTTTTGTTATTATATTCTTGATAGATACATATTCAATGCTAGAAAAAAAAGAAGTGAAATCATTTATTATTTTTAATTCCGACTCATTAGAATGTAAAAATTATATGCATGGGAAAAGGCATGAGGATGACATTTCACTGCAATAATTAATATATGGTGGATAAAAAAGAAATTTTTGGCATAGTTGAGAGGCAGAATTAAAGTGCTAAATAAATGCAAAAATACCTAAAAAGAGGTTTTTCTAAGCATATAAAACATAAAAAGTAAGCATGGGAAGCAGGTATTCTTATATTTGTAGAATCACACACATAGTTTATTTGAAGATTTTTTTATTTCACTTAGCCAACAGTAAAATATTTATAAATTTTGAGGTTTCTTCATTCATTAATACATATATACTTTGTCTTGTAAAAGTTAAAGTGGCAACTTTTCTTAAAGATAGAAAACTATTACAAGTTTACATCTTGAAAAAGTGCATTTTATAGCTTATGAACTTAGATTTTTTTTAAATCCTAGTCATAAAATGCAATATTTCTTTTTAAGATTGGCTTAAATATAATTTATAATAATTCACATATTGATAGTCCCACTTTATGAAGTTAAGCAGTCAATCATTTATGTAATGCATCATCATTTTTAATCTCACCAGCTGTAAAAGTTTTGATTGTCAAACTGATTAAGGTAAATTTTGGTGATGTTAACAGTATAGTATACAAGTACAAAATTCTTTAATTATCTTTAAATGTGCTAATATTTTGGGGCAGAAAAGGGTAGCAGTAGCTCTAATGAAATACTTAAGACAAGAATCGGTATTTAGAATCGATAAAACCATATTCAAAGAATTTTCTCTAAACAAAAAATGTCTAAATAGCGAATTCTCAACAAAAATTGCCTTTCATAACAATTCATAAAAAAAGCAAAGCTATATTACATACTTCAAAACTTTTATCAGTTGAGCGGCTAGAGCTTTCTAAAATTTCTGATGTTTGTCGTTCAACTTTTTCGGAAGAAACTACTTGGGTTGAAAAAAGTTCATAAGATTTGCAAGAAGGACTTTTAACAATTCCCTTTTGTAGATCACAACGGCTTGTACTTTCCCTTTTTAGCTATAAAAAAGAAAATTTTTGAAGTCAGACAACTGAAACAAAGCAATAATTTTGAATATAATATAAGATCTTAAAACTAAAGATTAAAAAAAATCTAGACAAGCTTTCTGAAATGATATATGAGCAATCAGTTAAAGATTTTGCAGGTGTTACTCTGTCTGTCATGGCAATAGTATGAAACAAATTAATTATTTTACTTCATTTTTGCTTTTAACAATCCAAATTCTACTCTTCAATGTTGATTTTTATTATTATTATTGAACATATGATTAGAACTAATCATTTTCTTACTTCTCAATGGAAATATATATTTATAATAATAATTTGAAAAATTATAAAAAATAAAATTATAAAATCTTATTCTGTTGTTGATGACAAGTACTTTTAAATTAGAAAGTACAAAATAAATTGATAAAACAACTTAATAAACAGGAAATTTTTGCATTAAATTCTAAAGGCATTTCTGCCATCACTAGGTAAAAATTACAAATGTCAATGGCTTTTTGCCTTTGATTTTAATAGCTCATTATTCACTTATAATAACTTATTGAATGATTTTTTTAACATGTAACAATATAATTTGGTACATGTGATAATGCCACAAATGATTAACATGAAAAGCTGATGAAAAAATTTTCAACTATAAAAATTTGAAATTTAAAGTATCAATTTGCAGCAAATGTTTTAATAATTCATTATTATCTGCAGTATTAAAATACCTCAAATGAACACTACTACATTAAAAAAAAATTAATACTTCTGTTGTCGGGATCAAGCATATATATATTCTGTAATTGATGCTACAATACAGCAACTGGATGCATTTAGTTCAGTTATGACAAACTGCATTAGGGTGGTCATAAGTTATATGGAGGAAAATTTTTTTAATGTTATTTTTGGGGTCAGCCCTCTAAAAGTTGCCAATTGACTAGAAAATGAGACTGGTAAGTTTTAGTTCAATTGCATAATACACTGAAGTGCCACTGAATTAGGGATACCTACCTAGTAACGAGTTGGGCCTCCTCTAGCCTTGATAACGGCTGCCACACAATGAGGCATAGATTCAACAAGTTTCTGGAAACGTTCCACGGGAATGGTTTGCCAAATATTGGCTAAAGCTGTCCATAATTCAGTAAGGTTCGTTGGTGTTGTGGGATGGCCTTTCACACCTTGTTCCAATACATCCCAAAGATGCTTCAGTAAGGTTCGTTGGTGTTATGTGATGGCCTTTCACATCTTGTTCCAAAACATCCCAAAGATGCTCAATAGGATTTAAGTCTGAGCTTCTAGGTGACCAATTTATGAGATAAAAGTCAGAGGAATGCTCATCCAACCAGCCAGTAGCCAACTGGGACTTGTGAGAAGTACAGTTGTCTTGCTGGAAAACTCCATTATCGTGCGGATAACATAACAGCATAAACGGGTGGAAGTGATCACCCAGCAACTCTACATACTGAATTGCATTGAGGGAGATTGGTACACACACCAGAGATCCCAAACAGTGCTAGGAAAAAACACCCCAGACCATGATTGAGACACCATGCCCTTGTACAGTTCCAACCCGGCATGCAAGACCATGGCTTCATGAGCCTGACGCCATATTCTCAGCCTTCCATTGGCATTAAGTAGTCGGAATCAAGACTTATCACTCCATGCTACTCGTTTCCAGTCTTTGTGCTCTCTTGCCTAGGCAAGACATGCAACCTGATAGCGAGCATTGAGCAATGGTACTCTCGTAGGTTGACGGCTCACAAAACCTATACGGTGAAGCGAGCGTTGCACAGTCCATTTACTGACTGTACGACTGGCACCATCATTCAACTGGGTGGTAATTTGAGCTAATGTTTGCCTTCGCTGGCTACGTACAATACACCTGAGCCATCTATCACCACAAATTGTCAAGGCTAATTGTCCTTTGCAGTTTGCTCGATCGCTAATTTTTTTTCCACCATCCATGTATTCTTGGTATACTCTTGACACTGTCAACCTTGAAAATTCTAGCTGTCTGATGATTTCAGAAATTGAATGGCCCATGTGTCACACACCTATGATTTGTCCGCGCTCGAAAGTGTCTAAATCAGGCAGCTTACCCATACTGGCAATTCCAACAACTAATTCAGAACAACCACAGTATGTGCTATATGTGCAGTTACCACAGCGCCCTCACTTGTGCATAAATGATGTGCAGGGCTACACAATTTGCGTAGCCCTTGCTATCTCTGATTCAGTGGCACTTCAGTGTATTAACCCGTGCCCCATAGAGGTGCAATTCTTTAAAAAATTACAATTTTTGCCAAAAATATCTAGTTTTTCCTTCATTTAGTATAAACTATTTGCTCTGCAAACCTGGCTCTGGTTTTATTTCATAAAAAAATGTTGTTGCTTTGAACTTTTACTCTCAACAAAACCAATATTTAATGGCATTCAGTGTTTTCTACATCAGTTTGAATCGTACCACCAAAATCTGCACTTTTGTAACATTAATGAAAAAGGACAAGCTAAGAATTTTAAATAATTTTGACTTTTTTTTTTTTTTTTTTTGTTGTATTATTTGCATCAAAAAACAAAAAAATAAATCAATAATTTTCATAACTTAAACTACAATTAGTGAAATATTTTTATTCATTTGGTATTGTTTCTGTGCTTCAGAAGAAAGATTTTGATTTGTATTCCCGTTGAAGCGCATCTAAGACAAACATCTCAAATTCTCTTTATCACAAGGCTATTTTTGTTATCTGTTATCCTTATTTACTTTTAGATTGGACATGGGCACCCATACGTATGGGCAGGGAGGGGCTATGCCTCCCCTAGCTCCCATATTATCATTATGATTTACATACTCATATAACGTAGAAGTGGTTCAACACTAATACATAATATTTTTCTGGTGCAGAACCCTTGACGTGCAGCGAGACTCAGAAGACAAGAATTTTGAAAACAGAGAATTGATCTCATAAAAAGCATATTTTTAAATTCTGCTTTAGAGGGTGCTGTTACTCACTGGGATGGTAAAATGCTTCCTCATATTTTGAATAAAGAAAATGTAGAGAGAATAGCAATTTTAATTAGCTGTGGCAATGAACAGTTAATAGGAGTTCATCAGCTTGAAAATAGTATGAGAATAATTACTCAGGCAAAAGTTGTATTTTCAGCAGTTGAAGAATGGGAGACAGTTGGTAAAATCCAGGCAATGTGGTTTGATACCAATGGTTGCCTTAGGGGAACGTGCATTTCTTGCTGCAGCAATTACTGCATCGAAATCTTCTATATTTGCCTTGTCTCCCCCATATTTTAGATATCACCCTAAAATCTGTTTTGACTGCTAAGTGCACAAAACTACTGCTCCTCATCCAGATATTATTAAAAAATTTCAGATTGGGTGGTCTAAGTTGGATAGGACAAAGTACAAAACTGCTATTGAAGATGGAACTTTACATAAAGAATACAAAATTAGGAAGAAATTTCAAATTTTCTTGCAGAACATTTAAAAAGACACCTCAGGGATAACTATAAAGAATTAATCCAACATTTTTTAATTTTTATACGAGTCTCCCCAAATAGATATTTCTTTCAGAGTACCTGGTACTGTTCATCATGCCAGGTGGATGTCTAAGGCAATTTATTGTCTCAAAATACTTCTTTTCAGACATCAGATCTCATTAACAGATTTAGAAAAAGGAGGTATAACAGACATATGTTTATTTATAATAAATATTTATGTAAAGGCATGGTTCAACGTTTTCACTCCCACTTTAGTCCAAATCAAGACTTAAAATTAGTAAAATAATTTGTTCAATACAGAAAAGTTGATAAAAAGGCTGCAAACAGAGCAATCTATAAAATGATAAGCCATCTTTGATGTCTTAACTTGGAGCAAGTGGCATTTTCATTTTTTATGACACTTTGGCAAAAAAAGTCAAAATAAGCATGGCTGTAAAATTAATAGCATTTGAAAAAGAAAATGAGGATAAAGACGCAAGAGCAACAATGTTTCAATGAAGTGGAGCATTTATTGGACAAAGAAGTTGATTTTTTTTAATTTCATCTCAAACAGTAATTTTTTTAAAGAGATTTAATTTTAATACGCAATTTTTGAATACTGATCCTGATGTATGGTGTGAAAATCAGTTTTATTTGAAAGAAAAAAAAATGTGAAAACTTTTAAGGTTTTTAATGACTCAGCTGAAAGGGGAGTAAAATTAATCCAAGGTTTCAAGTCCTGTTTAACCGAGGCTAAAGAACAAAAGCTGTTTTTACTATGGGTAGTATCCAAACGTAGAAAAACTTTTCCAGACTCTTCAAAAGCCCCATTATCTAAGCCTTGCCACTTTAACAAAAAACTGTAAACGATAATAATTTATTTTCTTTATGATGTGCTTCCTTTTTGATACATAACTTTAATAATCAAATATATTTGAACGTTAGTCGTTCTCAATTTTATGCCTTCTTTGACCTTATTTTCTGTTAATTCTTTAACTTAAATTTCATTTTTTTTTTATTGCAGAATTTTTTTTACTAAAACTTTTATTTTGTACACAAAAAGAAAGAAAAGAAAAACGAAAGGAGGAAAGATGAAATACAGTGATTTCGTGATGAGTCGAATATCCAGCTGTGTTGAAGTTTTTAAGCAGTTCCGGTTTGATTCAATGCAAATTTAAGATTATTCAATTAGTCAAACTAACGCTAAGTCGAAGTTCTTCGGTGGTCCTCAGGAATTGAACTTATCGCAAAATTACTGTAGAATTTTATTAATTCTCATAAAAAAGCCAACTTTTTGGATTCAGATCATATCTAGTCCTGAAAAAAGCATAGATCTATGCTTTTTTTCAGGACTAGATATGATCCAAATGTTACCCTCTGAACGTTTTGGAAATGGACAAATAATCTAAAGTTGTTTTCATGGCAAAATTTTCATGCTATTTTTAAATGATAAAAAAAATAAAATTTTTAATAGGAAGATTTGCAATTATTAAAAAAGGATCCTAAATTACATACAAGCTTTAAGCTTTACTATCAGAACATACTTTATGATACCTCAGTGTTATAAATTAGTGTTATAGATTATAGATGTATTGCAGTGAAAACTGGAA